>OY796656.1:130733940-131324830 GCA_963680705.1 Rhagium mordax | reverse complement strand
TTCATCTCTCTCTTTTTGCTCCTCGTCTTCTTCCTCGCATTTTACCTCTTCCTGTTTGTTCTAATTATGGACTGTTAGGCCTATTAAAACTCCCAACAATCGTATTGTATTGTCTTCATATTCCTCTTCTTCTTCTACTTATTCCTCTTCATCTTGTTTATCCTTTTTTTCTACCTCGTCCTTTACCTCTTCCTCCTAATAGTTCAACTTTTTTGTTCCAATGATGACATGGCTGTTGCGGCCATTAAAACCCCCAACTGTCATTTTTTCTTCTTCGTATTCTTCTTCTTCTTTAGCTTCTCCTTTTCTTCTCTTATCTCTTCCCCCCCCCTTCTCTTGATGCTTGTTTGTTCTAATAATGGCTATTAAAACGCCCAATTGTCATTTTTTGCTATTGCACCCCGCTGCAACACCTATTATTACGTTTATATTAAAAAATGCCTCAATAAAGAACCACGGCGAGCATTTCCAACCCCCATCATTTTCGCTTATTTACAGGATACCCACTGGTGCAATTAATAACAACAGCTTGGAAACCACAAAAGATATTCCGGTCTGCCCACTGCCATAAAGATGACACCACTAATGCTCCGAAGTCTTTTGTAGTTCGCCACATAAAGAGGACCCCGTGCGGGTCCCATATCCATCCATTGTGTCGGGGAGTATTTTTTTGGCGATTCGGTGGTCGTGTGCCTTAAAATTCGCCATGAATAATCCCGTACCCGGCCAGTGATTTATTATAATAGTCTGATACGAATTATGCGCCTCTTTGGACACAATAGATTTAGGATTTCGTACTACGTCGAGTGTCTACCTGTTCGGAATAAATGATATCGAGTTCCAGGGGCGCGCGAGATAACTCGAATCTAGCCGCTGAAATCATACGTTTGATTATTATTATTATTATTAATATTTTAATAAGTAATTCAGAAACCTACGGACTACGGAATAAATAAAAAAAAGGCGAAATGATGACCATAATGCGCCTCCATTGTCAAAAATTACTTCGTAAAAAGTGGAATTTAAATTCAACGTTGCGTTCGGAGCAAGTTCAGATTTATCAGCGTTTATCTTCGATCTGAATCTCCCGGCCGAGGCCCACACACCAACGCAACACAGGCTTGATCTCATATCGGAGATGGCTCGTTTAGACGTTTATAAAATATACGCATACAGGGTGTTTGGGATAGAGCCAATGACTCTTCGAGTGATATCAAACAATTTTTAAAAAGTTGTAGTGTCGCAAAAATATATCTGATTGATTCTTTTAACTATTCAATACTAGTCACTGTTCCTTTTCTGTTGTGTTCAGTTCACTTTTCATATTCCACTGGAGCGTCGCGTCTATTATATACCTGCAGATATACCTTCCAGCATAATCCAGATGCTGCTCTAAGATCATTTTAAAATTCTCTAGTTTCCTAATTATTTTCCGTACCATTGGCGCCATCTCTGGGACGATTGCTAAACCAGCACACTAAGGAACCTGCTGAGAGGGTATACTATATAACAGACAACGATAAATGCTAAAAAGGTATTTAAAAAAATAATATGGTTTTATCTAATATTGAAAAACATTAATATTAACAAATTTCTTAATTTTAACAGGAACAGGGACAACTTGATCGTCCTTTATATCTTCAATAATTACACTTCCACAAAGTTACTTGTCTCTGGACGTTTGTTCTCTTCATTTGGTGTTTCTCAATTCAAATTGTAAATATTCAATTTTCAGTTGAAATTGTAAATTTTGTTAAATTTTCCATGCAAGTTGTAAATTTAATAAAATTCTCAGTTTAAATTGTAAATTTCGTTAATTTTTCAGTTCAAATTTTAAATTTTGTTAAATTCTCCATTGATATCGTAAATTTAATAGGATTCTCAGTTCAGATGGAAAATTTCAGTTGAAATAGTAAATTTTGTTAAATTTTCCATTCAAATTGTAAATTTAATGGAATTCTCAGTTCAAATAGTAAATTTTGTTAAATTTTCAGTTCAAATTGTGAATTTTGTTAAATTATCAGTCAAATATAATTTTTGTTATATTTTTTGTTCAAATTGTAAATTTTGTTAAATTTTCCATTCATGTATTTAATGGAACTTCTCGGTTCAAATTGTAAATATTCAATTTTCAGTTGATATTGTAAGTTTTGTTAAATTTTCCATTCAAATTGTAAATTTAATGGAATTCTCAGTTCAAATAGTAAATTTTGTTAAATTTTCAGTTCAAATTGTGAATTTTGTTAAATTATCAGTCAAATATAATTTTTGTTATATCTTTGGTTCAAATTGTAAATTTTGTTAAATTTTCCGTTCATGTATTTAATGGAATTTCTCGGTTCAAATTGTAAATATTCAATTTTCAGTTGATTTTGTAAGTTTTGTTAAATTTTTCATACAAGTTGTAAATTTAATAAAATTCTCAGTTTAAATTGTAAATTTCGTTAATTTTTCAGTTCAAATTTTAAATTTTGTTAAATTCTCCATTGATATCGTAAATTTAATAGAATTCTCAGTTCAAATTGGAAAATTTCAGTTGAAATAGTAAATTTTGTTAAATTTTCCATTCAAATTGTAAATTTAATGGAATTCTCAGTTCAAATAGTAAATTTTGTTAAATTTTCAGTTCAAATTGTGAATTTTGTTAAATTATCAGTCAAATATAATTTTTGTTATATTTTTTGTTCAAATTGTAAATTTTGTTAAATTTTCCATTCATGTATTTAATGGAATTTCTCGGTTCAAATTGTAAATATTCAATTTTCAGTTGATATTATAAGTTTTGTTAAATTTTCCATTCAAGTTGGAAATTTAATAAAATTCTCTGTTCAAATAGTAAATTTTGTTAAATTTTCAGTTCAAATTGTGAATTTTGTTAAATTATCAGTCAAATATAATTTTTGTTATATCTTTGGTTCAAATTGTAAATTTTGTTAAATTTTCCGTTCATGTATTTAATGGAATTTCTCGGTTCAAATTGTCAATATTAAATTTTCAGTTGATATTGTAAGTTTTGTTAAATTTTTCATACAAGTTGTAAATTTAATAAAATTCTCAGTTTAAATTGTAAATTTCGTTAATTTTTCAGTTCAAATTTTAAATTTTGTTAAATTCTCCATTGATATCGTAAATTTAATAGAATTCTCAGTTCAAATTGGAAAATTTCAGTTGAAATAGTAAATTTTGTTAAATTTTCCATTCAAATTGTAAATTTAATGGAATTCTCAGTTCAAATAGTAAATTTTGTTAAATTTTCAGTTCAAATTGTGAATTTTGTTAAATTATCAGTCAAATATAATTTTTGTTATATTTTTTGTTCAAATTGTAAATTTTGTTAAATTTTCCATTCATGTATTTAATGGAATTTCTCGGTTCAAATTGTAAATATTCAATTTTCAGTTGATATTGTAAGTTTTGTTAAATTTTCCATTCAAGTTGTAAATTTAATAAAATTCTCAGTTCAAATTGTAAATTTTGTTAATTTTCAGTTCAAATTGTAAGTTTTGTTAAATTTTCCATTGAAATCGTAAATTTAATAGAATTCTCAGTTCAGATTGGAAATTTTCAGTTTCAATTGTAAATTTTATTAAATTTTTCATTAGAGTTGTAAATGTAATAGAATTCTCAGTTCAAATTGTAAATTTTGTTTAATTTTCCATTTAAGTTGTAAATTTAATAGAATTCTCAATTCAAAATATAAATTTTGTTAAATTTTCAGTTCAATGTAAATTGTGTTAAATTATCGTCAAATATAATTTTTGTTAGATTTTTAGTTCAAATTGTAAATTTTGTTAAATTTTCCATTCATGTATTTAATGGAATTTCTCGGTTCAAATTGTAAATATTCAATTTTCAGTTGATATTGTAAGTTTTGTTAAATTCTCCATTCAAGTTGTAAATTTAATAAAATTCTCAGTTTAAATTGTAAATTTCGTTAATTTTTCAGTTCAAATTTTATATTTTGTTAAATTTTCCATTGAAATCGTAAATTTAATAGAATATAAGTTCAGATTGGAAATTTTCAGTTTCAATTGTAAGTTTTATTAAATTTTTCATTCGAGTTGTAAATGTAATAGTATCCTCAGTTCAAATTGTAAATTTTGTTAAATTTTGCATTTAAGTTGTAAATTTAATAGAATTCTCAATTCAAAATATAAATTTTGTTAAATTTTCAGTTCAAATTGTAAATTGTGTTAAATTATCAGTCAAATATAATTTTTGTTATATTTTTAGTTCAAATTGTAACTTTTGTTAAATTTTCCATTCATGTATTTAATGGAATTTCTCGGTTCAAATTGTAAATATTCAATTTTCAGTTGATATTGTAAGTTTTGTTAAATTTTCCATTCAAGTTGTAAATTTAATAAAATTCTTAGTTCAAATTGTAAATTTTGTTAATTTTCAGTTCAAATTGTAAGTTTTGTTAAATTTTCCATTGAAATCGAAAATTTAATAGAATTCTCAGTTCAGATTGGAAATTTTCAGTTTCAATTGTAAATTTTATTAAATTTTTCATTCAAGTTGTAAATGTAATAGAATTCTCAGTTCAAATTGTAAATTTTGTTTAATTTTCCATCTAAGTTGTAAATTTAATAGAATTCTCAATTCAAAATATAAATTTTGTTAAATTTTCAGTTCAAATTGTAAATTGTGTTAAATTATCAGTCAAATATAATTTTTGTTAGATTTTTTGTTCAAATTGTAAATTTTGTTAAATTTTCCATTCATGTATTTAATGGAATTTCTCGGGTCAAATTGTAAATATTCAATTTTCAGTTGATATTGTAAGTTTTGTTAAATTTTCCATTCAAGTTGTAAATTTAATAAAATTCTCAGTTTAAATTGTAAATTTAGTTAATTTTTCAGTTCAAATTTTAAATTTTGTTAAATTCTCCATTGATATCGTAAATTTAATAGAATTCTCAGTCAGATTGGAAATTTTCAGTTTCAATTGTAAATTTTATTAAATTTTTCATTCGAGTTGTAAATGTAATAGAATTCTCAGTTCAAATTGTAAATTTTGTTTAATATTCCATTTAAGTTGTAAATTTAATAGAATTCTCAAATCAAAATATAAATTTTGTTAAATTTTCAGTTCAAATTGTAAATTGTGTTAAATTATCAGTCAAATATAATTTTTGTTAGATTTTTAGTTCAAATTGTAAATTTTGTTAAATTTCCCATTCATGTATTTAATGGGATTTCTCGGTTCAAATTGTAAATATAAATTTTCAGTTGATATTGTAAGTTTTGTTAAATTTTCCATTCAAGTTGTAAATTTAATAAAATTCTCAGTTCAAATTGTAAATTTTGTTAATTTTCAGTTCAAATTGTAAGTTTTCTTAAATTTTCCATTGAAATCGTAAATTTAATAGAATTCTCAGTTCAGATTGGAAATTTTCAGTTTCAATTGTAAATTTTATTAAATTTTTCATTCGAGTTGTAAATGTAATAGAATTCTCAGTTCAAATTGTAAATTTTGTTTAATTTTCCATTTAAGTTGTAAATTTAATAGAATTCTCAATTCAAAATATAAATTTTCAGTTCAAATTGGAAATTGTGTTAAATTCTCCATTGAAAATGTAAATTTAATGGAGTTCTTGTTCAAATTTTATTTAGTGGTGTATTATTATTATATTATATTTGATTTGTCGTCTTAAATACCAAAAATACTCTCGATAAAACCTCATCGATTAAAATTGGTCGGAGTTTATTATTCATTGCTAATGAACGCAGGTTGTTCTGTTGTTTATAAAATGCCACGTTGTTTTTTTACACGATTCTACGCTGAATAGCGTTCATTTGGATGATCGCTCGGCTTTCGAGACGTCTCACTCCTCGGGTCATGTAGCCCGGGAGGATGACTTAAAAATCAGTAACAATTTTTATCAATTCGCCAAAAAAAGGGACACTGTACGATTCCAAAAAAAGTACTCTTTGGTTCTAAGAGAACCAAAAATATTTTGAAAATTTAGCGTATTTTTTGTATCCTTGTTTTGTTTTGTTCGAGTTTCGAGTTCAGCGCCCCGGCTGGCCGCTAATCACCCGAGAGAAGAGACGCCTATAGCGAGTGGTGAGGAGGAATCCATCTCGAAGTGAAAACTTGGGAGATCCTAAGCAGTTTATCATAAGGCGGTCATTGTTTTCATCTCAGCGCAGCGCTCACGATCATTCGGCCAAAGAAAAGACAAATTAAGTCATTATCTTTCATTGGGGAACATGATTGATCACGGTGGTTATGATTTATGTTATATAATTACTGTATCTTTATCGGGCTTATAAAAAATATATTATTTGATGAATCGAATGTTGATATAAAGCCTATTTATTTTATAGACTGGTGCGGGGGCCTGGCAAGGAAAAAATTGGTAACTCGGAATAACTAGGTGCCCCGGGGCGAGCGGCGAAAATTTTAATGGCGTGTCTCTTGCAGTGAGTGACGTCATAGAAAATATCGAAACATATTAAAAGAAAAGAAAAAAAAACAATTAAACAGAAATTTTATTTATTTAGGGTGTTGGGTTTATCGTTCGTGTGAGCTACATTTTCGTATTTTCAAAAAAAACAAATGAACGTCTAATAATTCTAGAAAAATAAAAAAATCGAGTTAAAAAAATAATTTGAGGAAAAAATTAATTTTGAAATTATAATTTAATCTCAATTTTTATGTCAAATTTTATGTAAAAAAAATTTAAATGTTAATTTTTTGAAAATATCTACCAAAATTTGATTTCTTCCAAAAAAGTTTTTTTTTAAAGTAGATCAAAATTGTTTTTTTTTAAAACATGAAAATGTAGCCAAACTATTCGTTTAAAAGTTACAGGCTGTAGAACGATAAATCAAACACCTGCATTTAAAATAATGGTGAATGCGCCGGGCACCGGTACCATAGTCGACCGCATTCCTCGGTGGCGCTCAGCAAAACGTGCAAATCTCCGAGCTTTTTCCTTATCAAAAAAAAGCAATATAAAGTTTTATATCCAAAAAAAAAAAAAGAAACAATGGGGCAATTTTGAAACGGATGCACTCAAATTTTTTTACAATCAGTAATTTATAGATGGCGTGTGTGTAATTTAACTGCATTAAAACTTTATTATTGTGGGTTATATTTTTAACCTTTGGATTTTTTCTCGGCTCCGGCGGTGACACGGCTAACCACTAGTCGTTAGTTAAGTTCCGACGGCGTGAAAGTGATTATTTGTAAACTGTTAGCCATAAATTCTCATAGTTTAGGCGACGTATGGGGTCCGTTTCTTGGTTCGCCCGTTGGGAACTTTACTTTCAAATTATTTCGCGCCGTGAGACCACCACTTCACGAAATAATTTAAAACGGACTCCTAAAGTTTTCGAATTCCCCATTTTTTTTTTGTCTAACCTTTGTCCCATTTATTTCTGCCAAAAAATTCAGTGTGAGAAAACACTTAAATATCATTATTGTATTTGAACAAATCGTAATAGTGCGACCGCTAACATTTTCTGTAAATACGCGCCGAACATCAAACGCACCGCCGGTTTCCGCAACATGTTTATGTTGGAAGAGGTTCCCTATATTTACACAAATCTGTACGACACTCCGCGCAATTGACGCACATAAAGAAAAACAAATAGTGCTGTTTGTACAGGTAAAAGCTTCGGCAAACATATTATTTATTAATTTAGGCTGACAGATTTACAAACACAGCGTTGGACTGGCCTATTTGCATACAACAATTTCGTTAACGATTTTTTCTGTTTCAGGTGTCGGTGGTGATCCCGACCGGCAGCAACCGCAGCGACGGCGGCGAGTTCTGGGCCGGCATCCTCGAAGAGGACTCCTCGCTGCCGCTGGACGCCAGCGAGGGTGGGCTCTTCGCCGGCAATTTCGTGCCGCCTCCTCCGCGCCCGCTCTTCCTGGACGATACGGTCACCCCCGACGGGCTCACTACCTGTGACTTGTGCTCTTGGGCTTGGCAGAGTGGGAATGGCGCCTACGCCTTTGACACCACCAGGGGTTAGTATTCGGCTGATTTATGTGACCTTCTATGTAGTGTCGACGAAAATGCTTTCATTTAATATTTACGTCGAAAAATTTAAAAACAAAAGCTGTCAAATGTCAAAAATCTTTTTCGAATCACAATGTTAAAAGTTCCGTATCATTTGCTTATTTTCATCAATTTGACAGCTGTCAACTGTCACAAATATTTTTCGATTTTAAATTCGTGTTTAATGACAAAATTCATCATAGTTAATTTTCGCCCAATTCGTCAAATTGACAACTATAATGACAGCTGCCAACAGCCAAAAATCTTTTTTAATTTCAAATTCATATTTACTGTTGATAAAATTCACCAAAATGATAAAAATTTAATCTAATTTGCTTATTTTCTTCAAATGGACAGCTATACTGACAGCTGTCAACTGTCAAAAATCTTTTTAAAATTAAAATGACAGCTGTTAGCTGTCAAAATATTTTCGATTTCAAATTCGTATGTAATGATGATTAAATCTATTAAAATGATGAAGATTCCATCAAAACTGTTTACTTTTATCAAATTGACAGCTATAATGACAGCTGTCAACTGTCACAAATTATTTTCGATTTCAAAATCGTGTTTACTGTTCATAAAATTCATCAAAATGAAAAAAAATCGTCTAATTCGATCATTTTCATCAAATTGACAGCTATAATGACAGCTGTCAAGTGTCACAAATCCTTTTCAATATCAATTTGGTGTTTAGTGATGACAAAATCGATTAAAATGGTACAAATTTTGTCTAGATTGTTTATCTCCATGAAATCGACAGCTGCCAACTGTCAAAAATCTTCTTCGTTTTTAAATTCGTGTGTAATGATGACAAAATCTATTAAAATGATGAATATTCCGTCTAAATTATATTTTTAGCAAATTGACACCTATAATGACAGCTGTCAACTGTCACAATTTTTTTCGATTTCAAAATCGTGTTTACTGTTGATAAAATTCATCAAAATGATAAAAACTTCGTCTAAATTGCTTATTTTCATAAAATTGGCAGCTATAATGCCAGCTGTCAGCTGTCAAAATATTTTTCGATATCAAATTCGTATGTAATGATGACTAAATACATTAAAATGACGAAGATTTCATTTAAACTGTTTAATTTTATCAAATTGACAGCAATAATGACAACTGTCAACTGTCACATTTTTTTTCGATTTCAAAATCGTGTTTACTGATCATAAAATTCATTAAAATGAAAAAAATTCCGTCTAATTTGCTTACTTTCATCAAATTGGCAGCTATAATGACAGCTGTCAAGTGTCGGAAATCTATTTCAATAACTATTTGGCGTTTAGCGATGACAAAATTATCAAAATGGTACAAATTTCGTCTAGATTGTTTATTTTCATAAAATTGACAGCTATAATGGCAGCCTCCAACTGTCAAAAATCTTTTAAAAATTAAAATGACAGCTGTCAGCTGTCAAAATATTTTTCAACATCAAATTCGGATGAAATGATAACTATATCTATTAATATGACGAATTGTCCGTCTAAATTGTTTATTTTCATCAAATTGACAGCTATAATGACAGCTGTCAAGTGTCGCAAATCTATTTCAATAACTATTTGGCGTTTAGCAATGACAAAATTAATCAAAATGGTACAAATTTCGTCTAGATTGTTTATTTTCATAAAATTGACAGCTATAATGGCAGCCGCCAACTGTCAAAAATCTTTTAAAAATTAAAATGACAGCTGTCAGCTGTCAAAATATTTTTCAACATCAAATTCGGATGAAATAATGACTATATCTATTAATATGACGAATTGTCCGTCTAAATTGTTTATTTTCATCAAATTGACAGCTATAATGACAGCTGTCAAGTGTCGCAAATCTATTTCAATAAGAATTTGGCGTTTAGTGATGACAAAATGAATCAAAATGGTACAAATTTCGTCTAGATTGTTTATTTTCATAAAATAGACAGCTATAATAGCAGCCGCCAACTGTCAAAATCTTTTAAAAATTAAAATGACAGCTGTCAGCTGTCAAAATATTTTTCAACATCAAATTCGTATGAAATGATGACTATATTTCAAATTCGTTTGTAATAATGACAAAATCTATTAGAATGATGAAGATCTCATCGAAATTGTTTATTTTTATTGACACCTATATTGACAGCTGTCAACTGTCACAATTTTTTTCGATTTCAAAATCATGTTTACTGGTGATAAAATTCATCAAAATGATGAAAATTTCGTATAATTTGCTTATTTTCGTAAAATTAGCAGCTATAATGACAGCTGTCAGCTGTCAAAATATTTTTCGATATCAAATTCGTGGCTAATTAATGATGAGAAGATCTATTAAAATGACGATTATTCCGTCTAAATTATTTATTTTCAGCAAATCGACAGCTATAATGACATCCGTCAACTGTCATAATTTTCTTTGATTTGAAAATCGTGTTTACTGATGATAAAATTCATCATTATGATGAAAATTTCGTCTAATTTGCTCATTTTCATAAAATTGGCAGCTATAATGGCAGCCGCCAATTGTCAAAAATCTTTTAAAAATTAAAATGACAGGTCAGTTGTCAAAATATTTTTAACATCAAATTCGTATGAAATGATGATTATATCTATTAAAATGATGAATTGTCCGTCTAAATTTTTTATCATCAAATTGACAGCTGTCAAGTGCAAGTGTCGCAAATCCTTTTCAACATCAATTTGGTGTTTAGCGATGACAAAAACCATGAAAATGGTAAAAATTTTGTAGATTGTTTATTTTCATGAAATTGACAGCTGTAATGGCAGCTACCAACTGTCAAAATATTTTTTATTAACAAACTCGTGTGTAATGATTACAAAATGTATTAAAATGGTAAATACTCCGTCTCAATTGTTTATTTTTGGCAAATTGACAGCTATAATGACAGCTGTCAACTGTCAAAAATCTTTTTCAATTTTAAATTCGTATGTAGTGATGACAAAATCTATCCAAATAATAAAAATGGTGTCTAATTTGCCTATTTTCACCAAATAGACAGCTATAATGACAGCTGTCAACTGTCACAAATTTTTTTAGATTTCAAAATTGTGTTTACTGTTAATGGAATTCATCAAAATGAAAAAAAATCCAGCGTATTAATTTCATAAAATTGGCAGCTACAATGACAGCTGTCAGCTGTCACAAATCTTTTTCAATTTCAAATTAGTGCTTAGTGGTGAGAGAATCCTTCAATATGATAAAAAATTCCGTGCTATTTGCTTATTTTCGTCAAAATGATACTTACCTATAATGACAGCTGTCAACTGTCAGAAGTCATTTTTGACATCAAGTTCTTCTCTCAGTGACCCCAAAAATCGGAAAATACAAGTTTTCAAATTAAAACAATTGAAATTAAGAAAGTTATGCGTTAAGACGCAAAAATCCCACTTAAAATATGTACAGGGTGTCCCACGTAAGAGGCTCACTCGATCTCCTGGCTTTATTATTTATAGGGCTAAAATGAAAAAACAAAATTTATTCCCATGTATTTTTTTATAAGGAATCCGATTGTAAGGTCGAATAAGCGATAAAATCCCTAATATACGAGGTACTGCCAAAAAACTGATTTTCATTATTTTTTTCACCCTGTACGGAAATCGACATGGTATAATGTTATTGTAGTTATAAAGACATATTACATCAAAGATTTATCTCGCGTTGGGAAAAACACTGTCTATGCCCAGAAGTTATAAATAACACAAAACAATTAAGAAATATAAAACTTCTTTATGTATATGTATGATAAGCTACTTTAATATACCTTATAGAGTCTTTAGTTCACGTAATTTCCTGTCCGCTTTATCGGCGATGCTTTCATAATTATCCTACAATTTTTTCACCATTAAAATAGTTCCTTGTATTTTCAACAGATAAGTGCATTCTGAATAGGGAATTTATCATAGCCGACGTATTTTTTAATTGGAAATGACTGTATTTAAGAGTACCAAGATAAATAATAGACCAACAACTGGTAATTACGAAAAATCTAAAAAGCCTACATAAATCACCAGGGGCAACGACTCCAAATCGTTGAATCGCTTCGGGCACAGATAACGCCGCCGCGCCGTCCGCTTATTTTTGGTGCGACGAAAATTCCTAGATTATGGAGTTATTTTAGAAAACGCCCATTATAATTATTCAATACATTTAATGCCTCGCGAACCAAGTTGCCATCGTCTGGGGATTATTAAAAACACTTTACTAGGAAAGTGGATCGACTGTTTAAAATTCCGTTGCAGGTAACAAGACTTCGAATTATAAATTCGAGACGTGCCATAATTTGTCTCTAATTATAAGAAACTTATAACATAATTATTGGCGGCTTGTTCTTTGACACCAGCCTACCAGAATGGATTTTATTTTCGTACCGCTGCGGCATTGGTTGTGGTTTAGTTGATGGGTTTATTGTTATAGATGAGCCAATAAATAATAGAAAGCAGAATTGTTGGCACCACATAATTGGTCAATCGCAACAACATTTTTTCTTGCCCACCAACACACGACCAAAAAAAAAAAATCACACGGTAAAAACATATTAACCAAAAAAAAAATTGTCAGGGCAGTATGAACGACAGGGGAGTTGTTTAGTAATATTTTGTCCAGCTCGTCCACCGGATCTAAATCCCATTGCTGTAGACGTCAGAATTTATTGGATCATCTTGTTTTTCTTTTTTAAATGTGCGTTTTTAAATTCTTCATCAGTCTCTCGAGCCAGATTTTTTCACTTTTAGCTATAATTTTTTATAACTTGGATATAAAATTGATTTTTTACTAAAGAAATTATATCGTTATTGTCAATTAAAATAAGTCCACAGGTCACAAATACATAAGAGTATAGATTCGCCCAATTTAGTTTTAAATATTTACTTTACAAATAGATAATAGATCTGTCAAAATATAATTTGATAGCTGTCAAAATCACTGTCAAATTTAAAAATTGAAAAGTGTGACTTTCGTAATTTTGAAAACAATATGATTTTTTATAAAAGAAGTCGTAAAGTATTTTAAATTTTCCTATTTTTGTAATTGAAATTAAAATGACGTTTTCAATTTTGACAGCTGTCAAATTTTCTGTCAATTGAATAAATATGCCATTTAATAATTATTTCAACAAATTAAAGTATCAACCGGACATTTTCCTATAGGCTTTGGAGGAACTGAATACGAAATTGTTGTCAAAAAAAAAATTATATTTGTTGTAGCTGCCAAAACTACTGTCAAATTTTAAAAACTGCGAGTGTGCCTTTCGTAATTTTGAAAATAACGTGAATTTCCTTAGAAGAAGTGCTATTAAGTGTTTTGAAATATACTAGTTCCATAATAGGTAATAAAATAAAGTTTTCACTTTTGACAGCTGTCAAAATTTTTCAACTTAATGAAAATAACATTTTATAATTATTTAAACAAATAAACGTACTTAACAAACGTTTTTTTTTAGTTTTGGAGGTACTGAATACGAAATTGATGTCAAAAAAATATTATGTTGGTTGACAGATGCCAGAGTTGCTGTCAAATTTAAAAATTTACAAGTACATTTTTGGTAAATTTGAAAATAATGTTGATTTCCAATCATAGATGAATACACATAAAATGTTTTTAAATTGTCTAGTTTAGTAATTATAATCAGATAAAATTATGACCTTTGACAGCTGTCAAAGTTTCTGTCAACTAGATAAAATTGCCATTTAATAATTATTATTTCCACAAATGACTTTAGTATTTAAAAATACATTTTTCTATAGGTTTTGAATAGGAAATTAATTTCATAAAATTATTATGTTTGTTGGTAGCTGTCAAAATTGCTGTCAAACTTAAAACTACGGAAGTTTGTTCTTCATAATTTTATAAACAGTCTGAATTCCAATAGAAGGGAAATTAAGTGTTTTTTTAATTCGCTAGTTCCATAATTGATATTAAAATACACTTTTTATTTCTGACAGCTGTCAAAATTTCTGTCAACTTAATGAAAATGCCATTTAATAATTATTTCAACTAATTCAAGTACCAACCAGAAATTTCTCTATATGCTTTGGAGAAACTGAATACGAAATTGTTGCAAAAAAATATTGTTTGTTGGTAGCTGCCAAAACTGCTGTCAAATTAAAAAAATGCAAATGTGCCTTTCCTAATTTTGAAAATAACGTGAATTCCCATAGAAGAAGTGCTATAAGTGTTTTGAAATTTGCTAGTTCCATAATGGATAATAAAATAAAGTTCTCACTTTTGACAGCTGTCAAAATTTTTCAACTTAATGAAAATGACATTTTATAATTATTTAAGCAAATAAACGTTAACAAACGTTTTTTTTAAGTTTTGGAAGTACTGAATACGAAATTGATGTCAAAAAAATATTTTGTTGGTTGACAGATGCCAGAATTGCTGTCAAATTAAATTTACAAGTACATTTTTCATAAATTTGAAAATAATGTTGATTTCCAATCATAGATGAATACACATAAAATGTTTTTAAATTGTCTAGTTTAGTAATTATAATCAGATAAAATTATGACCTTTGACAGCTGTCAAAGTTTCTGTCAACTAGATAAAATTGCCATTTAATAATTATTATTTCCACAAAAAACTTTGGTATTTAAAAATACATTTTTCTATAGGTTTTGAATAGGAAATTAATTTCATAAAATTATTATGTTTGTTGGTAGCTGTCAAAATTGCTGTCAAACTTAAAACTACGGAAGTTTGTTCTTCATAATTTTATAAACAGTCTGAATTCCAATAGAAGGGCAATTAAGTGTTTTTTTAATTCGCTAGTTCCATAATTGATATTAAAATACACTTTTTATTTCTGACAGCTGTCAAAATTTCTGTCAACTTAATGAAAATGCCATTTAATAATTATTTCAACAAATTCAAGTACCAACCAGAAATTTCTCTATAGGCTTTGGAGAAACTGAATACGAAATTGTTGCAAAAAAATATTGTTTGTTGGTAGCTGCCAAAACTGCTGTCAAATTAAAAAAATGCAAATGTGCCTTTCGTAATTTTGAAAATAACGTGAATTCCCATAGAAGAAATGCTATTAAGTGTTTTGAAATTTGCTAGTTCCATAATGGATAATAAAATAAAATTTTCACTTTTGACAGCTGTCAAAATTTTTCAACTTAACGAAAATGACATTTTATAATTATTTAAACAAAAACGTTCTTAACAAACGTTTTTTTAAAGTTTTGGAGGTACTGAATACGAAATTGATGTCAAAAAAATATTATGTTGGTTGACAGATGCCAGAGTTGCTGTCAAATTTAAAAATTTACAAGTACATTTTTGGTAAATTTGAAAATAATGTTGATTTCCAATCATAGATGAATACACATAAAATGTTTTTAAATTGTCTAGTTTAGTAATTATAATCAGATAAAATTATGACCTTTGACAGCTGTCAAAGTTTCTGTCAACTAGATAAAATTGCCATTTAATAATTATTATTTTCACAAAAGACTTTGGTATTTAAAAATACATTTTTCTATAGGTATTGAATAGAAAATTAATTTCATAAAATTATTATGTTTGTTGGTAGCTGTCAAAATTGCTGTCAAACTTAAAACTACGGAAGTTTGTTCTTCATAATTTTATAAACAGTCTGAATTCTAATAGAAGGGAAATTAAGTGATTTTTTAATTCGCTAATTCCATAATTGATATTAAAATACACTTTTTATTTCTGACAGCTGTCAAAATTTCTGTCAACTTAATGAAAAAGACATTTAATAATTATTTCATAAAATTAAAGTACCAACCACACATTTCTCTATGGGCTTTGGAGGAACTGAATACGAAATTGTTGTAAAAAAAATATTGTTTGTTGGTAGCTGTCAAAACTGCTGTCAAATTTTAAAAAATGCAAATGTGCCTTTCGTAATTTTGAAAATAACGTGAATTCCCATAGAAGAAGTGCTTCTGAAGTGTTTTGAAATTTGCTAGTTCCATAATGGATAATAAAATAAAGTTCTCACTTTTGACAGCTGTCAAAATTTTTCAACTTAATGAAAATGACATTTTATAATTATTTAAACAAATAAACGTTAACAAACGTTTTTTTTAAGTTTTGGAAGTACTGAATACGAAATTGATGTCAAAAAAATATTTTGTTGGTTGACAGATGCCAGAATTGCTGTCAAATTAAATTTACAAGTACATTTTTCATAAATTTGAAAATAATGTTGATTTCCATAGATGAATACACATAAAATGTTTTAAAATTGTTTAGTTTAGTAATTATAATCAGATAAAATTATGACCTTTGACAGCTGCCAAAGTTTCTGTCAACTAGATAAAATTGCCATTTAATAATTATTATTTCCACAAAAAACTTTGGTATTTAAAAATACATTTTTCTATAGGTTTTGAATAGAAAATTAATTTCATAAAATTATTATGTTTGTTGGTAGCTGTCAAAATTGCTGTCAAACTTAAAACTACGGAAGTTTGTTCTTCATAATTTTATAAACAGTCTGAATTCCAATAGAAGGGAAATTAAGTGTTTTTTTAATTCGCTAATTCCATAATTGATATTAAAATACACTTTTTATTTCTGACAGCTGTCAAAATTTCTGTCAACTTAATGAAAAAGTCATTTAATAATTATTTCAACAAATTAAAGTACCAACCACACATTTCTCTATAGGCTTTGGAGGAACTGAATACGAAATTGTTGTAAAAAAAATATTGTTTGTTGGTAGCTGTCAAAACTGCTGTCAAATTTAAAAAAATGCAAATGTGCCTTTCGTAATTTTGAAAATAACGTGAATTCCCATAGAAGAAGTGCTTCTTAAGTGTTTTGAAATTTGCTAGTTCCATAATGGATAATAAAATAAAGTTCTCACTTTTGACAGCTGTCAAAATTTTTCTACTTAATAAAAATTACATTTTATAATTATTTAAACAAAAACGTTCTTAACAAACGTTTTTTTAAAGTTTTGGAGGTACTGAATACGAAATTGATGTCAAAAAAATATTATGTTGGTTGACAGATGCCAGAGTTGCTGTCAAATTTAAAAATTTACAAGTGCATTTTTGGTAAATTTGAAAATAATGTTGATTTCCAATCATAGATGAATACACATAAAATGTTTTTAAATTGTCTAGTTTAGTAATTATAATCAGATAAAATTATGACCTTTGACAGCTGTCAAAGTTTCTGTCAACTAGATAAAATTGCCATTTAATAATTATTATTTCCACAAATGACTTTAGTATTTAAAAATACATTTTTCTATAGGTTTTGAATAGGAAATTAATTTTATAAAATTATTATGTTTGTTGGTAGCTGTCAAAATTGCTGTCAAACTTAAAACTACGGAAGTTTGTTCTTCATAATTTTATAAACAGTCTGAATTCCAATAGAAGGGCAATTAAGTGTTTTTTTAATTCGCTAATTCCATAATTGATATTAAAATACACTTTTTATTTCTGACAGCTGTCAAAATTTCTGTCAACTTAATGAAAATGCCATTTAATAATTATTTCAACAAATTCAAGTACCAACCAGAAATTTCTCTATAGGCTTTGGAGAAACTGAATACGAAATTGTTGCAAAAAAATATTGTTTGTTGGTAGCTGCCAAAACTGCTGTCAAATTAAAAAAATGCAAATGTGCCTTTCCTAATTTTGAAAATAACGTGAATTCCCATAGAAGAAGACGTGCTATTAAGTGTTTTGAAATTTGCTAGTTCCATAATGGATAATAAAATAAAGTTCTCACTTTTGACAGCTGTCAAAATTTTTCAACTTAATGAAAATGACATTTTATAATTATTTAAACAAATAAACGTTAACAAAAGTTTTTTTTAAGTTTTGGAAGTACTGAATACGAAATTGATGTCAAAAAAATATTTTGTTGGTTGACAGATGCCAGAATTGCTGTCAAATTAAATTTACAAGTACATTTTTCATAAATTTGAAAATAATGTTGATTTCCAATCATAGATGAATACACATAAAATGTTTTTAAATTGTCTAGTTTAGTAATTATAATCAGATAAAATTATGACCTTTGACAGCTGCCAAAGTTTCTGTCAACTAGATAAAATTGCCATTTAATAATTATTATTTCCACAAAAAACTTTGGTATTTAAAAATACATTTTTCTATAGGTTTTGAATAGAAAATTAATTTCATAAAATTATTATGTTTGTTGGTAGCTGTCAAAATTGCTGTCAAACTTAAAACTACGGAAGTTTGTTCTTCATAATTTTATAAACAGTCTGAATTCCAATAGAAGGGAAATTAAGTGTTTTTTTAATTCGCTAATTCCATAATTGATATTAAAATACACTTTTTATTTCTGACAGCTGTCAAAATTTCTGTCAACTTAATGAAAAAGTCATTTAATAATTATTTCAACAAATTAAAGTACCAACCACACATTTCTCTATAGGCTTTGGAGGAACTGAATACGAAATTGTTGTAAAAAAAATATTGTTTGTTGGTAGCTGTCAAAACTGCTGTCAAATTTAAAAAAATGCAAATGTGCCTTTCGTAATTTTGAAAATAACGTGAATTCCCATAGAAGAAGTGCTTCTTAAGTGTTTTGAAATTTGCTAGTTCCATAATGGATAATAAAATAAAGTTCTCACTTTTGACAGCTGTCAAAATTTTTCTACTTAATAAAAATGACATTTTATAATTATTTAAACAAAAACGTTCTTAACAAACGTTTTTTTAAAGTTTTGGAGGTACTGAATACGAAATTGATGTCAAAGAAATATTATGTTGGTTGACAGATGCCAGAATTGCTGTCAAATTAAAAAATTTACAAGTATATCTTTCGTAATTTGAAAATAATGTTGATTTCCATAGAAGAAGATACATAAAATATTTGAAAACATTTTAGTTCAATAATTGATATTAAAACAAAATTGCAACCTTTGACAGTTGTCAAAATTTCTGTCAACTTAATAAAAATGCCTTTTATTATTATTCCAACGAATTAAAGTACTTTACAAACATTTTGGAGGTATTGAATTTATAAGCAATACGAAAAAGATATACTTATCTGTATATTTTTAAATTTAGCAGCAATTTTGACAGCTACCAAAAAACAATATTCTTTGACATCAATTTCCTATTTACTACCTGCTAAACCTAGAAAATTGTCTGCTCGGTGTACTTCAATTTGTTGAAATAATTCTTAAATGACATTTTTGTTAGGTTGACAGAAATATTGACAGCTGTCAAAAGTTAAAAATGAATTTTTAATATCGATTATGAAACTAGCAATTTAAAAAAAAACACTTGCATCCTTTCTTCAATGGAAATTCACATTGTTTCCAAAATTGAGGAAGACAAACTTGTATATGTTTAAATTTGACAGCAATTTTGACAGTTGCCAACAAATATAATATTTTTTTTAACTAATTTCGTATTCAATACCTCCGGTACCTACAGAAAAATGTCTGCTTGGTACTTTAATTTGTTTCAATAATTATTAAATGGTATTTTCATTAATTTGACAGAAAATTTGACAGCTGTCAAAAGCAAAAACATTGTTTTAATTTTAATTAGATAGAAAGGTTTAAAATATAAATAATTTTATATCTTTTTCTATAAAACTCCCATTGTTTTAAAAATTACAAAAACCATACTTGTAAAATTTTAAATTTGACACTGAATTTGGCAGCTGTCAAGAATTTAAAAAAAATGAAAATTCTATTTTGATATCTATTTTTAAATTTAAATTGGGCGAATTTATTTGAGACATGTAGACTGATTTTAATTGAAAAAAAAATTATAACTTAAAATCAAAAATCCGGCTCGAATGATTGATGAAGAATTTAAAAACAAACATTTAAAAAAAATTTTCGAACTGTATTTATTTTCCACCCCACTGTGCAGCGGGCAGCATAGGCCAGGCACAAGACAATGAGGCTGCGGCTCCTCATATTTTTCACTCAACGCCCAAAGACAAACACGATCTACATAAAGCTAGTAAAAAAAATCTAGTCATCTAAGCTGCTACTGGCAGCGTTGCAACATTGTGGCAACCTCATTCATACCCCACAAACCGACTTTTTCCAATTTTTGCCTAAAGCGCCGCCATCACCGATTTCTCAGACAAGTCCCATTTTTCTCCCCGACGAAACGAGCTAAAATTATTTTAATATCGGAGATACCGAGCCGAGAGATAACCGACGACCGGTTTTATCAGCCTCGCCGGTAGCTTTTTTCTGAAAACGCTTATCTTTATTTTTAAAATTAATAAAATATTACAAGTGATAGGAGCAGATATTTAAGACAGTAGCTATTTTCATATTAAGAGGGCCTGGGGAGCGATGCACGTATTGATAGGGTTCAAATTAATGGTTTGACAAGGAGATCTGGCTTTATGTTTAATAGCTGTGTCCCGAGGCTGGAGTACAGGGTGGGCCTTAAAATACTTTCTACAAGGAAACATTTTGGCAAAATCAGGGCTTAGACCATTGTAATGGAAAATACCTTCTAAACTTTTTGAAATTATGAACATCCTGTATAATTTTGGGTTTTCGCCTTTACTTCTTCTTCAGGGCGAGATATTTAACAATTTTTATCTATTACTGACGATTTTATTTTCTACGGTTGAGTAACACAAATAGAGAGCCGCAACGCTATTGTTGAAACGCGTGCCCCTATTACTATTTCCATCATATCCTCCTACATACCCTACATGTACGCCTCTCCAACTCGTAAAAGAAAAACATTGCTTGTAACCAGTCCGCGCCACGTACGCTTATTAAAAACCAAAGTGACCCAAATTCCCTATCTGGACCTTCTGTCAGTCGCTTCGCTTTTTTGTGCACGGCCATAATTAATGGTTGTAAGGAGCATCAAGGCATTATAATTAAAGGCCCGGCGATATCATTTTGATATTAAGAGGAAATTTAATATGGAATGGTGTGTCAATTACCAGCGGACGACTCGTTGCATGTCGAGTCCATTTGATGGAGCATTTCTGTTTATTTTTTTGATTCGACGACTTGCATAATAGAGTAATTTTGAAAGGGCGATTGAGACATCCCAGAAATGCCTTACGATGCGTGGCGGAGTGGGGCCGGGAACGGGTCTTTGGGCAGGCAAAAGGCAAACGTACAAGTAGCAATCATTGGACCACGACCAGGGCCTTTATCTTATGGGCAAATGAGCTTTTTACAAAAAAAAGTCTTTACCAGACGTCCTTAAAATCACAAACATGCAAGTTATGGAATTCATCACCCAGTCATATTTCCTTGATTTCAAGTCTGCTAAGTGTTTGAAGTCAGAGAATGAAAATATGAATCGAATTAACAAAAAAATCTTGAATTTTGAGTCATATGTGTCCAAGATGGCGACTAGAAACGCCCGGGGCATGTTTCTCGAGCTAGGATATTACAATTTTCAGTACACGTACACATGGCAACGTCCTGCTAAGTACCGCATCCTGAACAAATAAGTATAACAATCCGCCCACAAGACCGCGAATACCGCCAGGCAATTTGTTGTAGAAATTGTGAAATGTGGTCGGCAATTATGCGGGTTATTATAATGCGGAAAACACTAAGAGCGAGCAGCATATCCGTACACGTTTCGTTGTGGCGTACCTACTAAGACAGGGTGTTCAGTAATATTAAAATTTTCGTGCTAGTTGAGATCAGTTTCACTCGCCTTTCTGTGACACCCTGTATGGTAGTAAGGATTCGGGTGCACATCTAGACCTCGCCGATTCGCACGCTAATGCCGTTTTAAGTGCATAAGCAACGCTGAATGAAATGCGCTTAATGAGCGTTACATCATTAATAAGATGGCCAGGGGGGGGTAAAACGTATTTGTCAAATCAAACCATAGAAGCGAGGAAAGGAGCACGTAAAATATACAGTCGCTTAATCTTGAGAATCTTCAGTTTGATATGTGGCGGAGGCGGAGGTGTGACACCTTAATTTAGTAATCCCGTGTTTTTTTAACCGATCACAAGAGGCAAGCTCATCAGTGAAAGTGAAAATTTTTGCCAAAAAAATTTATATTTTTAGTGCATGAAATAAGCAAGTATTTCTGAAACACCCTTTATATTCTACAGAATTTAAATTAATTATATCAATTTATATTAATTAATTTAAAGAAATCGGTTAAATAAATTAACTCAGTTAAATTAATCAAATCAATTAAACGCACTAAATCAATTTAATTAATGAAATAAGTTAAATCAATTAAATTAGATAAATTAATAAAACAAGTTCAAGATCAATTAAAACAGTCAAATTTTTTATATCAATTAAATGGCGAAATGAATTAAATCAATTAAACATATTAAATTAACTAAAATCAGTTATTTCAATTAAAGACTTAAAATTATTAAATTAGTTAAATCAATTAAATTAGTGAAATCAATTTAAACGATTAAATTGATGAAATCAGTTGTATCAATAAATTAATGTCAAAATCATTTAACTTAGTTAAATTATTCAAATCAATTAAACTAACTAAATCAATAATTGAATTGATGAAATCAGTTAAATCAATTAAAGACAATAAACCAATTAAATTGGATAAATTAATAAAACAGGTGAGATCAATTAAATTAAAACAGTCAATCAATTAAATTAATGAATTTAATTAAATGACTACATCAATTAAATCAATTAAACATGTTAAATTAATGAAATCAGTTATTTCAATTAAATAGGTAAATTCAGTAAAACAGTTAAAATCAATTGTATAGTCAAATTAAATCAGATAAATTAATTGAATCAGTTAAATGAACTAAATCAATTAAATTAATGAAATCGCGTGTTAACATGTTACATTAATTAAGTCAGTTAGTTCAATTAAACAATTAAATTTGTTAAAACAGTGAAATCAATTATATTAACAAAGTCAATTAAATTCTCGTTATATTATCAAAATTTAAACCAGATAAATTAATTAAATCAATTAAGTGAGCTAAATTAGTGAAATTAATGATATTAATTGAATCAATTATATAAATAAAATTAAATTAAACCAGATGAACTAACTAAATCAATTAAATAAACTAAGTAAATTAAATTAATGAAAGCACTTGTTAGCATGTTAAATTAAAAATAAATCAGTTATTTCAATCAATTAAATTAAATCAGTTAAATCAATTAAATTAATCAAATTGATTAAATGACTACATTAATTAAATCAATTAAACATGTTAAATTAATTGAATCAGTTATTTGAATTAAACAGGTAAATTTATTAAAACATTTAAATCAATTGTATAATCAAATTAAATCAGATAAACTAATTGAATCAGTTAAATGAACTAAATCAATTAAGTTAATGAAATCGCGTGTTAACATGTTACATTAATTAAGTCAGTTATTTCAATTAAACAATTAAATTTATTAAAACAGTTAAATCAATTATATTAACGAAGTCAATTAAATCCTCCTCGATTAAATCAGTTAAATCAATTATATTATCAAAATTTAAACCAGGTAAATTAATTAAGTCAGTAAAATCAATTTATATAATCAAAATTAAATTAATCAGATGAATTAACTGTATCAATTAAATAAACTAAGTAAATTAAATTAATGAATGTATTAAAAATAAATCAATTATTTCAATCAATTAAATTAAAACAGTTAAATCAATTGAATTAATGAAATCGATTAAATGACTACATTAATTAAGTCAATTAAACATGTTAAATTAATTAAATCATTTATTTCAATTAAACAGGTAAATTTATTAAAACATTTAAATCAATTATATAATCAAATTAAATCAATATTAAATTAATGAAATCGCGTGTTAGCATGTTAACATTAATTAAGTCAGTTATTTCAATTAAACAATTAAATTTATTAAAACAGTTCAATTATTTAAACAATTAAATTTATTAAAACGGTTAAATCAATTATATTAACGAAGTCAATTAAATCAGTTAAATCTATTTTAAAATCAAAATTTAAACCAGATAAATTAATTGAATCAATTAAATGAGCTAAATCAATTAAATTGATGAAATCACATGTTAACATGTTAAACTAATTAAATTGAAATAAAAGTTAAAACAATAATTAAATTAACAAATTAATTAAATTAGTTAAATCAATTATAATAATATAATCAAAATTAAATTAAACCAGATGAATTAACTGTATCAATTAAATTAACTAAATTAAATTAATGATATCACATAATAACATGTGAATATTGTGTGGCCGTAAATCCCAAATAAGAACAGAAAGAAAAAACATGTGAAATTAAATAAATCAGTAATTTCAATTAAATAGTTAAATTCGAGGTTAAATTTAAATAAAACAGTTAAATCAATAAAATAACAAAAACAATTAAATCAGATAAATGAATTGAAATCAATAAAATGAACTAAATCAATTAAATCAGTTATTTCAATTATCAAACTAAAATAAATTGAATTATTATTAAATTATTAAACTAAATTAAATTAAATTTATCAAAATAGTTAAATCAATTAAATCAGTTAAATCAATCATATAATCAAAAATTAATTAAATCACTTGTTAGTTAACATGTTAAATTAATTGAATCAGTTATTTCAGATAAACGGTTAAATTTATCAAAACAGTTAAATCAAATCAATTAAACCAGTTAAATCAATTATATTATCAAAACTAAATTAAATCAGATAAACTAATTGCATCAATTAAATAAACGAAATAAATTAAATTAATGAAATATGTTAACATGTTAAATTAATTAAATCAGCTACTTCAATTAAACTGTTAAATTTATCAAAACAGTTAAATCAGTTATATTAACGAAATCAATTAAATCAGTTAAATCAATTCAAAATTAAGTTAAACCAGATAAATTGATTGAATCAATTAAATTAACTAAATTAATGAAATCACATGTTATCGTGTGAAATTAATTAAATCAATTATTTCAAATAAACAGTTAAAAACAGTTAAATCAACTAAATTAATGAAAATAATTAAATCAGTAAAATAAATCATATAATCAAAAATAGATTAAACCAAGTAAATTATTTGAATCAATTAAATTAACTAAATTAAATCAACTAAAACAATTGAATTAATGGAGTCACTTGTTAACATGTTAAATAAATTAAATCAGGTATATCAATTAAATAGTTAAATTTAAATAAAACAATTAAATCAAATACAATAAAGAAATAAATTAAATCGGTTAAATGAATTATTGTATATTCAAAATTAAATTAAACCAGGTAAATTAATTGAATCAATGAAATGAACTAAATTGGTTAAATTAATTAAATCAGGTATTTCAATTAAACAATCGCATCAAATAAATTAACGAAATCAATTAAATCAGTTGAATCAATTATAATAATCAAAAAAAAACTAACCAAGAAAAATTTATTGATTAATTAAATGAAATAAATAAATGAAATTAATGAAATCACGTTAACATGTTAAATTAATTAAATCGGTTATATCAATTAAACAGTTTTATTAAAACAGTTAAATTAAAATAGCGAAACCAATTAAATCAGTTAATTCAATTTACATAATTAAAATTAAACAAGATCAATTGAATCAATAAAATTAATGAAATCACATGTTAAACTTTTAAATTTGTCAATCAATAATTGAATTAATGAAATCAATTAAATTAACGAAATCAATTAAAGCCGTTAACCAATTAAATCTGTTAAATTAATTAAATTGATGAAATCAATTATATCAATTAATGTCATAATTAATTTATTAAATCAGTTAAATGAATCATATCAACTAAATAAAGAACAGTTTGTTGTCATTGGGCACAAGTTAAAAACGTATTTCATAACATACATTCCATTTTTTTAACAATCCCTGTAATAGGATACTTAATGCACTCGAGTTGGACGAATTTATTTTTAATGGTCGAGTGGGAGGCGAGTCGTATATCGTCGTAATCTGGACAATGTGGCATTAAAATGGAATTCGTTGACGTTGGTGCGTTAACAACAATAGCCCCCCGTGGTTACCGCGCGGGACAACTACTAGTAGGCCACAATAACACGAATTAGGCGACTGTTCAGTGTATGTCGCATGCGGAGCACAGGGTGCGAGGAGCGAGGACAACATTAAATTTTTAATATAATATCACTCTTACTTGTTATTTTTTTTTTGTATATTTTTTTAGTTTTCGCAAAACCCTGTATACTACTAATGCAAAAAACCCTACCTTATTGGATGTCTTTACCCATATCTTATTTCGTTCGGAACCTACCTGAAAATGAAAGAATGCAATTAGTTTTTTAATTTACTAATAGTGGAGCAAATATATATATTATATATATTCAATAAAAATCTCAAGAATTCCAACCGTAGTTATTAGTGCATTTTTCTGGACTTACATAAGTACCTAACCTAAACGCTTAGATTTTTTTAATTTCAACTGCAAGAAAATATCTAATCCTATGGGTAATTAATTACCTTGATCTGCTTTTTCTTGGATAATCTTTCCTCTCAAATAATCCAACACTAATCACAACACTTAATCACAAGAAAAAACACACTAAACATGAATCACATATTTTTAACGCCAACGTTTACGAAACAAAATTTCCAATGCGTAAGCGTTATATCCAAACCGTATTCAATTTTTTCCAAAGCCTACGTTTTGTTCAGCCAATTAAATTAGATAGAAACGTCAAACGATAAAGGTTCAAATTTGAACGTTTGGTAAATTTTATTGTTGGCAACATAAAAATATTAAAAATAAAATCCCCTGCTGTGAAAATACAAAGCGGCCCAGATAAAGTTGGTTCAATAATTATTAATAATTTTAACTATGAAGCAGCATATAACAGCTATTCAACGTAATTTCAAGGATTTCGATTACGATTATTAAAGCCTGAAAGTTTAATTTACGAACTGGTTTCAAGTTTCAAGAATACGCCATTGAAATAAAGAAAAGCAGGGGCGGATTTCAGTTGATAAGGACAAAGGGTAAATACTTTTCATTGTTATTTATTTATTTTTTTGGGGTATTACATGACACTAAAATATATCCTAAATTCGTCGGTTTAAAAAAGTGACGTTGTCTTACATTACCATTGGTCTAAGAATTTCAAAGCGAAAACAGTAGGTAACTAATTTTAAAAAATATACCAATTCGAATTATTCATTACTTTAACCAGCGTACACGGACCTATTTAGTGCCCGCTCGGCATGGGGCTTCTTCCCACGCACATATTTTTCAAACGATAATCAGTTTGAATAGATCCAATTATTAAAAATGTGTGGTATAATAATTTATAAATGATACATTGTTCCGATACGCCGTAACTGTAAATATGCTAGGCTAGAAGTACAGTAATTAACTATTGAATATAAGGTAACACACCTTGGTTGTAACGATCTTAATATTCAAAGAATTGATCCATTATCGGTTTATTGTAGGGCAACCATTCTAGTCTACGGAATTGTTCAGCTTTACGGTTTCCTTCTATAGACGAGTTGATTTCCGACAGACCAAAGATATATATATTTCTTATATTTCTATAGATCCTCCCATCGTAACTCGGCAAATTAGTTTTGGCGAAAACAAAATTTGGATAACGGGCTCTTACACCTTAATTAAATAGATTTACCCAAAAGTTGAATACATATTAAATATAACAACGTAATAAATTCCAATAATATCATCTTTGCAGTTGCTTTAAAGTTGATAAGTTGTATCAATTTCAAAAGTCCCGCCAGTTTTCCGTAACTGACGTCAAAAACGGACGGTCTTGCTATTGGTTAAATTTCAAACAAATTCGTTTGCGCATGTGACGTTACAAACGACTCTTTTTGTTGGTTAGAAATCTAACCTATAATTGTATATTTCTTTCTGCGACAGTTTCTAAATGTTATAATGGATTCAGGTTAAAACTACAAAAATTAAAATTGAAAACAAAAACTATTTTGCACAATAAACGATTAGAAAAAATATATATTCCTATTTTTTTTTTTTTTCAGAAGTTCCAGGCGAACTAGGATGGATGCTTACCTTAGTCATAGTTTCCTTAATTTCCGCGTTGATAGGAGCCATAGTTATGATAATAGTACTTCATTGTAAAAGGTAATGCTATATAATAGAGAATTTTAATTTTTAGGTTATATATTACGATTATTTTTTGTTTCAGGATGAAGAGCTCGGTACCAAATGGTAAGACAGCTAAATATTACACACGTAAAACTTCATCTTAGTTTATTTATTTCTTGCTAATTTACCTTTTTTTTTTTTACTACACTAAATATAAAAGGGAGTGTTGTATATGTGTATTTTTCAACACTGCTATATTTGATAACTGCGTAATTTTTTTTAAGAGCCAGAACGAGGAATATCCCCAAACCAGCGAGTCCTCAACACCCGACCCCCAATCAGCACGCCTGACGACAAAGAAATAAGCACCATCACCACCACGACATTCCCCAACTTACAAAACACCGCAAACACCAACAACGGAGTGTGGTCTTGGCTTTCCAGACGATCCACTGCCACACCAACTCAGCTTAACACACCCCCCACGTCGCCTGCCGAAAACCATTACACACATATGGAAGATGGTAATAATCGCATTTAAATTTTTTTACAACCTAAGCACCGCATTTTTTAAATTGCAGGCTACAACAGCGTTGGAGAGGCCCTCTACGCCGAACTAGACCGGGAGAGTTCCACAGGCGGCGACAACGACAGAGACAGCAATAGCCCAGCCTACCAGAACTCGGCATACACAGACCCAGACGCTCAGACGTCTAGTGCTCCAAGTAGCGCGTACTATTCCGATCTTTCCGTCACCACCGTGCCGGACAGGGCTTACGAAGTGGTCGGTTTGGTGACGATGCCCAGTTGGGACCCTAATAACGGAAATAGTGACGTGCGAAGGCCTGTAGTGCCAAGGTTGGCTGCGATAAGTGAAAACGTTACGGTTCCATCGGACTACGTTTGATGTCTATGTGAAGGATTTCCTTATAGCGGGTATTAAATACTTAAAATTAAGGTATTGTCCACGTGATATAGACAATGTTTCTCTTCAACCCAGCTTGTGATCTTGTGAAGTTTTAAATTGGTGAATTCGAGATATTAACGTTGTAAGAAAGTTGTCTAGATTTAACATTCTTAAACTATTTTGAGTTCTGGCAAAATGGCTGTATAAAAACCGTCCCAATCTAGCTTGTGAAGGTGCTAAAACTCTTCGTTGCGAGAGTAAAACTGTAAATAATGTACAAAATAAAAATCTATTTATAAACAAATACAAGGTACTAAACATTCCTCTTAGGTATACCTGAATTTAAGATTTTTTTATGTGCAATTATACAATAAAATATTTATGAAAAAAATGTAAGATAACTTGTGTAAAATAATTTGAAATAAACTTTGTTTTAAATTATTAACTAGAATAACTGTTGTACATAATTTCCAAAATTTATATAAACGTCAAACTGTAGATGTAATTTACTGAGCGATACAGTACTGGAACTTAGGGATGATGTACAATAGTAAGCGAAACGTTTGCCCAATAATTATTATTAACCAGAGCCTTCATAATTGATTATAAACCACATGACCAAATATAGGCAACCGGGTATACATTTTGTTTTTCCTACACGTGTAATACTAGTAGGTGTATATGGGGTTGCCTATTTCTATCACATGATTTATACTAATTATTATTTACGAACTCGTACAAACTATTTCACATAAAATTATTAACTATCAATAGGACACTAAAACAGTATAAAGCAACAATAAATAGCAGACGATGATTTCGCTTATATGGATTGAATACCCTTGATAGATCTCGAAGAAAACCACGCACTGTATTTGTGTGATACATAAATATAAGCACCAACAATTTTTATATTTTTGCATCAAATGCTAGTGTAAATATTTTTAATAAATACTACATAAAAATCAGTTTTATTTTATTTTTTCCTAAGGCGTAAAACGTAAAGACGTTTCGCACCGTCAATACTAGTTATCGATAAATAAAAACTATATAGATAAACGGTTTTTTATTGATCAGTCACAAATAAATATCTATACAAAGTAGCAGTATATGACAAGCATTGGCAACATGAACTCAGCTTCCGGGATAATGTATAGATTTTAAAAGCCAAGAATAGGCCCAGAATTCACACTGCCAAATTGTAAAAATGGGGTTTTTATATATGCCGGTAAATGAAATGATTGCTGTACAGATTATGTAGGTTAAAAATGACCATCGTATGGGACAAAAATGGCGTTACGGGGTGCAGGGCGGCCGATAATTTAGTCTATAAAAAGGATTAATTTAGCACGTGATACTAAGATTGAAAACGATTGACCCAAGTTGTCGTAACAATTGTTATAAATTAGCAGTCAATTATTTTCGATCGCGGTATATAAACACAGAATATTTCTTAAATGAGTTGCGACTCTCAATGCGTTGCACTATTTCTTATAAAGCGTTAGGCTTCGAAAGTTAATAGATGGAAAAGATTACACAGAAGACGCAGATTCAACGGTATCATTGGGTAATTTATTAAAGCAAATATTGATGTATCTAATCCCATACATTAGGCGACCTCTCAAGCATTCAGAAACATTCTCTGTACAAATTAAGTTTATAACGTCCGGGCGGATGCTTGTAAAAACGTTCTAATTTAGAAGACAAGAAAATAGATTATTTCTGAGAAAAGTTGCTCAATAAAAACCGTTCTGGAAAAATAACATTTTTGGCGCTTGCCCTGCACGATAACGCCACGATCATTAAACACTGTAAAACTAAGACATTTTAAATATAAAAGAAATAAATACAAAATAATACAAGTACTCAATGATAATGTAAAAATGACGAAAAAAGTACTTTAAAACCATAAACAATATTTATCATTGCAATAACGAATAAAAAAAAAACAATACAAATAATGCAGAATTCATCAAATATCAACACACATACCTGGTATTCTGGTATGAAAACAAACAACAAATAGTGACAGCCACGTTATTAGGCGCCGTTCTCAGATTTCGCTAGCACAGATACGGTCGTGGATCTGCGACAAACCGTACGTGATCTAGCAAGTTCAAAGCCCATCTCGTTTAATAAAACCCTACTTTAAAGTCGGACCTAGCGATGTATCACAAGTAAGCGAGGAACTTAGCAAGCGACCTTGAGAATTTTGACACGTTTTCTACAATAACGAATACTGATATGAATTTCATTGAAGGCAAGAGGCGCACTCGCTCACAGTTTTTGGCTACATATTAAATTTGTTTAATATAACGATGCATAAAAACTTACGTAACGTTAAAAATTAATTGGGCAAAATTGATTGATATTCTAAATGGGTGTAAAGGGTAAAAACAGAAACATAAGGCTGAAATTCCACACCCCGACGTGGTTTTCGACGCCCGCAACGAAAAACAAAGGAACGAACGAGAATTTTCGACAATTCCGAAATTAAATAAATATTAAAAACTCATAACAAAATTGTTCTTCACGCACCACACTTCAACAATAAATATTCATTACGCCGAAGGTTTTGAAATAATGATTTTGGCCCGTCTTTACTTTACCATTTGTTGAACTTTATTTTCCTAAAAATACACACAGAAAGAAACATCTATTAAAGGTTCTGATATATTTAATAATTTGATATACATACATTTTATAAATAGTACTTCGTTTTACAATAGCTCTAAAATTATATTTGTTTTAAGGCAACTTTGTTGGCGATAATTAAATGCCGGCCGAATCCAAGCAGTTAGCAATTTGAATTTAAACATCAATATTACTTATGCACACTAATAGTACGGTAAAGATACAAAAAAATATGCACCTCATACGCTCGTATAATCACTAACATTCATGCCTGCTACAGGACTTTACTGGATAAGTGAACGTATTCTTGGTTGCCAAATTGCGCTTTTTAAAGGGTTTTCCCCCATATTTTGACACCCACCACAAGGTTTATTTCAACATAAACGAATAAAATTATATCTTTAAACGTTTATTTTATGTATTAAAATAAACCTTGCACGTGAACGTCCAAACACGCGAGGACGCACCCTCTATTTTGTTACTCGACAACGATACGACCGCGCAAAGTACGGTATATGTCGCGTTTTCCCTCAACGTCACAACCTTTACAGCAGGTTTTAATGAACGAGATAGACCTACCCTAAAGAATGCGCGCCGCAAACAATCAGCCTCAGTAAAATTAACTTATGACGCAATAGAATAATGAATTGTATTGTTTTGTGGCATGTCAGTCTATACAGTTTTCATCCGACTTACTGGGAGACGTGTCCAAGTAAATCTTCAAGGCTCTCTCCCTGCCAGGAGAGTACGATTTTATACTTAGCCTACCTAGACGAACGTTTTCTTTTTGGTTCATTTCTTTCCGCTCCTCGGCTGTTAGTTCCTTTAAGGTCTCCCGACTATCTCTATAACCACAGAGAACAAAATATTAAACCAGGCAAAAACACATTAACGTTCAAAGTTGAGGAATAGTAAAAAAAAAAGATTTACACATTGTAGTACTCACTTATAGAAGAAAACGCTTCCGTCGTCAGCATTCACAGGCCATTGTCCCAGGTCTGTTACGTTAGGATTCCAGTAGAGTTCATTATGAATATCTAAAAGGTGCATATCACAAGGGAAGGTGGCTTTGATGTGTGCTACGTCTATATTATCTGCAGGTATACCAGACGCCTCTGATATCTTTGCTTTGAGCTCCTCTATCGTAAAGTTTTCCAGCACAAATTCCTGGAAGGGCTTCAAGGTTAAAGACGACGGGCACCACTGCCTCACGAACAGCACTGATTGGTCCTTCGACGTAATCGTCTCTACGTCGCTTAATTCTTGAATGAACAGGTCCATGTTTGGCGACACCGTGATATCCTTGTGGAACTTCTGGTCGTCCAGATATACTTTCCTGGGCTTCTTCCAGCCCTTCTCCCTTAACCGGCACTTGTTGTACGGAATATCTAGCATGTGCTGCTTCTTCGCCTGGAGCAGGATCTCCCGCTTCACGTCGCTCACCAGCTGTCCCTTGCCTATTATGTGATCGAACAGGAAATTGTTGGTCTCCATGAAATCCGGCTTCAAGTGGTATATGCCACACTTTATCTCGTCCTTCTTCAGTACTCGGCCCAGCTTTATTATCAACCTAAGTGAAATATTAAACAATATGAAGTGTCCAGAAACTATCTTAAACCCTACTAACCTATCGCCATCCTTAGTGGACCTCAGCGTGTCCGATAAGCAGCTCCACTCGTCGTCGGAATTGGGATACTGCCTAAAAACCTTAAAATACTCAGCCGGCACCCTAAGGATCACCTCCAAGTGCTTCTTAAACCTCTCCAAGGTCATCCGTTTGTCCACCAATATCTTACAACACCTCACATAACTGTTGTCCGTCGCGTTGACATCACTATTGTGCACCACACTGGTAACCTTAAAGTAGTAGTTGATGCAACGCTGAGCCTCCTGCTGGGTGTCCTCGTCTTCCCAGTTCATTTCGCCGCCTGGATGGCCGAGGACGTCGTAGTTGTAAGTGTCTTCGCACGGGTCCGTCGGCGAGGCCATGTGCTGGTCGGCGGGGGAGGTGGAGCTGCTCGACATCAAGCCAAGGCACTCTCCTACAATAAAACAACCGCTGCCAATTATGGGTTCAAAACTTCCTCACCGTGTGGTGGAGTTTATAATAAAATCGGTTCATAGATGGCGCCCCTCTTTCACTTTGACATTTAAACGTCACTTTGACAGCTGTCAAAAAAAATTATTTTTACGGACGTCACTTTGACAGGTGCCAAAAAAATTTTTCCGAGAAAACGTCACTTTGACAGCTGTCAAAAAAAATTTTTTTTAATCGCTTAACCCGCTGGCTATCGTCTACAACCTATTCATTTTATTTCTTAAATAGAGCTCCGCAGGGGCTCTGAACTTTGTATTTTTTTTCTCAAATTTTAATCCTAAAATCCTACCCGTAGGGTCTGGCGCCGCCTAACCTAGTTCTATTAATAAAAACTTACCTGGAGCTTCTCCGACTAACGTCCTGTCACTGTCACTCAAACTGCTATCCTCGCTATTACTCTGATCCCCAAAACCGTCCCCATGTCCCGGCTGTGGGGAGACGCGTAAACTTGGAGAATTTGTACCTCTGTCGCCGCTGCCGAGCTCCAACTTGTCCAAGTTCTGGTTCAAATCCAACGAGGGTATAGATAACGTTTCCAAGGTCGCTGAGAAAAAAATCAGCGATTAAGACAAAAGTGCAAAAAATACCACTAAAATAATCAAGTAATTTCCGAATACTTACATACATCCGTTTCCGGCAAAACAACGTTCAAACTGATAATGTACCCGAAATGGTCGATGACCCTCTTCAGCTTTGAGCTTTGAAACGACTTTTCGGGATCCTCGTCTAGCGCATCAGAAACGTACAGTTTTTGGGCTCTGCAATTGCCGTCAAACTTGATAACGGCGTCATCGCTTTCCAGATGTACTAAGTCACTACCATACATTTCCAGCACGATCTTAATACTGTCACTGTCCATGCTTAGTATCGTAGCCAGTTTTGACTTGAGCGTCTTAACGGTGTCATCAATGTCGACACGTATCAGGGTCGGCTCTTCTACTTCTTCCGCTTCGAAATTGATGGGATACACTTTCATATTGACGCCGCCGGATTTATACGTTGGAAATTCAGTTCCTACAACAACCCAACGGTTAGTTATGAATGGAGTTAAGAAAATTAAAGTGAATCTAAAACTCACCTGGTTCCCTAATTTCTAGCATCCAGTCATATATCATGATTTGGTTAATTTTATGGATGATATCACAGAATTTTACGTCGTCCGATTCGAAATTGCAATCAACACAGTCCTGTTTCTTATTATACATAACGATCCTACAATCCTCAACGTTCACCAGAGGTTTTAACTTAAATCGTTGATACGCATAGTGCACGGCGTCGGCCAACGTCGAATCGCTAAACACAGAAATCTTAACATCCTGCAACGTGTTAGTTTCAGGATGATGGCAATACACATTAATTTTAATCATGTCGTTCTCCTTCTCTCGGTTTATCCTGTCCTCCTCCTCCCTCCTTCGCATGTCTTGCAACAGCTGCTGGATGTGCGGAGGAAACTCGTCGGTCCCTATAGCACGACAATTTCGATCTTTATCTATCTGCCGGTACATCAACATGTAGGCGTTTGTACTAGAACTGTAGGCCCCCGAATAGTAACCCCTCTGCGGACCACCACCATAAGTCTTCTGTATGTCGTCCTCGGTAATCTACAAGCAACGGAGGCGTTAATAAAGCGGAGAATATTTCGTCGGTGGATATCTTACCCCAGTGACGCTTTGGTCGTTGAAGCAGAACCAGAGGTTCTTATCAAAGTCTTTGATGTAGGCGTAATAGTGCCCCCCGGACGCGCTCCCTGAGTGTATCATAATACTAAATAGTTCGTAAACGTAGGGCCCCTTGGCCTCCTCCTCGTGATGGTTATTGCCGGAACTGACGTCTATACCTAAAACGACCAAAAACAATCAAACGTGCGTGCGACGTTTAATGGAGTGACACTTTTTTGGACACAACGAGAGGTCAATATAACCAAAATATTAGAAGCTTACCCTTACCTTCATCGCTATCGGCACAATTATCATCCTGGCCGTTAACGGTGGAAGAAGCGTCCGTCCCTTGGCAGCTCTCATCGTCCGCTGAACCCGAGTCCGTTGTGCTGCAGTCGTCGTACTTCACGGCGTGCTCCCTTTCTTCCATAGGCTCGCTCTCCGAAGTACTGGTTGTTATGAACGAGTTTAGGTTGAGCGTTTCCGGAAATACCACTCTGAAAATGCAAGCAAGGTCAGAATCCGACAAATTTTTTCTTTCCTATACTTACTTATCGTTAAGTTTGATCCTATGCATGGTGCTGTAATCGAAATCGAAACGTTTTAAATGCAGCGTTAGCAGGTAGGGGAACTTTGTAAATTTCAGTCCTTTATGCGCATCACATTTTTTGTTGCATTTGTCACAGAGGTACTGATTGTTTCCGTCTATTGTTTCGGGCTGCACGAAAGCCCTCAAGGCTTCTTCTACGCTGTTATAAGCCACGGGACTACCAAAAGGCCTTACCGGCAAAGGAATATCAAGGAAAGTGTCTTCACGCGAATTCTCCGTTCCGCACTCCAGGCATTTGACGTAATCCAACATTTTGCCCTCGTACAGATCGTTTATGAGGTTCGCCTGCTTCGTGTCTTTGAATTTTTGTTCCAGTGCGTCGAACATGACCCGGCACAGCTCTTGGATGTCGTGCTGGTGCCAGGCATCGCTGCCTTGCCATCCAAAACTGGTAGTCAAATCAGTCGTTTCCACCGCTGATTTAGACGACGTTTGCAAATTCAAAAACAGTTTCTGCAACTGGTAGGGTATGGAACGGGTCTCGTTCAGGCCGTCAAACTCCCAGTTGTACAGCGCGTTTCTAAATTCGGGGGTCATGTAGAGCGCCTGCAGCAAGCTGTTCAGGTAACACGTCATAGCCTGGTTGACGAGCCCAACGTGGTTCGTCGATTCGACTATAATAGGCCTGAGCTGTAAGCGAGACGACGTTGGATAACTGCTGAATTTATTCATCACCAAAGGCGGGGGGGCATCGTAGGTGGTGGTGGGCATTTCTCCGCTGCTAGGGCTGGCCGAGGCGCCAAGGAGCAAGTCGTCTTCCGCAGAGTCCTGTACGTACAAGGACCCCGGAACATCTTCGACCGAATACAAGGACACTATTTTGCTTTTTAACTGGTTTATTATTATGGAGAGGCGTTCGTTGGGATTCCAGTTTATGCCTGCCTCTTGCACCGTCTTGTCTTTGTGGTCGTTTAAAACGTGCTAGAACAATAGAGCGTTTGTTAAATTCGGGAAGGGTTTCATAAATAAGGAGAGATTTTGGGACTTTAAAAATAACAGAGTCAAATTTCCCAAATCTTTAATTCTTTTGAGCATAAAAGCGCGCCTTAGTATGATGGCACAGAAACAAATACAGAAACCTCTCACAAAAATTAAGTTAAAAAATACAATGAAGTTAATAGTTTACCTCGTCGGCGTAAACCTTTTCAACTTCCTTATCATGATCAGCAGAACTGTTTAGTAAATAAGGAAAACCGATATACTCTTTATCTGATAAATATATAAATATCCTATCAAATTTCTATCACAATGCATTACTTACATGAAAGAAAACACCTATCATATTTTTTCTGTTTATAAAACATCTATGCAACCATCGCACAAAGGCCACAAAGCACATAATCTTATCTCCGTGTTTCCACAAACTGCAGCTCCTCATTTATAAATATCGAAAACAATGAGGGCTTGAATAGTATCAATGGTGCAAGCACATTAAATGATATGTGTGGCATAATAATTTTATTTAGAGCTCTTACAGATAATGTCAGTAAATTGAATTTCTCGTTCGTTATCTGCATTGGACGGCTGGCATTTTATTGTTTACTCAACTTTCGTTTCGTTATTTTATCGGTGCTTCCCAGAAAGAATGTGTCATGACTGATGTACAGGGTGTGAGTCAAATTCGATGCTCACCACGGATCGTGTGCATCATAGGACTAACATAACCTTAAATTTTTAGTTTTTGCACTTATTTTCAATTTTAATTTTAATTTTAATTTTTGTAGTTTTAGCTTGGACCCATTATAACATTTAAAAACTCTCTCAGACAGTGGATTTATAGTTTTAATATTTTAGATTATTAAAAATATAAATGATAGGTTGGAATTCCAACCCAGCAGAAATTTTGATAAAACTGAAGTAATTTTCGAAAATTTTAGAAAATAATAATATGTATATTTGAGGTTACCTGTGACGTCACGTGCGCGTCACCCATAGTAAATTGTTCACTTGTTTTGCAATTTGTTTCAAAGCACCCTAATTATTAAAAATTAGTTTATTTATTTATCTTAACGTTTCATAACAGGGTTACCCGTCATGAGAAGTCAAATTTTAAATGCATATTTGACGCTATGAAAAGTCGCATTTTTCATAACTGTCTGTCACAACATAATTGCGTGATGTAATGAACTTCATTACATAACTCAGTGACGTAATGAGTTTTTATCTCTGAATACTTAACCTATCATTTAGTAGATTGACAACTGAAGTTTGTTTATGCAAATGTCAATCCATGTTTGGAACCGCAAAACAATATTCAAAATAAATTGCCAATTCTTTTCTATTTTAAAGTGGGGTTAGATAAAATTTTGGAAGTAACACGTAAATGATATATCACAACAACACTTTATTTTTAGAAATAATGGAGTTATCGCCATTATTTGATTTTTTTACTTTCCTCCCATATTTTTATGAAATAAAACAAAACACTCAAACATATTTTGATTTATTGATTAAAAATTTATTAGGTGCCTACGTATCATTCAAATAATATTAGGCTTTTAAAAAACTAACAAATTAACATTTTTTTTTATCTTCAAGTAGGCAATGTAAAACATTAATCGTTTTTTAGCGTTGACCAGGTCATATGACCAACGACCTTGGTCAAATATATTTATATTTTGGCGTTTTGGTCAAAAGTTTTCTAGCCTCTTCAAAGGTCTCATTTTTTCAAGCTGGTCATGAATTGATTGAACAAGCTCTGGAGCTTGTTAAAGTATTTGGTCACTCAAAATGCTGTCGTGCTGTCACTGTTTTTAGGTTAGTCTTATCTTCTGTATATGGCAGGGAGTGTAAAGATTTATATGTATACATATAGATGTATAGGGTTTAATTGTCTAAAATGAGACAAATTATTCTACTGGATGAAAATAACACAAAATATACAAAAGTGGTAGATGATCATACTTACATATAAAAGAATTTATGAAGAAGAAGGTAGGTCTAAAACTATTTCATTATCAAAGTCAATTCTTGTAAACAAGTAGGTCACATTAACAAAGTACTCTGCAAGGTTAATGTCGTACAGAAAATGTGAGGTTAAAGAAGACCGAAAATCACAAAACATATGGGCGAGTTGCTTTATTCACTGGTGGATCCATCAGATGTGTTTTATCTCGTTCTATTTCCGAGGTTAGAACGAGATAAAACACATCTGGTGGATCAACCGGTGAAATAAGCGACCAAAACCAAACCGAAAGTGTAGTTGACCAGGCATTGACCAATAATGACCGAAATCTCTTGACCTGGTCAACGCCAAAAAACGACTATTGTTTCAAACAACAAAACTTTGACAGATATCCATTTGAAACAATTTTTTACATGGCCTACTTGAAGATTAAAAGAATTTTTAATTTCTTAGTTTTTTAAAAGCCTAATATTATTTGAAAGATCCATAGGCACCTAATAAGTTTTTAATCAATAAATCAAAATATGTTTTGGGTGTTTTTTGTTTCATTTCATAAAAATTAGGGGGGAAAACAAAAGAAATCAAATAATGGCGATAACTCAATTATTTCTGAAAATAAACCATTTTGTAATATATCATTTTAAAGAGAATAAAAATTGAGTTTAAACTAAGCCATGACTTGTATTTAAAAAATAAAAGTTGATGTTAATATCTCAAAATCTAAGAGAGTTAGCAAATATATTATAATTTTTTCAAAATCTTCATCAAAAAGTGCTCCAAGAATGAAAAAACCGCATTAAAATATTTTCATAAATAAAGAAGTTACCTATAAAAGAAAAATGGAAATGACAAATAGTATATTATACACTAAGGGTTAAATGGCACTTTAGTCCCGTGTTATATACACTATTTTTTGCACCGCGTGAACTGCTAAAACCTCGTCTTATCCAAATTTTAATACAATTATTTAAAAAAATAAATCAGTATGTGCGTGCTACGCGCTTTATTAAGTTTAAAAACTAACGGGAATTCTAGTAGGTTAGAATTTTGACATATAACTTAAAATACATACAAAATATTCAAATTTGTGTGTCACAACTTTAAATTTAAAAATGAGCGTTTTTAATATCGAACAAGCAGCAGAAGAGGCAATAAATGGATCAATGATAAAAAATAATGTTAATATTGCGAATTATGCAAGACTTACAGCATTTCTCAAAAGAAAAAAATGATGCGTTACAAACCTAAAAAATCTATTATATTTCTATTGTTTCACTTTTATTCCCGCAGGGATTAAAAAATTTTTTATTCCCCGAGGGAGTAAAAGTGGCACATTAGTCCCTAAAATCGAGGACTGAAGTACTAATTTTAGTCCCTGCGGTGCAAAAAATCAGTTTTTTGCCTATGCTATGAAACAAAACGAGTTGATTTTTCTAAAATATTTTTGCACGAGCACGATAAGTGGAACACCCCGTATAATCTACTCCAATTCGTCCTATATGCACTATTGTTCAACTCGAGGGAAAGAAGTTATAGAGAAACGCGAGAAAGTACGTTTTTTGAGGCGTTTGTGCCGATTTTTAGTTCAAATTTAAGAGGCTGTATCTTAGCTTCTATTTATCGTAGAGAAATGAGTCCAAGTTTATTCTACAAGTAATTTAATAGAGTACAAATAAGTATAGAAGACCTTGGAGTTAATTCCATTGTTAAAAAGTTGTAAGCGGAAAATTGAGAGTATGCGCCCTTAAGGCCTAATAACTTTCTCGTCCACCTCCATTCATTTTTGAAAATTCATATTTTAATAGTTTATTCCTAAAACTCCATTATTTTTAAAAATAAAGTATTGTGATATATCATTTTAAAGATAATAAAAATGCTCAGGCAACAAACTTCACACCCAGAATTAAATGGCATACTTTAGTCCCTTGGTATATAATATACTATTTGTCATTTCCATTTTTCTTTTATAACTCCTTTATTTATGAAAGTATTTTAATGCGGTTTTTTCATTCTTAGAGCACTTTTTGATGAAGATTTTGAAAAACTTATAATATTTTTGCTAACTCTCTTAGATTTTGAGATATTAACACCAACTTTTATTTTTTAAATACAAGTCATGGCTGGCTATGGCTTAGTTAAAACTCAATTTTTATTCTCTTTAAAATGATATATTACAACAAAGGTTTATTTTCAGAAATAATTGAGTTATCGCCATTATTTGATTTCTTTTGTTCTCCCCCCTAATTTTTATGAAATAAAACAAAAAACACTCTAAACATATTTTGATATATTGATTAAAAACTTTTTAGGTGCCTACGTATCGAATCATTTAAATAATATTAGGCTTTCAAAAAACAAAAAACTTGGAAACCAAGAATTCTTTTAATTTTCAAGGCCATGTAAAAAACTGTTTTAAATAGATATCTGTCAAAGTTTTGTTTTTGTTTTAATAATTTATCTCGTGTGGCTATGGACTTTGACAGATATTTATTTGAAACAATTTTTTAACGTTTTGTAACATTCAAATATTAGGCTTTTAAAAAACTGCGAAATTAACATTTTTTTAACTTTCAAGTAGGCCATGTAAAAAATTGTTTCAAATAGATATCTGTCAAAGTTTTGTTTTTGTTGTAATAATTTATTTTTGAGGTTAGTTTTACGCCTGTGGGTAAAAAACGAATAGTTTTAATAACGAAGATAGAATAGATATGCTACGGTTGCCTGCTACATAGGTACGGAATTTACGAAATTCAAGAAATGCAGCAAACAAATATCTAAATCACGTTCCAAAGCGTCCACACCAGCCACACAAGATATATATTATTACAACAAAAACAAAACTTTGACAGATATCTATTTGAAACAATTTTTTACATGGCCTACTTGAAAGTTAAAAGAATTCTTATTTTCATAGTTTTTAAAAGCCCAATATTTGTTATTTGATTGATACGTAGGCACCTAATAAGTTTTTTATCAATAAATCAAAGTAAGTATTGAGTGTTTTTTATTTGTTTTATTTCGTTAAAATTAGTAGAAGTATTGTTGTGATATATCATTTTAAGGGCCGATCTTTTCACCTCCAATTAACTTTATCCGGCAGTTATTTACCTAGGATACAATTGTTACAACAATGAAAATCAACAACTTTAACTGCCGGATAAAGTTAACGGGAAGATGAAAAGATCGGACCTAAAGAGAATAAAAATTGAGTTTTAACTAAGCCAAATGCAGTTATGGCTTGTATTTGAAAAATGAATGTTGGGGTTAATATCTCAAAATCTAAAAGAGTTAGCAAAATATTATAATTTTTTTTAAGTCTGCATCAAAAAGTATTCCAACAATGAAAAAAACCGCACGATAAGTGAGACACCCTGTATATTTATATGTGTAAAACTGACAAACTTATATTCTCCATAAGAATCTTATTGGGAATAAACGCATCTATCTATTTATCTATAATTAATTAAAGACATACAAAGTTCTGATTTCTCTATAACTTTGGTGCACATAATTTTATTGTCTATGAGTGATGTAGGTGTAGCAACTAAAACTGAATAAATCTACGAAAGCAAACAACATAAATCTATCAAAATAGGCTCTGGATTTAAAAAAGCTAATTCAAATAAACTCCCAGCTGTGGATTATATTCATTGTGAGAGAATTTAAATATTTGCACTTAACAATGAATATCGGATTAGGTTTAATTTGGTTAGGATTAAATTTTCTAGACCACAAAAATATATTCTAAAGCATAAATATTCCGTTCGCATTTATTTAAACCATAACCTAAGTTGCAAATTTAATGCGACAAATACAACAGTAGGTGCTTCAGCAACTTATTATGATAATCACCACATTCAATCGATCTATCTACCAATTACTTGGAAACGACAAATTCACACTGATACCCAACTTAAAAATAAAATGAAGGCCACGGTTTACAATACTTTCATCTTATCATGATTCACTAGACAAACAACAATAATTAACAAACCCATAAAGATTTCAGGCACAGCTACGCACTCTCATACTAGCAAATATAAATTATCTGGAAAGCGTAAACAAATTAAAAAAACTATAGATGTTTACTAGAACTGCTAAACCAGTAAACCTAGTTAATTATACAAGTATAAATATAGAATTCGAGAGGTGGAAAACAGTACCCATTTATTTATTTTTAAAGATGTTTTATCCTTTATTTCATAAATAAACCGAGTGTGGGAGAATAACCTATATATAAAGAATTTATAAACGTAAAATCATTTATTGTGATTCAAGGCAATTTTACGTTTCATCTTCCAAAATTTAGAGATTTATTGAGGAGCCCACATATGGGGAAGGTACACACGCCTTGAACCAGTTTCTCACTATTGGCTATCATCAGCGCGGAACAGGCAGAAGTGCACCTTCCGCACACCAAGCTCCTTACGTGCCGGGAAATTTGCATTCACTTACGGTATTTCCATCTCTGCTCTGCAGCACGAGTTCAATATCATCTGAGCCGTAGTTAAAATCCTTTGAAACTTCATTGAATATGCTGTCGATGGTCCTTGTCGGCGTTAAATATATGTAGGACTGCTTCTTCCCCGACATTAGGACTGTATCTCGAACTGTTACCCTTACGGGGTTTTCTTCGTGTAGGCAAACCATGTCATCCTTAAAAAAAAAAGTAGATATTATTAATTGATTGTCAACAAATTGCACGGAAAATATATTACTGGTTTTTAACGTATTTAAAGGACTATACAGATTGTTCAAAGAGCTTCTTCACTGATGATAGTGAATCAGTTAAACATAAGGCCTTACTTCATACATGTCCATAGGTTCCACGTCGCGAAAACCATACAACCTTATTGGACAACTGAACCTTAGCCACATAATTAAATTTAACTATATTAACAAATAAACACTTTAATAAATAGGAAACTACACACAAAATCTTAATCAATTGGGAGCAAGGTGTACAAAACTTTTATATCCAAAAAAGAGAACAAAAAATGACTTAGCATTTAAAAAAAACTCACAAGTGAATTCAGATCAGTGACTCTCAAACAATTTTGTGTTCCTTGGGAGTCAATTTGGAGATCTACTTTTTCGTAAATGCTACTTTTTTGTACAAATTAGTAGTTTTAGGAATAAACTAATAAAATATGAATTTTCAAAAATGAATGGAGGTGGACGAGAAAGTTATTAGGCCTTAAGGGCGCATACTTTCAATTTTCCGCTTACAACTTTTTAACACTGGAATTAACTCCAAGTGCTTCTATACTTATTTGTACTCTATTAAATTACTTGTAGAATAAACTTGGACTTATTTCTCTACGACAAATAGAAGCTAAGATACAGCCTCTTAAATTTGAATTAAAAATCGGCACAAACGCCTCAAAAAACGTACTTTCTCGCGTTTCTTTATAACTTCTTTCCCTCGAGTTGAACAACAATAGTGCATATAGGACGAATTGGAGTAGATTATACAGGGTGTTCCGCTTATCGTGCTCATGCAAAAATATTTTAGAAAAATCAATTCATATTTGTTTCATAGCATAGGCAAAAAACTGATTTTTTGCACCGCAGGGACTAAAATTAGTACTTTATTCCTCGATTTTAGGGACTAATGTGCCACTTTTACTCCCCTAGGGAATAAAAATTTTTTTAATCCCTGCGGGAATAAAAATAAAACAATAGAAATAGAATAGATTTTTTAGGTTTATAACCATCATTTTTTTCTTTTGAGAAATGCTTTAAGTCTTGCATAATTCGCAATATTAACATTATTTTTTATCATTGATCCACTTATTGCCTCTTCTGCTGCTTGTTCGATATTAAAAACGCTCATTTTTAAATTTAAAGTTGTGACACAAATTTGAATGACATTTTGTATGTATTTTTAAGTTCTATGTCAAAATTCTAGCCTACTAGAATTCCCTTTAGTTTTTAAACTTAATAAAGCGTAGCACGCACATACTGATTTATTTTTTTAAATAATTGTATTAAAATTTGGATAAGACGAGGTATTAGCAGTTCCCGCGGTGCAAAAAATAGCGTATATAACAAGGGACTAAAGTGCCATTTAATCCCTCATGTGAACAAACTTCACACTCAGGATTAAATGGCATACTTTAGTCCCTTGGTGTATAATATACTATTTGTCATTTCCATTTTTCTTTTATAACTTCTTTATTTATGAAAATATTTTAATGCGGTTTTTTCATTCTTAAAGCACTTTTTGATGAAGATTTTGAAAAACTTATAATATTTTTGCTAACTCTCTTAGATTTTGAGATATTAACACCAACTTTTATTTTTTAAATACAAGTCATGGCTGGCTATGGCTTAGTTAAAACTCAATTTTTATTCTCTTTAAAATGATATATTACAACAATGGTTTATTTTCAGAAATAATTGAGTTATCGCCATTATTTGATTTCTTTTGTTCTCCCCCCTAATTTTTATGAAATAAAACAAACATAATATCTTGATTTATTGATTAAAAACTTTTTAGGTGCCTACGTATCGAATCATTTAAATAATATTAGGCTTTCAAAAAACAAAAAACTTGGAAACCAAGAATTCTTTTAATTTTCAAGTAGGCCATGTAAAAAACTGTTTCAAATAGATATCTGTCAAAGTTTTGTTTTTGTTTTAATAATTTATCTCGTGTGGCTAAGGACTTTGACAGATATTTATTTGAAACAATTTTTTAACATTTAGTAACATTCAAATAATATTAGGTTTTTAAAAAACTACGAAATTAACATTTTTTTAACTTTCAAGTAGGCCATGTAAAAAATTGTTTCAAATTGATATCTGTCAAAGTTTTGTTTTTGTTGTAATAATTTATTTTTGAGGTTAGTTTTACACATGTGGGTAAAAAAGGAATAGTTTTAATAACTAAGACAGAATAGATATGCTACGGTTGCCTGCTACATAGGTACGGAATTTACGAAATTCAAGAAATGCAGCAAACAAATATCTAAATCGCTTTCCAAGGCGTCCACACCAGCCACACAAGATATATATTATTACAACAAAAACCAAACTTTGACAGATATCTATTTGAAACAATTTTTTATATGGCCTACTTGAAAGTTAAAAGAATTCTTAATTTCATAGTTTTTAAAAGCCTAATATTTGTTATTTGATTGATACGTAGGCACCTAATAAGTTTTTAATCAATAAATCAAAATAAGTATTGAGTGTTTTTATAAATAAAAGTTGGTGGTGTTAATAATATACCCGTCGAAATTTGCTTCGGGACATCTTAAAATTGACCAAAATTCATAACGCTGTAAAACTGTCAAAAATGTATGGATTTGTGCCCGGTTTTTAGTGTTTCAAGGGAAATTTAATTGGCTTTCATCTTACCTATTTAACTTTAAGATAAAGTTACAAAAAATGCTTATACAGGGTGTTAAACAAATGCCTATTTTTTCAGTCAATTTTTATCTTGTGCACAGCATTAACCAAACACCCTGTATATTAGAATTTTATAAAATTTGTTTGTATTATGTGTCTGCTTTAAAACACTTTTTGAATTTTGCTCCTATCTTTTTTGTAGAAAAAGATACAAATGCATACATTTTTGACAGTTTTACAGCGTTATAAATCTTGGTAAATTTGAAGGTGTCCTGAAGAAAATTTTGACGTATATATCAAAATTTAAAAGAGTTAGCAAAAATATTATAATTTTTTCAAAATCTGCATCAAAGAGTGCTCTGGGAATGAAAAAACTACTTCTAAATATTTTATAAATAAAGAAGTTGCAAAGGAAAAATTACAAAAATCAGTTTTTTGCTTATGAAAGAAAAACGAGCTGATTTACTTACAATATATTTGCACATAATAGCAAGCCTTGATAAGTTCTACATTTGGTGTAATTTAACCTACCTTGTATTTCTAACCGTTTCCATAGTGAGCACGATAAGTGGGATACCCTGTAGCTTAAGACTGAAGGAACCTACCATAATGGTCGAATACCTTAGTTCTTGTTTATTTTATGACACAATAGCATCCTTACTTAATTACACAAAGCTAAACTTTAACACATCAAAGTAATTCCAAATAAGATGAGTAAAATACGCAAGGAAACCTTATCTAAATTAGCACATTGTGCCTCAGTCAATAGTAATTTTCATATCAGTTACGTGTTGAGCTTATTATGCCGGCGAGTTTACGTAAGGTACAGGATGCAATAAAAATGTTAATAATGCAACGCAGGGTCAAGCGGGTTAAATATGCAACCTCTAACGTTCACGTTTTCAAAATTATAAATATTGATTCGATAGCAAGAATTTTACACTATTGGGTTAATCGTTGAATTTCGATCGGCTTTGAAAATGCCTGTTTGTTCGTCAGACTTTCCAACGCATCTCTTTTAATTGTGATAACTTAAAAAGGGAAGTCTAATCGCTTGAGTTGTTTATAAAAGTGTCCAAAGTCTCTCCCACGAGACAAGTAAAAAGTAATGATCAAATTCGAAATTCTGCCCACTAAGTTAATCCTATAATCACCACACAGACAAAATGGTTAAATTCTGATGCACTTTAACGGAAGAAATATACAGTATAAAATTAATTGTACATACCAGAGTCAAACTTTGGCAAATAAAGAATTCCAATTCCAAATTAAAATGGTTCATAATTCGATTTTTAAAAAAAAACAGTAGACGTCTAATCCGTATCAAATATTACTTGTTATTATTTTTCACTGATTAAGTTTATTGCATCATTGCAAAATCAAATAGGAGTATTTTAAAATGACGTAATATCTTATTTGATTTAATTTAATTTTCACATGGTAATACTACGAACAAATTGGTTTGTTTATTGTTAGTGTGAATAAAATATATTCTCTATAACATAAAAACTTATTGCAATCAAAACATTCAAAATCATAAACCCTCCGATGACATGTAGGTTATTTTATAAATCTGTAACTTCATTATCACTTTAATCATTACTTGAGAAAATAAACAATCACAATGTTGTACGAAAAATGCACCAGTACCAGCTCAACAATCTATTCATAAGCATAGAATGCTGCTAGCGTAACAGTGCCAGCTGCTATTCGAATCTAAATATTTGTATCGTATACACAGTTATCTACAATCTACTAGGTAATTACTGCCAAATACAGAGCTAGGTACGAAAGACCTTCAGTAGATTTTGACAACATAAGAACTAGTTAGCCATTTAATACCTCAAGCAAAATTACGGAAATTTATAAATCAGTTCATAGCAAGGTTAACATTTCTCATTTCTTTAACTAAATATTGTATTTATCAAACAAAATACTTCTCGAGTGCATTCGATTAACGGTAAATGGCCCATTACTTTAAAACAATCAGAAAATACAATGAAAGAATGTTTATTTGCCCGACTGTACTATAAATATCAGCAATAATTAGGTCTGGACATAACTCTTACATACCATATATTTAGCAAACTTGGTATCAATAACCTCACTTGCTCTACATTTCTAAAACCACCCCAGCTCGACACTGCAGCAAACATAAATCTTAGCAGTAGTTTCTTATGGTACTTCTGAATGAGCTACATTATTTAATAGTTCCGATGTGGAACATAAATAAGTTTGAATGTAGATACCAACTAATGTTGGACATTTAAAAAGAAGCATTCTGGACACTTTCCAAAAGATAAATTTAGAAACCTGTACGCAAATAAAGTCTACACACCAAACATTTCTAACAGCCATATATGTAAATTTTTCACTTACCAAATCTGTTATTAAGCAAATCTTGCAGAATTTTCCTTAGACAGCTTATGCCAAAAAAACTATTGATGGTCCTAGAAAACAATTTAATTGAATAGATTTCCTAATGCCACCCGACACCGTTTTCTAAACCCGACAATGCTCCAATAAAAAGATAATTAACAAACAGATTAACCGTAAACAAATTATTTTGCGTTATTCTCTATTTTTTTGTCGCTCTTATGACAGAACAAAATATTCGTATTAAATTGTTTACGTCATTCATTAAAAATAACACGTTAAATCACTAGTATGCATAACACAAATATTTTACGTTAACCTCTAATCGCTTTGTTGTACGTTAAAGTCCTTTGGAGCAAGGAAAACCAAGGAAATTATTGTTTTTTCTTACCGGAGAAAATTGACATGTGCTAAAAGTCACGAAACGCCATTTTCTACGGCTTTTAAGTTTCGCCACTCCGTCAAATGGCAGCACTTTCCCGCGCTCCGTCCTCAAACGCGCGTTCGATTCGGGACCACTGACACAGATCACTATTACAGTTACTGTCCTGTGCCACTACAAGACCTTCCTCACTACAAAATTTAACCCTCTTGGGGCTCTGGGTGATGTGCATTAATCAGTTAATAAGGTTAATAATGTTATTAATCACCATTTTTAACTATATTAATTTTATTTTAATATATTATTCAAATTCTATGCACTAGTACTAATTCCGTTCCGTGAATAATCCGGATCACTACAAAAGGAAAGAAGGTCTGTAACCTTGGCGACTTGATTTTGCGCAATGTGAGTCAAATGACGGTTTGTTTTTTGTCAGCTGACGGCAGTTTGAATCGAATTTAAAGTTTCTAAACGTTTTCAAGTGGCGAGGCAAGAAAGTGAGTTAGAAACACTATAATTAATTTAAAGAAAGTGAAAAGATGGAGAAACAAATTGAAGTGCCGGTAAACATTGCGCAGAATGGAAAGGAGAAGACTGATGGCAGCAAAAAGTACAACTTTTATAGGAAACCGTCTATAAAGAAAAAAGCTCCTGAAGTAAAACAAACGTTGACGAGCTACAAAAGAATGTTAAAGGCCAATCCTCTAATGAAGTACGAGTTGGATGGTAAAGATTTTTCACTATTAAGTAAACAGCTCGGCTCTACAAATAGTCTGAATAAAGTTAATATTGCCTCTGGCAAACAGTCCCTACAGCCAGAAAAACAACCTTCCCGAAAGCCTTTAGTCACGAATTTACAAAGGTCGAAGTCTCTGAAAAATCCACCGAATACTTTTGCTAGGCCACCACCATTAAAAATTAAATCGACTTCCATTATAGCTGGATGTATGCCAAAGAAAGAAGCACGTGGAAATAGTATAAGCATATCCAAACTATCCAACGTTGATTTCAATTTATCCACGTCAGGCTGCCTATCATCAACACGACTAGAAAACAACACTTCCAAGTGCCAAAATAAGAAAGGCACGGTGAATAAATCTACTATTCGTGCGGCAAAACCAAAAACGAAAGGTGAAGTACTGACTCAACATAATGCTGTTTCGAGTACTGGAGACGTAGCGGGACCTGCTGCTACAAAGAATGAAAGAAAGGTCAAACCAAGGCGGTCACTCTCTGCGCAACATTTTGACAGAAAGAAAGGTACCTATAGAATAATTTTTTTATACTTTATTTTCAAAACTAGATTGTGGTAATTCTAATTATTCTCTCATTTCGCACATTTTTCACTTAAGCGTATAATAAAAAACGCTTTGTCACTCTTTTATTTAAGATATAGGGGAACGTTAAAAATGGATAGTTGTGCCGAATCATGCTTTCATAATTAATATAAAATATAAGTTTGTAAAAGATCTATATTGTGTGGGAGATAGGTGTTAGGGATGTTATTAAGGGTAGTACCATAACTTTCTATTAATTTATTAATTAAATGTGTACATAATATAGATAAATAATCGGATCTAAATTTAAAAAACTGGATTCTCATCAATTCTCAATTAAAAATTTTAATGCTCTACGCCTAATAGTTTATTCTGTTGTATAGGGATTGCTAAACCAGAACCAGAAAAGTGTTTCAATCGCGTCGAACTTACCCAGTCATTAACTGACATTTCAACTCTGAAACCTATAGCCCTGCACCACAATATCTCGCCTATTGCCGAGGGCACTGGCGAATCCAGCGTAATCTTCAAGACCCCGTCAGCCTATGAACGACGTAGTATTGCCAGATTTACCCCAAAATCAGTTTCAAGAAGGTAAGCAGCACCTTTGCTTATTTTTTGCTCGGTCTTAACGTCGCATTTTTTAGGTCTCTTTACCAGGCTTCGACTCCTTTGCCATCGTTAAATGATTTGCAAAAACGTCTGAATGACTGGTTGACAAAAAGAGGCAAAAGCCTCAGTACATTCCACCATTTAAAATGTTTTGGAATACAAGATAACAAACAAGAGCCTATAGATGAAGAAAACAAGGAGAACATTGAAGTCGAGGAAGATTTCGATAAAGGTAGTTACGAGGATTTAAGAATCGTTCCAAGTGATAGTAGTTGCGACAAGCCACCCGCGTTGAACGAGTCTACAACTGACAGCGTTGCTAAAGCTGCGTTGGAGGACTTACTTAAGTTGATACAGGAGGTAAGCTTCTTACGTTTGTATTGTAAAGAACCAAGCGGAAATTATTTTTTTTTACTTTAGGGTTACCCCAGGCCACAGTGTGAAGGATGGTTAGAACTAATTAGGAAAAAGTATCAAAAACTTGAGGAAGAGCCTCAGTATTGGGAATGTCGGGCAGCTATTGAGCAATCCAGAGGAAATATAAGTAATGCCGTCCAGTACTACAGGACGGCCATAGTGCACGGAGCCGAGGTAAGATATCAAATTTTAAATACTTAATTTAGTAGAATAATTTTTCGGAACTAGCGCACATCACGCAAATATTTCTCAAAGTTGACCGAAATAATTTTTTGCCGCTTTTATTACCAGGCATTTTATGTGCCAGTAAAATATATTTGTTAGATTCAGGCGGTGGACGAATCTCTCGACATCTTGCTAAAGAAGTTTAGTTTACTAAATATCAGCACTGACAAGATTGAAAGCGAGAAGTCCGTAAAAGAAAGAGCGAGAATTGTGCAAGATGCAAGGAACGTGTTTAAGTCGTCCATCATTCAATTCGCCGTGCAGGAGAGGAAACTAAAAAAGTGAGTACTATACTCAAAATTTGGAAATATAACACCGGTAGTATTTTCTGGTGATACAGTACGTAGTATTTAACTTTGTTACTATGGAGTATCTATCATTCACGGCTTATTTTAGGAATTGCAAAGAAGACCCAAAGACCCTCGTAGCCACGCCTGTTCGAAGGAGTACACGCCTATCTCGATCCGCTTATACGTCCACTCCTGGAGTTAAAATTTGTTCTTCCCTACGGGAGTTAGGCAAGTCCGACATGGAGTTGATAGATTTTAAAAAAAACAAGGCTCTATTTTAACATAAGCATTTACTGTGTTTGTACAATAAGGATTATTCATATGCTTTGTAGCTGTAGGTTTTAATTTTTTTTCCATATAGACAGGGCCGAGATCTTGATTTTATTAATTGTTGGGCCTTTGTCTTCCTTGCACAATAGTACAATCTAACAAATAAAATAATCACGTGAATCTAGTAGCAAACTCTGCCAATGTAAATACTCGTTGGGAACAAAGGCACGAGATATGGAAATATTTCTTATGGAAAATTTGACTAATATCTTTTATTATATTATTCATGTTTATTTTACCATAACTTATTAACTTTTTGTAATATATTTTAATTTTATTAATAAATAATTTGAAACGTGAGTCAGTAATATATCCTGTTCCTTCATATCGAGTTCATCTGTAATCAATAGAAACAGTTTTGTCGATATCGTTCAAAACGGTCCATTTACATCTTCATTTCAAACTACTTGAAAACTAGGATCGATCAAAGTAAACTGCTATATACTTATATCAAAACGATCATACATTTAATATAAATTTATTCTCATCTCATACAAACAACCAATATATACAAATTAAGGGAATACTTAATTATTAAAAATAAATGTATTTTATTAACCTTAAATGACGTCCTCTAGAACGTCGAAACAATTATTATAATACTACTAATTAACAATATCGATTATAGTTATGTAAAAATAAACAAAGATAAAACAACCTGAACGCTAACAAATTAAGATCCTCGATAAGTCGTGTACCCAAATGGACTTAACAGTATTGGAATATGGTACGTTTCTGTGTACAAAGTACTGTCGAAAACAATCTGTAAAAAAAATTATATATATTATCTAATGAGCATTTTTTTTGACGTAACGATTGGACTGTATTATACCATAAGTTTAAAGTATCAACGAATCCGTACAAAAATGCAACTTACTTCAATAAACGGGTAAAGCGTGTCCTGCTTCCTCGCCTCAAAATATCTGTCGACATCATAGTGTAGTTTGTACCTGCCTGGTGTAAAGTCCGACCTCTCCAAGAACTGGGCAAACCTCCCATTAGAATTTGTCACGCCTTCGTTAATATACGTCCACCTTCCATCGATCAGCTTATAAAGACTAACTTGTAATCCAGTGATTGGTTGGCCCCTGGTCGTGTCGATTACATGAGTGGAGATGGGAGGTTTCTCCACTATTTGAGCTTGCTGCTGCTGCTGTTCAAAGTGCTAGTAGAAATCGATTGCGAATAATGTTGTAGTGAATAAAAATAGATATATCAACGGTTTACTTGTAATATGCCAAGAGATAGGAAGAATTTATGTAAGTAGTTTAAGAGACATAGATAGATATTTCGAATCGTAAAAAATGTTTTCGCTATTTTCTTCCAAGATTCGATAACCACAATAGACGAGTTCTTAAGAATATATCCAACAAATGTTAATGAAAACGATGATAATGTAAGGTATTAATGTATTAAGGTCAGTTCATCAGAAACATCTACTTAAGATCAACAAATTTATTGCAAAATAAATACAATACTACTAACAAAAGTTTAGCATCATTTCTATGAAATTGTGATAGCAAAAGTATTTCCTCAACCCCCAAGCCCCAAAATTACAGTATTTATCGTACAAAGAAACTAATGATAGCATAAATAACACCAACAATGGCAATAGCCAAGTCTGCCTACCTTCTGGAACTGGACTCGGTGAAATTCCAGTGGCGAGTCCCCATCTTCTTCGTCTTCATTGTCATGTTCTGTGTCGCCATCTTCCATCTCAGCCGCCTCGACATACTCAACAGTTTGAGTTTCACCGTCCTCGTCAATGTCCTCGTGAGATATAGTACCCTCGTTTATAATGACGGCTTGCACTTCTTGCGACTCCATAATTTGGTTCGACTGATTTACATGAATTTTATTCTAAAAGGAGCAAATCATAGTTGAATGCAAAGGTTGCACATAACCTCAAATTTACTTGCATCAAGATACAAGAGCAACACTTTCATATCATATCGCTACAGAATTACTAAAATGCCTGAGCGCATAACTTTGGTACTCACCTTTCTGTTACTGTGTAACTGGGCAGCTTTTTGATGACGGATAGTACAAGTATGTTTCAGCAAACTCAAACGATGTGCATGCAGTGTTTTTTGGCAGTAAGTGCAGTAAGCCCTTGTGGGTTCCCCTTCAACTCCTCTAAGCCAGCCTGTAATTGGGAATTTCGAAAAAGTTACAAAATTCAAAATAACCGATTTTCAAAAACGTACCTTTAAAATCAGGCATTTGCTCCCACGCCGGACGATAAGTTTGCTTGTAATATTTTCCCCTAGAAAGATTTGAACTGTTGGATGGAGACGCAAGCGAAACACCTTCATAAGATTCCACTAATTGCACAGGAATTACGTTTATTTCAGTCGAGTCGTGCGATTCTTCGTCCACAACTTGTTCAACCTCTTCGGATTCCATTTCTAGCGCCAACGCTAAATATTACCAAAGCGTTAAAAAATTACCAAAACAGAGGAATGGCGACGAAGCGACGCCTGGGATTTTCGTTTTTGGACCACGGCCTCAAAAGATCACTAAAGTACTAACCGGAAACCGTCACAATTTAAATGCGCAAAAACCCCAATAAACCGCACCACAACCATAATTGGACAATTGTTAAATTGATAATTCTTTTTTTGCATCATTAGGAATGTGCCATGAAATTCTGCATCTTGAGTATTAAGAATAATACAATTTTTAAGATCTCAGTTGACTTATGGCTTATTTCCGGTGTGTCTATCGCGCGATATTTTAAACAATGGTTCAAATTATAGACGGAATTTAAATAATATCTTCTTCTTATAAAATCAAATTAATACTCTTATTATTAATAAGTAACTTACCGTATTTATTACGTTCAGAACTGCGTGTGTAATTTTAATTAAATAACGTGATGAATGTATTTGTATAATCTAGGTTATGTTTTGTAATTTGTTATGGCGCATGCGCGTTTTAAAATTTGTGGTTAAATCATTGAATTGTTTTATTTGAAAAATTGCTAAGAATTGGAAGAAATAAGAATGAAATTACTTACCCATAATATGTTAACTTCGAAATGTATGAAGGGGGTCAGTGTTGGTTACCCACTTGGAATACTAGTAAGTATCCCTCTGCACGTACGTTTAGAGGTTATGTTTAAGATTTTTGTTTTTGAATATTTAGGCCTCTGATGTGAGGGTGTCTGAAGTAGACTTCAATCCAGAATTCGTCGCAAAAATGATACCAAAGATAGACTGGCCTGTTTTGTATAATGCTGCAGAAAGCATCGGACAACTGGAGGATTTACCGAAAGAGATAACGGAGAATTTCGAGAATGACCAAGAGTTCTTAAAGAAAGTGCACCATGTGCTGTTAGAAGTTGATATTATCAATGGAGAATTGGTCTGCCCAGAAACCGGTAGGAAGTTTCCGATAAATAATGGCATACCGAATATGCTTTTAAACGAGGACGAGATCTGAAGTATTCCTTTATGTATTCTCTGTATAACTAAGTTTTTACGTTGTTTTGAATGTACAGTAAATTATTTATATTTTACGGCTTATTTTTTATTTTTGAGTGGCTTCAAATTGACAGTATGTCAAAAATTTGTGACATGGATTTTTTAAAACTCGTTTTAAATTCGTTCTTATATCCCTTCAAGCTCGCAAATATACATGAAATAATCAACGATTATTGTCTAAGGACGTTGGTAAAGTCACGAATTAATTTATCAGGTTTTGAAGGCTTGCTTGGCAACAAAGATATTTATTAACGCTGTAGTGACATTCTGTTCAAATTTTTCTTCAATTACGCATTTCCTGGTCCATAAATTGATTGAATTTTTTATTATTTATTGTACCTATTTATGTCTTGTCTATTCAATAATTTTTATTCCATTCGTCACAACATGCTTTAGCCTGCTACGTTACAGCAACGGTCAACTGTTATTATTAGCACCCGTCATAGCATATAAATTTTAGCAAACATTTTTTAGAAGAGGGACTGGTTAAAATAAATAAAACAAAACATTTAGCTTATATATTTATTAATATTTCATTATATTCATGTACGATTTTTTACAGTTCACACTGAAAATATCCATGATCCACTACATTATATTTATCCTACTTTACAAAAATACTTGCATTAAAAATATGCATTAAATTTCAAAGAGATTCAAATAGGTTTTAAAGTGCGGAATAGGAGAATATCCTAATTATAGTACAAAAGAAACGTGGTTTTTGCAATAATTTATAACATACTGTGTCAATAATGGTGACATAATGGGTGAAATGGGCGGCACAAATTACAACCCACAGCCGATGTTACATACATCGTAGTTAAGAAACGTTGATTAACATTATTGATAAATGACGCCAGCTAATATGTAAAATAATAAAGGTTGCTCGTAAAACTGCAAAAAAATATCTCAGAAATAAATAGTAGGTTAATTAAAATGTGACCAGAAGGAGAATATTATGTTTCTGTTATGATCATTTATCAATAACTTTCAGCATTTCTGAGTGAAAAAGTAGCCTAAAGAGGGTTTTATATTACAAGGAATTATTAAACGTGACGGAAGAGTATACATTGAATTGAAAATGTGAATATCACTTTTAGGAACACCACATGTTGCTAAAATTTAATTTATGACCTACTGCGGTTATAACTATAAAATCGTTATAAATGACTTTGTTTATACAAGCATAATAATAACAAACATATCCAAATTGATATACTTATATTGATGTTTCATCTCTAAACATGCTATTATTAAATTCATTGGACTATCTTTAATACATTATGAATATTGGATTAAAAATTATAAAATTCAAAACGTCTAAAAACAAATTATTAAAAATTTTTTTTTAACTCACCACTAAATTCATTCATGGTCACCAATTAAAAAGAAAAAAAGCAAAGAGAATTGTAAAAAAAAATCATTACCTTGTCGTTTCTTTTAGGCTTACTTTTTGACCCACCACAATTACATTTTTTTATTTATCTGCGAGAAACTGTTCGATCCACACACATATATAGGCCTCAAATTAATCGAATTAGTACTAATTCAATACGAAATATAACAAAACAAACAAACCAACTACAATTATTTAACCGTGTGTTTTATCCTATACCTGGCCTAAACTAGACATTGCCGAATAATGAATTAAACGTTTGTTTGTACTTTAACTATTTCCAGTCAACGCTACTTTTTGACAGAACTTATGGCACAAAACAAGCAACTACTTCTAACGACATTAAAAATACAACTACCTACTACTTTTGAAGTTTGTAAATAACAACACTACAGTGACAACATATTTTTAACCGCTAACTAAACACACAGATAACAAAAATGGTAACCGATAAAATAACAGTTTGAAAAATTCAAGAACGACATTGCACATAAAGAGTAATAACATTTTAAACAACAAATTGGTGATGCATAGACGACGCCAATGGGATTGGTTAGTCGTTTTGACTTTCAGAGATCTCCAATTTAACTTTTCATAACGAAAACAAAATTGAAATACCAGTGCTTACTCTACAGGCTAACAAAGCAATAATATTCGAGTTTTTTATTTATTTTATAGACACAAAGAGTAGATCAGAAATGAAACAACCGAACACTAAATTAGTTACTAAGTTCGAGTCGGTAGAGATAGGTGAGATTTTTCTGTTGATTATGAACATACAGGTACGAGATTTTTAATTTTGAGATATGTTAATCTATATGTTTCTATTATATAAATTAAGGATGGCAAGCATAAAGACAACGGGTAGAATCGATCGTACTAATTACTAATTAGCCTAGTCCAATATAGCACATGCACAAATTAGTTGAATGCAATTATAATATTGAAACGCAAATATTTTTAACTACAAGAAATTATGAATCTGGTTTTGCTTGGCGATACGTGTTCAATCTTAGCACTATTTATTTAGAGTATCTTCGCCCCCTCCGTTGTCTTTATGTTCACGGTTAAGGGATAGGAATTAGTCGAAACTATCATCGGTAACAAAAAACCATCATGTAAATGTTTCTACACTTCCTTCCCACATTAACACAATATTTAATAACAATTTAGATCACTAGCAACGAGAAATAAAATAAACTATATTCGATTTGCATTTCAACACGAATTTATGATCAGGAAGTGTAAAGCATTTCATTTACAGAACGTTGCAAACATACTGTTATTTCCCACGAGACTCGCCGACGACTATCGTTTTTAGTTGCGAAAAAATACTTCCCTTGGCCCGGCTAAATTTGGCTCCTTTTCTAATTGCCAAATTTGGTCCGCAAGGTTGGTACGTCCTTTGTGAGAGGAGGCTTGAATTTGGGCCAACTGCCAAACCTTGGGGCCCTTTCTTTATGCTCGTATTAGAACCTTGCCATTTAATATATTCTTCCCTACATAAACAAAATAAAATGCATTTATCCCAAATGAAATGGTATTTCAACGACTCACGAGAACGTTTAAAAAAGACTTACAAAAGCAACTTTTCGTTGGCTCCATTGGCGTAGGTCGAATTCGGCCCGTTGGTATTGACCAAGTTCTTCGACTGTGTGGTAGAATCGTCCTCTTCAATCACACTAAAAAAAAACAAATACGTCGAAGCGTACCCTTGTCGTGTATCGTTACTTTTATTACCGGCTAAACGTTGACTTTTCTTTGTCGGGTTTCTCCTTTAACAGGGATTTTAAAGACTGCCTGCTTTGGGATATCGGTAGAGTCGTGGAAGAAGTGGTCGGAATTAAAGTTACGTCTACTTCAACGTTTTGCTGTTCCCTGAAAAAAGCAAAAACGTACATTTCAGTGCAAACCTCTTTGCATATACTTACTCCTCTTTTTTTTTATCAGCAGCTTGAGTGTCCTCCTGTATCATGATCTGCAAAATTTGATTCGCCCTGTTTTCGTCGAAATTGACGCTCTCCAGTGCGATAGTTATTAAATGCTCGGCTACGTCTTGGTATTTCTTTTGCAGATCCGCTTTCACTGTGACAAAAAAATTTCTTTCAGTTACATTCACAACAAAACGTTTAAATCCTTACTTTGTTTCTTCTCTTCTGCCGACCTAATTCTAATCTGCGGACTGGGAGGTCTAGCTGTGCTTTCCTCCAGCTCCTTCCTCTCCTCCTCCCTCTTAGCCTCCAATTTCTGCTGCGCCACCTTAACGGTGTCGGTTTTGTTGTAACCTATATCTACTAGGATTTCGGAGGTTTTCTGGATGTTGTTTTCGTTATTCTGCAAAATCTCCAGGATTATGGTCTCGTCGGCTTCAGGGAAGATGGACTTCATGTACCTGTAACTGCTCACAGTTAGGCAAAGCTGGAGAATTTTAAGTATATGGTAAATATACCAGACGTTCTCGAAAGTGGTTTATTTTATTATTTATTCAGAAATATGACAACTTCAGAAACTAAAAAATCCAACTATTTCACTTTCGAGTACATCCTGTATATACGTATACGATACTCTTTACAAAATTATGTAAGCAGTAGATAAAATTCTATAAAAGAATAATTTTCTATTTGGAACATAAAAAAATATATATACATAAAAACAAAAAACATGCAATGAGACACGAGGGGGAGGGGCTAAATAATTTACACAATTATCAGTGCTGCACCTCGTAGCTAAAAATTACCTAAGCACATTTTATAAAATATGAAACGTTTTTAGCAGAATGAAATTTCTCAAAAAAAAAAAATGTTACAAAATTTTGAAAGTTGAAATTTTAATCATAATAATTTTCCGTTATACTCGCTTGTTCTTTGAATAAATTTTTAGAACTATCCGAAGTCACTTTTAATTTTACTGAAAGTTATAGTGAAGCTGTGAATTATAGCAATGTTAGATTCTGTTTAAAACTCTCTTTCCAATAGTGCTGGTATTTTTTTTATTTTAACTAAAAAAAATTACAACTTCCAGTAATACCGAAAATAATTAAAAAAAAAATAAAAAACTCATTTAGGAAACCTGGCCGTTTATGGGTTAAAGTGAGTATTTTATTTTTGCCAGCAAAATTCTGTTAAAAAAATTATAAAATATACTTAAGCAATTTTCGGTACGGAAATGTTGGACCTTAATTTCAGTTTGGGCGAAGAATGAGGCCTGGGCGAGCTGCGGAAGCCGTCACCAATTCTAGGAGAGCCCGTATAAGTGCTGTTTGAGCACGATCCGGGTCGATATATCGGACTACCTCCCCTGGAGTTAGTGCGGAACCCTAGGGGCGGCGTCATGTGTAACGGGGCATGTACACCCGGGTGATGTATGTTTCTTTGTTGCGGAGGGGTCGCAAATGGACCTGGTGTTGTAATGGGATACTTTTCCACTTGCAAGGCACTTATGACAAGCGCCTCGCGATTGTGATACCTAGAAATGTTAGAGAAAGCGATGAGTGGTTACGTGTTAGTAATGGAAGAAAGCAAATTATGACTTAAAAATTACAATGAAGCCTGTGATTGTTAAAGCTTTATACACAGCTTCAAATTAATATACGCAACACAGTGGGTGAGCTAATACGTAGATAAATTATATTAAAGTTGACCTTCAAATTCCGATACTTTAATAAGACAATTTAATAAATTCAAGTAAAGCACGGCATATATTTTTACACAAATTGGTCTTTTTTTACGTTTTTATTTTGGCTCTAACTCGCACTGTGCTGTATTTAAATAACGTTACGGTTTTATCGGAAATATACCGCTTAAATTATTGGCAACTTACTTCTTCAACAGCAGCCTGATGTGGGTTTCCGACACGGTCGGAAACATGGCTGAAATTTTTGCAACCGCCTCGTCTGTGTCCGTCAGGGTTGTCAGGGAACTGTCCTGAACTTTGGAGGATTTCACCGTGAGTGGACTCATACGAGGCCTCATGTCCTTGAAAAATCATTCAAAAAGTTAACCAGCGCTCAAGGGCATATTAAGCTTAATAGTGAATCCGGCAACAATCCAAGCACTGAATTTGAATTTTTGTCAATCTGTTCACTTTTAAGGATAATATCGCCTTTGCTAAATAATAACAGATAACATTAAAGTGTAAACAAAAAACGGACAATAGTGTGGTGCACCTCACTTTAAAGGGTTGTGTATCTTGAAATCGTGGTGGTAACGGAAATTGCGTTAACGGTGCCGATCACAAGGAACTAAAACAATAAATCTCATGCAACCTTTTCTATCAAGTATACCTGCAGAGGAACACTCTTAGGACTCATATGTGCCGGCATTTGAAATGCTGGAATAGGAGAGGTCTGGCTAGGGTAAACGTAGTTTCTTCGCAAATCTGGTGATCCATGCTAATATTAGTAAAAGATAAATCCACAGCAGCATGTGAAAAGGCAAAGGTTAGTTATTTCAAAAAAATCGTGAAACATTTTCTGTGCGTAATACACCAAGCTAAATCACCTGCAGTGGTATGTACTCGGTTTGGGCGTTCGTGAAGTGTTTCGGTGTTCCATGTAGAGGCCTGTGGCGTACCCTGGGGTCTTCCCAAGTGGTCACCTTCGTGTAATGGTTAATAAAATAACTGAAATATACGAGTTTTAATTTTACTACACGGTGAAATGCTGCAGGAAAAGCTTACTATCTTCCTGTTCTGTCATCTACTCTACACTCCCAACCCCCCGTCAGGGGCATATCTTGCAACTCTGCCATTTCTTTATACTAATAGATTGGATTAAGCCTTAACTGGATTACTTAAAATTTAACAGACGCAATTTTCGTAATTATTGATCCAACCATATCGGTTACTGTTTGTCAACAACCTTCAGAATATAAAAATTGACAGTGACATTAGGTAGTTTCATTTTACACGGGACGCTCAGATCGGTCAGTTCACATAAATTCAGTTATGGAATTGTGATTTCAGATAAACCAGCTAATATTCAAGGCACAGGTCTATTTTCGAATGTCTCTAAACGGAGTTCTCTTATTTGTCTCTTGTCTCACTCAGTGAGGTGTATTATTCAGGTGGTGCCATTTAATTATTTGCTTTTTTTCTTGAAAATTTCATACTTCTATTTATTTTTTTGGAAACGAATTTTATGCTAGTAAAACCAAAGTAAAACTCACACCTTATGGGTGACGCGCACGTGACGTCACAACTAACCTAAGAAACATGCATTTATCTAAAATTTTCGAATATTACGTCAATTTTGTCAATATTTCTGCTTGGATCCTGTACTATCAACCAAAATCTTGTTCGGTGCATTATTAATAAAGTTTTAATTGCCTTGATCTAATAAAATAAGATGCCATTTGTTGGTTGGAATTCCAACCTATAATTAGCGGTCTATTTTTAATAATCTACATTATTGAAACTTTATAAATCTACTGTTTGAGAGAGATTTTAAATGTTATAAAGGATCCAAGCTAACTACAAAAATTAAAATTAAAACTGAAAATAAATTTGCAAATACTAAAAATTTAAGGTTATGTTAGTCATATGATGCACACGATCAAATCAGAGGAAAATGAGTAATAGCACTCTAACCTCCGATCTAAGCCCAAAATTTCGTTTTAATGAGATAAATGCAAAGTTAAGTAGCGCCCTTTTAAAAATATAAAAATAAAAATTTACATTAGCAACAAAGCTAAATTTGATATGTTTTTAACACCATATTTGTACGTTTTTATTCAAAGAGCTAGATACATCAACGATCAGCAGTATTGTTGATACATCTGTAAATATCATCACATCAATGGAATTATATGAATGGAATGAACCTGTCCATTTAGGGATATTTCGATCTGCGGAAAATATATTGGCTGCGTGCCATCTGTCGATTGTCTGAACTCATGACTGCCCAAATGTTTTTAATTTTAGGTTAATACAGAATTTATTCGCAGCGAGTAATTTAATTCAAAAATATGTCGGAAAGTGCCGGAAACTGGTGCCTAATCGAAAGTGATCCAGGAGTGTTTACCGAATTAATTCGAGAATTTGGTGCGTTTAGAATTGCGCATAAAATCAAACAAGCATATCTTTACAGTTTTCTGTTTTAGGATGCAAAGGGGTGCAAGTTGAGGAACTTTGGAGCTTAGATGGAGAACAGTTTGAGAACTTAAAGTAAGGACGCTGCTTACCTTATCCCTTACCAGATTCATTTCCATGGTAATTAATGCTGATTTTTTAAATATTTATAGGCCAATACATGGGTTGATTTTCCTTTTCAAATGGACAAAAGATGATGATCCCTCAGGGTCCCTAGTGCAAGACAACAGACTTGAGAAAATCTTCTTTGCGCGGCAAGTTATAGAAAATGCCTGCGCTACCCAAGCTATCCTCAGTATACTTTTAAATTGTCGTCACTCAGACTTAAAACTTGGTCACACTCTCACCGAGTTGAAAGAATTCTGTCAAGGTTTCGACGCTAATATGAAAGGGCTGACTATAAGCAACTCGCCAGTTATCAGAACCGTTCATAATTCCTTTGCCAAACAGCAGCTTTTTGAGTTTGATCCATCGCAGAGCAATAAGAGCGAGGACGTCTTTCATTTCGTCGGTTACGTGCCAATTGATGGACGATTGTACGAATTGGATGGGCTAAAGCAAGGGCCGATTGATTTAGGGGCTATACCAACTGATAGTGAATGGACAGATGTCGTAAGACCTATTATCGAAAAACGTATACAAAGGTAGGAAGCTTAAAATTGATTGCGGGTTGATTTGTAAATTTTATTGTGCATTAATTTATCAGGTATAGCGAAGGAGAAATCCACTTTAATCTCATGGCAATAGTTAGCGACAGGAAAATGTTGTATGAGAGACAAATGGAGGAAATTCAGAAGCAAATTGAAAGTGCTGGGATGGATACGGATTCTCAGCAAGCTGAATTAACAAGATTACGTCTGCTAATTAATGAAGAGGACAACAAGACACGTCAATATCAAATCGAAAATATAAGGCGTAAACATAATTACTTACCGCTTATTGTGGAGATACTTAAGATATTGGCAAAAGAAGGGAAGCTGATGCCTTTATATGAGCAAGCTAAGGAAAAAACAATGAAAAAGCAAAAGTCTAAAGTTCCAAGTTAAATTGTATTTTTTTAATAAATTTTTTACTTTATAAATGTCTTTTTATAACAATTAACATATACAACAAAAAATAGGCTATTATATTTACTGTGTTCCATTTAAGAGGGATTAAAAAATGTACATTAAATTATTTTGAGCCACACCTGGATTAAAAGGATCCCAGTAAATATAAAAACCTTTATTGAAATAACAATTAATTAACATCACAATAACTCAGTCGGACTCGCTTTCTTGCTTATAAACAATACGGCCCTGTTCATATGAGAATTTCCTAAATTTATTTGTGGTACGCAGATTGCCACGTTTCAACACCTCATTTACCAGGAAATCTAGGCAGTCTGCAACATAACGTTTTAAGAAAAGTTTCAGTTGTATTAGACGTCTTACCTCCAAGGTTTTTTTGCATTGACTCGGGAACGTGATAGTTTACTGTGTGCGAGAACATTGAATATATTTTCCGAGGAGTAAAGCCTTTATACCGAGTTGCGATTAGTTCCCAGTTAACCGATCTCCAGTCTTGTTCCTTTCTCTTGTATAAACTGCAAAATAAAAAAACATTAGGAAACTCTTCTACAAAGAAATTTTAAATTTATTGATTGATTTTATTATTCACCATATTTTCCTGTACTTATTCGAATGAAATGGAATAAAAAAAATATTACGAATACTATTAACTGACACATTTTCATATAACAGCCTTACGTGTTTATAATGTCCTCTTTTACTCTTTTTAATCCGTTTAAATGAATATGCTTTGCGAACAGCCTTGGGTAAATCGTGATATTCCAAGCTCGCTGCAATTTCGAAACGGGAACATCCATTTTTTTTGCTAACTTCTTCCACTCTTTTGGCGTTAGCTTCCTACGCTTTAATCGCTTTAGTTTATCACATTTTGTTACTTTCATCATGTACATCAATAGCCTATCGACCATTTCTGGGGACCACTTAACTGTTGTTTCGTACTGATCACTTGTCAACAGGTAATATCTTCTTAAAACGGATTCTTTGCTTCGATTCAGAATACCTGCCAAATCTCTGAAAGGTGTCTGTGAATTCGTTTCATTTATGAATTTCAAAATATCTTCATCCTCCTTTCGACTGAACCTATGCAAGAGAAAAGAGATAATTGCAACTTTTCTTAAAATTATGTGTTTAGAAATACCTTCCAGATTTTAAATTCTTAGACCGAAGTAATTTTTTAAACCTAACGTGTACTCTGTCCAACAAGCGATTGTCCAAACCATGGGCCAAATAACGTAAAAACTTCATTTTTTCGGCCATTTTCACCCTACGAGGGAAAGATGTAAATACCGACGGATTCACCGCTAGATTGTGCTCCTGCAATGAAAATTTTCATTATTGTTGGAAAAAAAAATCAAAATACATTTTAATATGAACTATACAAAAAATGATACTTTACGTGGTTGCTAATATAAGGATAAAAAGTATCATAAAATGTTCATCATCAATATGATTCTTAAAAATAAGTTAAACATTTGCCAAGATACTCTCGATGGTTCAAGCCTCATATAGTCATAAGTAAATTCTAAATAAATGATCTACGTACTTCATAAAATCTCTTAAAGTTGTTTATAATAATCCTGTCCTCTTCTTCGGAAAATGGCCCGCTTTTCACCTGCAAATTACATTGTTTTATCTGTTCCAACTGCTGTTTTGTCGGTGTAGTTGTCCTTGTAAGTATAGCATGCAAAGGCGGCACATCGAAAGGTAAAAGCACGGTCAATTGTCGTACTGTGCCAATGTCGTCTTCATCCGCTTCTTGTTTTAAGTGTTTAGATATGTCCAAAAGATATGATGCTTCCTCGGTGGTGTTTTTCTTGTCTTGATGAGATTTTTCAAATTTCTTTGCAAATATCGACTTCTTGGTCATCCATTTCGTGGTTTTTTGTTTGATATCTAAAGCAAGCAATTATAAAAATAAACAATCATAGATTATTACTATATTTACAAAAAATTTTTAGATTAAATAATTTTAATAGAGTCGGTATATTTTCTCAGTCAGATGCACCTTCAGTTACCAAAGATATGGAGTGTATGTAAATGTATTTTAAAAGTAACGTTTGTGAAATCAAATAAAATCACTACGGTACAGTTAAATATTGAAAAGTGAACTGAACAGAACAGAAAAGGAACAGTGACTAGTAGTGAGTAATAATGGTTAAAAGTGGTAATTAATGTAATAGTTTAAGTGACTAATTATTGTAAGTAATTAGTAAGTTAATAAATCGGTGATTTAGTGTTAATCTTGTTGCAATTATTAACAATAACAATTAAGAAAACATACCTTCTCCAGCCTCTGCTTTAATTTCCTTAGCTTCATTATATTCTTTAGTTGAATGTGGAACGTCAATATATTCCACTGAATCGTCGCTTGTCTGATCCTCATCATCTCTACACTTACTCCCATTTACAAGTGGCTTCTTACATTCCGCAACGTCTGTTTTACTTTCTTTGTTAAAGGTACAGTTTGGTTCCTCTTGAATAATATACTTTTGGCCGTTTAGTCCTTCAACACCGTCAGCATTATGATTATTTTTTATAATAGTTGGCATATTATTAAATACGTCTTTACGAGTACTCACATGGATCGCTATTTCAGAATCATCGGACTGGTAACCCTCCGAGCTACTCGTGTATATTGAGTTATATCTGGTTTTTAATAATCTTCCATTGTATTCTATACTAGTTAAATCATGATTCCTTATTTCTAATGGAAATGCATCAATTTGGCCGATTGGAATCAAATTATTCTGAAAGTCATTGCAATTTACGTTAACTTCTACCTTTTCTGATTTGACACCTGGTGATGTCTTCGACCCACTACTACCAACCCTCTTGAATATATCATCATGTGGGCTATCGTATTTGTTTTTCTTTTTATTCGTTTCTTCATTATTATAGGATATAGCAGCCTCATTTTCTTCCGAGGTATCATAATCAACATCCGTAATAAGAATGCCTCCATTTTTACTTTTAAAGGTTTTTTCCTCTTGATCTAACGCTTCGCCTTTTATGACTACCTTTTTCGTCTTTTTTTTAGGAGGCGTAACATCAATAGAATTCATCTCACATTTAATATCTCCAATATCTACCAAAATTTCAGAGTGTTTCTTCATTAATTCCTTTGGCGGTTTAATACTATTTGATACAATATCGTCGTGTTCAACATTGTTTTTGCAATTGTCTTCACTTTTTATTTTGCGTACAATTTCTTTTTCATCTGCCAATTGATTCTCCATGCACACCTTTTTTCTCTTCTTTTTGTTATGAACAGAAATATCGCTGAAACTCTCGCAAGCACTACCTCTAATATCTACCAAATTTTCAGACGGGTTCTTCTTTAGCCTTTTTGGAAAATTAATACTATTTAATATGGTATCATCGTGTTTAACATCTCTATTACAAACTTCCGCATTTTTCGTTATCGCTGCACTTTTTTCTTCCTCTGATAATTTTTCTACGAGTATATTTTTTTTCCTACGAATAGAAACATCACTTAAGCTGTTCTCGCGATCACCTTTAATATCTACCAATATTGCACTGTGCTTTGTTTTCAATTTTTTTTCTGACTTAATACTATTTAGTTCCTTATTTATTAATACATCAAGTTCAACAGCGGTATTAAAGTTGTCTTCATTTTTTATTTTGGGTGTACTTTTTGTGTTTGGTACTTCATCTTCTACAAGTATCTTTTTTTTCTTCTTTTTCCTATGAGAAGGAGCAGCATTGAAACTCATCTCACAATCACTATCTCTAATATCAACCAATATTTCAGATTGTTTCTTATTTGATTTTTCAGACGACTTAAAACTATTTGGTGCCTCATTTTGTTCTTGAACATTGTCAATTTCATTGTCGTCATTAAAACCAATTCCGTTTTTCATTTTAGGTGTTCTTTCTGCATCCGGTAATTCATTTTCTATGGATATCTCTTTTTTCTTCTTTTTCTTACGAGAAGAAACATTCTCGGAAATACCACTAACGCTTATCTCACAACTATCTCCGGTATCCAACAAAATTTTAGAATGTTTCTTCTTGAATTTTTGTAACGAATTAATACCAATCGGATTTTCGTTTGTTTTTTGGAAGTCATTTTCAATATCGTCAATTAAATTGACTCCATTTTTAAGTTTAGGTGTACTTTCTGCATCCTGTCCTCCATTCTCTACAGGTATCCTTTTCTTCTTCTTTTTCTTATCACTAACACTCATCTCGCAATCACTATCTCTAATATCCACCAATACTTCCACGCGTTTCTTCTTTAATTTTTTTGACGACTTAAAACCATTAGGTTCCTCATTTGATTCTTGGACATTGTCGAATTCAATATCGTCTACATTTTTTATTTGAGGTGTACTTTCTGCATCCAGCACTTCATTATCTATGGGAATCTTTTTTTTCTTCTTTTTCTTACGAGATGAAACACCACTAACACTCATTTCGCAATCACTATCTCTAATATCAACCGATATTTTCGAGTGTCTCTTCTTTAATTTCTTTGACGATTTAAAACCATTTGGCTCCTCATTTGTTTCTTGGATAATGTCGTCAATAAAATTGCCTACATTTTCCATTTTGGGTGTACTTTCTGCATCTAGTACTTCATTTTCTATAGGTACCTTTTTCTTCTTCCTTTTCTTATGAGACGGCACACCACTAACACTCATCTCGCAATCACTATCTCTAATATCCACCAAAATTTCAGAGTGTTTCCTCTTTGATTTCTTTGGAGACTTAAAACTAGTTGATTCCCCAGTTGTTTCTTGGATACTATCTACCTCATTTCCCATATTTTTCTTCCGAGCAGAAATACCACTAACACTCATCTCACAATCACTATCTCTAATATCTACCAAAATTTTAGAGTGCTTCTTCTTTAATCTCTTTGTGGACTTAAAACTATTTGGTTCAACACTGTCAATAAAATCGTCTCTATTTTTCATTTTGGGTGTACTTTCCTCATCTGGTGTTTCAGCATCTGTGGGTATCTTTTTCTTCTTCTTTTTCTTACGAAATGAAACGTCAGTATAACTCATTTCACAATCGCTATCTCTAATATCTACTAAAGCTTCAACCTCTTTGTGCTTTTTCGATCGTTTTGGTAACTTCAAACCACTCATTTCACTATTTGGTTCCTCACTAACATTTAATGTTATGGGTGTCTTCTTCGACGTCTTTTTCTTAGGAACAGCGGCATCACTGAAACTCATTTCGCATTCGCTATCTCTAATATCCACCGTGGTTTTACTTTTGTGTTTCTTTGACTTTTTCGGTTTCTTAAAGGTACTTATGGATGTATCTATTGAAAATAAATATATTAATAATATATTAGGTATATAAAAGAATTTGTTATTAGTTACTACTAGATATCAGAAGTAACATAAATTTCCTTGATGATCAGGTTAAATGAATATTGGTAGGAATTTTAATACTTAATATCGGAAACGTGTAAGACAAAAACAAATCTTTTTCATTTGGTTTGTACAAAGCATTCTTATTTGTAATATTAAAACGAGCATTACAGAATTATAATATAAATCTTTTTACCTGTATTTTCCTCGTGATTTAGCACTTCCTCATTCTGTATACATAGTTTCTTCTTCGATCTGTCTAAAATACTATCAATATGGTGATTTTGTTTTTTTAATTTCTCTAGTTTTCTCTCCGTTTCATTTATTAGACTTAAATCGGTTTGAAACAAATTTCTTTTTTTCTTTTTTTTACGATCTCCAACATCTACTATTTCGTTAACGAATGGTCTACCATCACAACCCTTAACCAGATTTTCTGAACTTGTTGTCTTGCCCTCATTATTTCTCATATCCGGTACAGGCTCGACGTGACTACTTTTTCTCGATTTTTTGCTGTTGGATTCAGCGCTTAAATTTTCTTCGCTGGAAATTAGAAACGATGCTTTTCTATTTTTTTTACCTATGACGGGTACATCTGAGAAAGTTGCCAAGGACGACGCAAATGAATTAGATCTGTTTCCGGTTATGTCAAAGAAAAATAGTTCACTGTCTTGTTTCGTACTACTTGTATTTAGGGTTTCATTTTCAAAGTCGCTTGTGTGCCCGTTTGAATCTTGTAAACTATATGTGGTATCGCTAGACTTAGATTTCTTACTTATATAAGAATTATTATTAGAGACGTACGGAGCAGTCTGATGTTTATCGCGGGAAAATACTCTTTCGTAGCCTTCGTTAGGCTTCCTATTTTTCAATTCCGTACTCAACGTATCTGTATACGATTCATTATCGGATTTACTTCTTTTTAGGTGTTTCTTGTTTTTTTTCTTTTTGGAGGTTGTATCATGGTTATTTAAGTTTAAGAGATCCATTTCATGTTTATTTTTAGCTGTAGTGAATGTTGAATACCAAATTTTCACACTTGCCCTACCAGTTATAAAATAGATGGAATTTGTTTTTAACAGGACAGACACCTACTTAATTCATGTAGCTAAAAATTTAGGTTTTTTTGCTACCTCCGATCAAGGAACCTAGTCAGCAAAAAATAAATATTAGGAATAAATACTAAAATATAAAAATATCCTTTACCGAATATGCAAAAATTTAAAATATTTTCATTTATGATACTGCACAGGGTGGGTATAATATAAAAATAAAGAATCTAAAGATTATACACTACACGTTTTTAAAAAAATACAACCTAACCTAACTTTGATTCACATCGTCCCATCCAACCGAAATCCAACCCAGTGCGCATGCGCAGTTTTATATATCGGTTTTCGATTAACATACCGGGTAAACAAGTACTTTGGTAGAATTTAAAACTACCAAAAAGTCACAGATTAGGTTGATTTTTAATCAGGAATAAAAGGTTTGATGTTGATATACATGAATTTTTTCATCGATGTAACGATCACTTAGAAAGAGAAACGTGTAAAGAATAAATCAAAGATTTATAATAAAAGAGGATACATAATTATACTAATTATACTTATCTAAGTTTTGTTACCAGTAAGAGTCACGTTCTAATACCCTTTTTAAAACCACTATTCTATATCACTTTACAAGATTTGCAAAAACAATTCCAACGGTTTGCCTCTGTCTACACTCCACAATATTTTAATCACAGTCACCAAATCAAATTCGACTAAAATCTATAAATTAAATATTACATACCTGCCATGAAAAACTTCTATACCCATTCTCAAATAAAATACTTGAAATTTCACATTTTCATCAAATTGTTTTAATTTCACCACGCAAGTGCCAAGTACGTCAACAAGGTAAATGAATCGAAAACTCCTGAAGTATGTTAGGGAATTTTGTTTTGATTTTTTGTTTCGATTTGACAATTGACACTTGACAAATGACGACTAGTGACAACACATATAACCTAAAATATCAATATACGCTGTATTTTTTATATTTAAATAAAATCCCAATATTATTTCAATATGTCAGGCGATTTGTATAACATGAATGAAAATATCGATTATAGGGGTTCCTGGAGTTTAATTAAAAAAGTTTTTCCAATATTAGATGATTATTGTGGCTGTACGCTTTATCAGGTGGAGGATGAGCCTTTCTTGAAGAATGAATTCTACCAAGCAGTTGAGTTTACAAAAACTGTAAATTTATCAAAGTCCATACAAGACCTATTAATAAGTAAAATAGAACAGAGGTTAAGAGACGAAGTGGTACCGGCGTTTTGGTCTTACTTTAAAAAATCAGAAAACGATAACCAAGGATTCCAACAATTTTATAACGCAGTCAAGTCACTTTATGACTGCTACAAGCAATTGGATCACACTATAAGTAGGCTGGAGTTGTTCAGACAAGCTACGCAGTTGGAGGATTTAGTTTATAACGAAAAGTGTTTGCATAGCGCCTTAAAGCTCATTCTGAAAGCTACGTTACTGTCTCAGTTAAATTTGGACTATCAACAGGTGGTTATGAATTTTTATGAAACGGCTCTTAAAATGGAGGACGCGGAAGAATGTGACGGTCAATGCATTATTTGTTCACAGGAAAGGCTACACTGTAATTGTTTACATTTGTTTCAGGAAACAAATAGGTAACTTATGGCTGCATCATCGTAAGTGTTACTTTAGTCACTAAACTTATATTCTTTTTAGGAAACTTGGCGACATGACTTTACTTGAACCACTGGTAGGGCAAACGTTAACAAACCTAATTTATTCTTATATCCACGCTCACATACAGAAGATCTGCAAGGACAGTTTTGATTCGTCTTTTATATCAGTTCTGGAAAAGGTATTGAGACAAGTATTTATTTGCAGTTTTCAATGAAATTTAAATTTTAGTGGTTACAAACGGTAGTTATAGATTGGTTGCGGAAAATTTATAGTGAAGATACCTCGAACTCCAGGCAGGAGCTTATGGTTAATATGTTCGACAAGAAATTGGTTAATTATTTATATAACAGTTACACGAAAATAAGAATCGACCAGTTGTTTAACATTATTATAGGTAAATATTGTTTATATTTATTAAGCGGGTTAAGTGTAAAAGAAAATAAATTTTTAGAATATCCGGAATCGTTACCTGCTTTGGAAGATTTGAGGCTATGCCTGCCGAGGACTGATTTGAAGCCACTGTTAACAAAGAAACTCCAAAAGGCCATGGAGACGAGGCTGTTGCACCCCGGCGTTAGCACTCCAGATGTGCTGACGGCCTACGTCGCTGCTATAAGGTCCCTACGAGTACTCGATCCAACTGGTTTGCTATTGGAAACTGTAACTCAACCGGTCCATCAGTATCTAAGGAGTCGGGAGGACACGGTTAGGTAATACGACGTTCTTTACATTATATGGGGTAGCGTTCCCGATACAGTAATAGTTATTAAAATGTTATGTTACAATTTTCAGATGTGTCGTTAGCAGTTTAACTGAAGAAGGCCCGAATGATTTAGCGGAAGAATTAGTTCGAGGGGAGGCGGTGCAGGTGGATGAAAATACACCTGTCGATGAAGACAGCGAAAACTGGGAGACCTGGGTTCCCGATCCCGTCGATGCTGCTCCTAGTAAGTTAAAAACTTTGTGTGCTTTAACAAACAATCATGATTTGTACCTATAGGTAAATCGTCGAATTGCCGCAGAACGTCGGATATAATATCAATGTTAGTGAACGTATACGGCAGTAAGGAGCTATTTGTAAACGAATATAGAACACTGCTGGCTGATCGACTATTAACCCAGTACTCCTGCGACACGGAGAAAGAAATACGCTACCTAGAATTGTTGAAACTAAGGTTTGGCGATTCTCAGCTGCATTACTGTGAGGTAAGTTATTTATTTTCCGCTTACTTTGCTAGAACCGGTTATTTTGCTTTAGGTTATGTTGAAGGACATAGCGGACTCGAAGAGAATAAACCAACACATCAAACAAGATCCTGAGTATACCGAGAGTGATATTCCGATGTCCGCCATGATTGTGTCGGCGCAGTTTTGGCCTCCGTTTAAGGAAGAAAAGTTGGAACTGCACAATCGACTCGTCACTCAAATGGGGAGTTACACGAGTGCGTTCGAAACTCTTAAGGGCAGCAGGACTTTGTGCTGGAAGAACCATTTGGGCGTCGTTGATTTAGAGATAGAATTGGCTGATAGGACCTTAAACTTGTCGGTTTCGCCGGTTCAAGCCACCATCATAATGTACTTTCAAGATAAAAGTTAGTATGACACCATAACAGTCTTCTTTATTATACGGTGAAATTGGAGAGGCTATTGTTGGGATATTTATTTCTTATGTATTTTTACAAGTATTATTTTTCTTGGGTATATCGGTCATATATATAAACAAATTTATTTATTTTTTTCTAACGTTTCGGTTTATTTATAACCATCATCAGAGACTACAATAATAATTATTATTGTAGTCTCTGATGATGGTTATAAATAAACCGAAACGTTAGAAAAAAATAAATAAATTTGTTTATATATATGACCGATATACCCAAGAAAAATAATACTTGTATTGATATCAACGGTCAAGAAAAAACCTAGAATATATATCTATATATGTATTTTTAGAGACCTGGGAGCTGGAAGAGTTGAGTAAAGTAATGCAATGTCCGCCTACAATTCTAAGAAGGAAGATAGGTTTCTGGCAGTCTCATGGTATACTGGTCGAAACAAAAGCAGACGTTTTTTGTATACAAGAGGATTTGGAAAATAAAGACAATAATATACAAGAGGATATATTTGTGGAGGATTATGAATCTGAATCTGCCATGGCGAGCGCTCAAGATCAACGGGAAGAGGAATTGCAGGTAAGTTATTCGAATAAGATTCGCAGGCATAATTAGTATTATCATAATTCTGTGAATTAAATGCCTAGAGTTGCATTCGTTGCGCTAATTTAATGATTTTTTAGACTTTCTGGTCGTACATCGTTGGTATGCTAATGAATTTAGATACGTTACCCCTAGACAGGATACACCAGATGTTGAAAATGTTTGCGTTTCAAGGTCCAACTATTGAATGTAGTCTTCCGGAACTGAAAGTATTCTTAGATAGGAAAGTTAGAGAACATCAGCTAATTTATTCAAATGGTTATTACAAGCTGCCTAAGTAGTTGTCTAGAAATTTGTTAAGTATTAAAGTCTTATAATATAAATACTTCGTTATAGGTATGAAAATTGTTATTTATGTTCTTGCCTCTAAAAGATATATTGGGAAATATATTTCGCCAAATGACCATCTTTTAAATCCCCCGCCATACCAATACCATTTAACAGCAGGCATTAATATTACCATTAAGTTTTATATTTCCAAACTTAATGATATTACTATAATAACGGCCCCGTACTTTCCTTTCCTACCCTACGTTTTAAGTATATTCTAGAGTTAAGCACAGGTGGTTAGGACGCGTCCAATTGGGCGAAAGTAATTAATAGTAATCTTTGGTAGTACCAAAATGTTTAATAATATACCTATTGATAAATTATCGTTTTATGAAGTGAGTAGAGAGAATTCAGAATTAGTGAAAATTATTATTTATTTTAGAAAAATACAAATATAACACCTACATACTGATAAACAAAAAAATATATTAACAAGAAAAATAAATACAGAGTAAATATTACATCTATTAACACTAAATTTGCTTGCCTATTGTTTTCCTATTTGAACTCTATCAACGATATTGGAGCAGATTAAGTTCTTATTTTTTACTTTAGAATAAATTAAGAAAATTAATTCCAAAAGTGAGTTTCCTAGCAGTCACTATATAATATATTTTAACAAATATATAGACGTTTTCAGAAGCGTAATTTCGATAAGCTAACAACAGTTTCTTTTATTACACAAGATGCGAGTAGCTTAGTATCCTTACACAAATTTTTCTATCAATTTTACATATCTTCGATATAAACCCATAAAATATTTGGTACCTAAATGAACTTAAACAAACAGAATTTGCGAACCATATATAGATAGAATAGTTATAACTTAATACTAGTTAACAAACAATAAATACGTATCTTTCTGAATAAGTTCGAAACCTTTTCCAAGACCACTGACGCTGATGTACTGATAGTTTCATCATCTAATAACGACAACCGTTTTGTTAAAGGAAATATCATTTACGTCAGTGTCTGCACCGATTCAAACTTTTGTAGTCTGCTTGAACGTAACCCTGCCCCTGCCTCTAGGGCTCCTCGGCTTTTTTGTACTATTTACCTCGACATACGAATGTTTTACCGACTCCTCCGCCTTAGGCTCGTCGCTGGAATTCGCCAGCATACTGTCATCGGGTAGCGATATAAAAGTGCTGATGTTACTCTCTGCCGGGCTAATTTCCGTGACGTCGTAACTCGTCCTGTGGTTCTTCAACCTGCCGGAGTCGCCTCTTACTTCAGTAAACAAATTCGGCTGTTCAATAGTGCCGATCAGTGGCGATTGGTTATTGATCTTGTAGTTCGTGAAACCACTGGGATAGCCGGTCAGCTGTGGAAAGACCGAAGTGGTCTCAAACTGGAAGGGGTACGACGTCGTTAAGTCAACTGGAGGAGGCCTCAGAGATTTGAGGTAGTGTTTTTTGCTTTTACCATCCTTTCGCCACCTGTACTTATCTACTTGTGCTTCCTGGGAGGGCTGGTGCAGCTCGGAGCTTAGGGGGGTCCAATCGCTGTGGAAGGTCGTCCTCGAGTCGTCTCTGTAGCGAAGCTCTTGCTTGGACTCTTCGAAATCCTGGCTCGCAGCGGTGTGTGAAGGGCGTCTGTGGGGTTTCTTCGTCTGGTGGCGGGGCTTATGAACCTACAAAATTGCATATTTTTACTAGATAGGAAATCGACAGGTAATATATTTTGAAACGATATACCAGTTCGTTGATATAAGAAGCTGTCATTGGACGGAGATTTGACTGTGTTTGTTCTAACTGGCGCAAATTAAATGAGTGTGAATGGAGAACCAATGCAGAAATCTAGAAATGTAAGTTCGTTCTCTCCGCTTCTCTTTTTCAGTCTGGCCAGACAAATTTCAATAACAGATCGATATGCGACATTTTCTCGTATTCTTAATGAAAAATATTAAATACACACACATACAAACTAATGAGAGGCACTCTAAAGTCGTATTCTAATTTTTACAGCTTCTTTTTAAAATCAAATAATCAAAATCAACAGTGCAGAGCAACAGTGCCAACCTATTAAATCAAAATCACCAGAAAAATCCCCCACATCACAGATTTCGTAAATAAAAATGGATTCCATGAGCTGGGAATATGCTAGTCGCCATGATAAGCTCCTAGAACCGGCTCGCAAAATTCTTTGCCCAAAGCCAGGACCGGATTGAGAACATTTAATAACTTATAACAATACAGAAACTTGATCACGTAATGTAAAGTTTGGTTCACAATGTTTTGTTTTTCATAATGCTAATATTTATTGTTAAAAATAGTACCTACTAATAGTAAAATTTTTTTACCTTGCGACTGTTCAAGAAATCCTCAAAACTGTTCTCCCGACTGAAGCTCCCCTCGTCGTCGAAACTGGCATCTTTTTCATAGCTGCCACGGTGCTCCCTGCCCTCCTTATGCCCGTGCCCCTTCTCAGCGTGATAATGACCGTGGCTCTGTTTGTGACCGTGACCGTGACTCTTCTTCGGGCCCACGGGAATCCTTTGCTTGATTATGATCCGGTGGACGTCGCGTTTTTGGTGTTTGCACACGACCGCACAGAAAATCCACAGCAGGACTAGAGTCCTTAGAAGGAACAAGTTGGCTAGGCTCATGTTTGCTGAGCTCGGAGGAACGCACTTGTGTTTGAGAAGCGGCGGAAACTTTTTATAGATTAGGCGAAGACATGCGATGTTAGGGGGAGGGCAGGGACGGACTCGGGTTCTAATTTGATTCGTGTTGGAATTTGGCAGCAAAACCCCAATTTGTGTGATTTTTTTTTTTGAAACTTGTTACGATTTTTCCAGATTTTACAAAAATCAATGGTCCTTACCGTTTTCTGGCAACTTTCTGTATGATGGAAATAGCTAAAATTGGCCCGTAAATTTCTTAAGTCCGATCCTGGCGAAGAAGATTCATTACGGATCCGCTCCAATTGCCTGTCACTTTACAATTAGTAAACATGATACTTATTCAAATCAATTAATTGCGTGCGATAGTAAAAGCGTAATTGTAGTTCATTTGGCGGCATTAGAGGATAGATAGAAATCGAGAATGCTTTACGAATTCGCATTAAACGCTATGTATAATAATGTCTTAAACGGTTTCGCACAGAGAGCGCAATAATTGTATTAATTATCCCTATCGTGACTGTAAAATACTTCATTTTACTTTTGAGATTTACGCCGTTTCGTGCATGCGATGGAGAGTTGAATGAATGATGCTCCAGATATTTCCATTATAACCACAATGGTCTCTTTGCTTATACCTTAGGGTGAAAAAAACTTAAATTAGCATTGCAATAATACTGTTTAAAAAATAGATAGATCTGGTTCAGATCAGGCGAGTGACCTGGCCATCAAGCTGTTAAAGGTGCACAAATGTGGCCAACAACTGATTATAGCTCCAATAAACTATTTTTCGAAAAATGTAAATTGGCGCAGCTCTAGGCGTGAGCTTTTACTCACCCTGTATCGCTTCTCCAACGCCATAAGCGGTTATCCTAATTCGGCAACTTGTAATAATATATAAGCACGGTAATAAAAATATAATCTATTAACTATATAAAAAAGTTTACTCAGCTATAGTTTACAGTTTTAATAAATAAGATAAAATACAAATAGATCAACTTAATGTGCCTAAGATAAGATAATCCCCGGTACACGGGTATTAAAAAATGTCTGTTTTAGGAATGGGATTAGCAAAAGTGGGAACCTCGTTAAGTAAATCCCCACGTCAGTTTTATAACTGATTGGCGCAAAAAAAATATTAATAAATTTTTACCACCGGCAATAATTGTAATCGTATGTAAAAAAAAATTTTTGGTCTAAATCCACCCTGAAATGGCAAGTTGAAATGCCATCATCAAAGCTCCATTGTTCGGGAGATGGAGAAATTTTGCTGCGTGTCGCACGTTTATTGTCGACTCCCATTCCTGACCATCCGCGGGTTGTTGACACACTATTATAACTATTACAATACGTAATTACTCTTGGGTCTTAAAACCGATTTTGGCTTCGACTGGGGGCTGCCGGGCGGCGTATAATCCGGATCCGGAATATACGGCATATTGGGAATGACGGGCGGCGGAATATTCCGCGGGGGTGTTCTGTTACCGCTTTTCTTCCCTATCTTGGCCAGCCGGTACTCATCGACGATATTGGGATTTGTTGGAGACGGCTGGTTCCTTTCGAAATTTTGTTGCCCGTAAGGGTTAGCTCCGTTGCTCAGCGGATTGAAATTTCTTATTTCCTTATCGTTGGTGATGAAGGAATCGCTCCTGGGGAAGGCTGTTTGGTCGTTCTCGTCCCTGAAGCCGCCGTTGGAGTAGCTGTTGATCTCGGTCTGTTCGTATAGGTTGTTCCATGGGCGTGCACTAGAAACGCGATGCAATTTATTATTACTAATTACGTCTTTATAGTGCACATAAAAAACGTCGGCATGTTTGACGTTCTTATCGGCGTCAAACACGCCGACGTTTTTTATGTGCACTATATCGATGTAGTCGACTTTACCGCGTAAAATGGAAGCTACAATTATTAAGATGTACAGGGTGGGCACGCGAACAAATGAATCCCATTTAGTTCGTTATTTTTTGAGGTTACGTAAAAAAGTCGGGAAATAAAAGTTACATTATTTGTTCAAAAATCAAGTCACAAAAACAATTGAATGTCGCATTGCGGTCACATGAACAAAACTTGTGTTTTTTAAGCGGAGCACCCTGTATATTTTTTCACCATCTGAGAGGCCTTAAAACTAGCTTTTTAATGATATATCATCCATACCATTTATCTACACATATTAGGTTATATATTAATTAATCAAGAAATTCTTTTCCGATACGGTGAAATAGATTGGTCCATTATTATTGAGGGGAGGAATGTGATTTGACATTTGAATAGTTTTGACGTTTAATTAAGTTAAGTAATAATTGTGCCAAAACTGATGAATTCGGACTTGCAAAGGTTAGTATTTATTGTTATAATCGTAGATAAAGTATAGTATTCAACTCGTGGTAATGCTAAATAACTCACTTGATGAATTACAGCACTCGCCTTCGGCTCGCGCTGCAAAATTCATCGGAAGTATATTACCGCTTGTAGAATAATATACTATTATTTTAAAGACTTAGGATATTAATTTTTGTATTTTATTACCATAACATCATAATAGGCCGAGAATAAAAAATAAAAATTAACATCTTTTATAAAGTTTTTAAGATAAATAGTACGTGTTACATATCATTAGAAAGCTGTCTCAAAGGTCTTTCAGGTGGTGTAAAAATATACAGGGTTTTCCATTTTAAAAAAATTGTTTGTTTAAATTCTTCAGAATGCGACTTTCAATTGTTTTTCTGGCATGATTTTTGGAACAAATATAACCTATAAGTTTTAGTTTTCAACTTTTTTACGTAATTCCAAAAATAACGAAATTAAACGGGATTCTGATGTCCACGTGACCACCTGGTACACATTTTTACAAGAAAATACGTTGCTTACCTTGTTGTATACGCATCGCTTGGTAAAAGTGAAGGAGTTTCCTGGAATTAAATGAATCTTAATATTTGGTATACCGGGTGATTACGAAAGTATTATTGCATACGAAATAACTCGGTTATTATGTAAGATAGACTTCTGAAATTTGGAACTTAAATAATAGATCACTAAAGTCAGAATTTGGCATAATTGTGCGCAGAAACTGATCCGGTCTAACCGGAAACGACAACTTTCTTATTTTATAAGGAATGTTTCACACTTTGGCATTTTCCTACTCGTCAGAAAATTCCGATTTCAACGATATGTCATAATTTTGTCATAATGGCGTCGAAAATGTGAAAAAACTGATATCACAAGTTGGTCCCTGTCGGATTTTATTTTTGGCAAAGAACACGCCCATACTTCAAATCCAACGCCTACTTTCTATAAGATTCAAAAATAAAATCTCGGGCTCGGGCCTACTTGTGTTTTTCGTTGTTTCACATTTTCGACGTCATTTCTTTTAAATAAACTCCAAGTTGCGAGCCTTGCGACATATCGCTGAAATCAGAATTTCATAACGAACAAGAAATGCAAGAATATACAGTATATTTCAGTTTAAAACAAAAAAGTTGGTGTCACTTCCGGTTAGACCGGAAGCTGTATTTTAGGCACAATTATATCAGATTCTGTCTTTAGCGATCAATTATCCGAATTTCAGAATTTTATCTTATATAATAACCGAGTTATTCCGTAGTCAGTACTTTCATGGCCACCCGGTATATTAGATTATATTTCGGAAATATCTGGTGTTCTCAAAAGTGGGATTTTATTTATCGGAAATTGTCAATTAAGACATAAAGAGACGGAAATTACAATCGAAAATTTCACCTATTTAGAACTGCAAAAAGTGAAGTACGGCCCTGTGTTATATTTATAATTTCCCAGAGTCTCTTGCTTGTGGAACAAGCGACTCTAGGCGGGTGGATATCTCAAAGGCAAACGTTCTTGTGAATTTTTTTTCCCTAACAATATATCGGTGGGTGACCGTCCAAGTGAACAGGACCGTATTCGAAATTTTAAATACTTTAAATTAAATTGTTATAAAACTTCCAACAGCTTAATTAATATCACGCGATACGTAAAATAGGCGTTGTCACACTTACGAGAACACCCTGTATTTTCATTAGAATGCGATACTTACATCGTTCCTTATTACGAACGCGAATTTCATTAGGATGATGGCGAAAGTGATGTTCAAAATCAACAGAATGTATCCCCTCGCTGCCGCAGACATAACAATGGCGTACGCTGCATATATAACGTGTTTCGCCGCCTAAAAATATTTTGCATGGTTACAATACCTACTTGATTTTTTTAAATATAATTTTTACGTTGTTTGACAAAAAAAGATGCCGAGAATTGAATCATGTAATTCAATGGATTTACAGCATCAGCAGTGAGGCAGTAGTTGTGTTGGTATTAAAATTAACACTATGATGCTGTGTAAGCAATATCGTTGTGAATATACTTGCCTCTAAGTCGGAATTCAAATAGTTTGTATCAGCACGAAAAAGTCTCCCTCCTGGATCCTGAAAACAAATATCTATGTAATATTCGTAAGTAGAATCAGTTACTCAATAAATAAACAGTTTAAGTTACTATTTTTGGTAACAAGTTTTTTCTCTATGTCAAAACCAATTCCCCTTAAAAATATTTTAAACTTATTGATGATTTCCGAAATTAGTTCAAATGAATCGTAGGTTAGGTACTAGAGTTCAGTTGCGCCGTGAGATTTTTTTCAAGAGGGGGCGAAAGAAATACAAATTTAGTTCAGACAAATCTTAGGTAGTCTTTTAACTTCAGATTGTTGTGCAAATTTTTCCAGAGGGGCCGGAAAAAATTCCAAAACTATGCGGCGTGGAAATGTTTCCAAAGGGGGTGTAGAAGTAATTTTCGAAACTACGTTGAAGCTATACAGGTACCTAGTCTAAGCACCAATTATCTGTTAATTTATTGACTTACGTTATTTTCCTATTATATTACTTACTGGTTCAGAAGAGGTCGTTGTTTCAACTGAACTGGATTCCTAAAAAAAATTAAAGTAATATTAAGGAATATTCGAAATTAAAATTGTAATTGTAAAATTTCTGTAAAGGGTGCTACGAACTTAACACCGGAGACTTCGCCAATTCATAGAATTGAAGATGTAAACCAACGGGATCATTTTTGAAACCTCATGATTCTGAAAATACTGAACCGATTTAATTGTAGCGCAGTTTTCGGGCACTAAAGAGTGTTGATATTAAGCAAGTAGTGAATGCTACAGGGTGGAGAAGAAAATAACTCAAGTTATTAGTTAAATCTTGCTTCCCGAACCGGTTTTAAATTTTTTTCATTTTTTCTTTCCGTAAAATACCTACTATATTGGTGCTAAACAAGTACTACAAGCCCTTTTTGGCTCAAAGTCAGACTTAAATCCTTCTACAAAATTACTTACAGTAGAAGTGGCGGTCGATTCATCTGTACTGGTATCCTAAAAAAAATAATACAATATCATTGAGGAACATTTCAAACTAAAATTTCAAATCAATACTTTGGCTATTGACTGAGAAAATTGAAAATAATTAAATTATAAAGAGGTGCAACGCCGTAATGATGCTGGTTGCGAGATGCAGATGGCGCTTCCGCAGCATCGGTTCAGAGAATCTCAGAGTGGTTAAAACTACCACACACGTACGGACAACGATGTTACCTCCACATTTTAAACCATACTGTTTTTGCTGAAGCGCCATCTATATCTCGCAACCAGCATTGTTACCCCATTGTTCCCTACAATATTACTTACTGATGCAGGCGATGATGCCGTTATAGATGGATCTGTAGTGGGGTCCTAAAAGAAATAATAGGATATTATTACAGGGTACAGGTAACTTACATTTTAATTTAAAGGCTCGATACAGGGTGGCCCGAACTTAAAGCAGGAGACTTAGAGGATTGATCCGTTAAATAAAATATTGGTGCTTACTATTGAAGGTGTGATCGTGTCGTCTTCTTCAGGAAATGTACTGAGTACCTAGAGAAAATAACATCATATGTAATAACTGCAAGAAAAATTACCTTGAACGATATTAAAACCAAAATGGTTGGTCACTATTCAACTTGAAAGTATTTAATTGAAACAAAAAAGAAATACTCACCGTAGTGGTAATCGATGGTGTAATGCTGGTTGTTGGCTCTGGGATTATAACCGACTGACTGGACAGCACAGTATTGAAATCTGCCGCAATTAAACTCATCAATACTATATCAATGATCGCTATTATCAGTGTTATTGATGACCATTGTGCTGTAAGGTTGAATCCACTTTTCCATTTATTTCTTGTCGTAGCTAAAAACATTCCAAATATACGTTTTACCGTGAAATTGTGCGAATGGTACTGAAAATATATAATGGTTACAAAGAAGAGACACTTGCGACGGTTAGTCTCCACCGACGCGTGGTCCAAGAACTGAAAAACATTGCCAAAATCCCGAAAATTAAGTTACTATTTTGAAAATTCTAACACTTGGTGATGAATAACAAGCTGATGTTTCGTTGACAAAAAATTCGGAATCAACGACTCCGAAAACCCTTTAAACCTTCTCTCAGACAAAATCTCTTATTTTTTTAATAAAATTGTTCACCATTTTGAAGCTACCATTTTGTTTTTTAAAAATTTACAAAGACCTCAAAATTAACGACCTAAGAAACCCTTTAAAACCTTTTTTGAGGCAATACCTCTTATTTTTTAATAAAGATGTCCGCCATTTTGAAGTCGCTATTTTGTTTTTTGAAAAATTGACAAAAAACTCGTAATTAGCGACCCAGAAAACTCGCTTTCAAGTGAAACCCCTTATTTCTTAATATAGATGATCGCCATTGTGGAGCCACCATTTTGTTTTTCGAAAAATTGACAAAGAAATTCGGAATCAATGGCACAAAAAACCTTTTAAAATCCATTTTCAGACAACCCTCGTATTTTTAATAAAAATATCCGCCATTTTGAACCCGTCATTTTGTTTTTTGAAAAATTGACAAGAACCTCGGAATCAGTGACCCAAAAAACCCTTGCAAACCCTTCCTCGGACAAGGCACGTTATTTATTATTAAAAATGTTCGCTATTTTAAAGCCCTCATTTTGTTTTTTGAAAAATTGGCAATAGCTTCGAAACCAGCAACCAAGAAAACCCTTTAAAACCCAATTTCAGCCAAAACCTTTTATTTTTTAATAAAATTTTACTTCTTGAAAAATTGATAATAAATTCGGAATTAGCGTCCCAAAAAAAACTTTTCAGACAAAATCTCTTATTTTTTATCAAAAATGGCCGTCATTTTGAAGTCGCCATTTTGTTTTGTTTTTTAAATTTACAATAGCTGTGACATCAGCGACCCAAAAAACCCTTTAGAACCCATTTTCAGACAAAGCCCTTTATTTTTCAATAAAAATAATCGCCTTTATGAGGCCACCATTTCGCGAATTGAAACATTGACAAAAAAATCGGAATCAGCGACTCAAAAAAACCTTTTGAAACCCATTTTCATACAAAACCTCTTATTTCTTAAATAAAAAACCCTAAAGCAGCCATTCTCAGACAAAGCCCTTTATTTTTTCATAAAAATATTCGCCATTTTGAGGCCGCCATTTCGTTTATTGAAATATTGACAAAAATTCGGAATCAGCGACTCAAAAAACCTTTTAAAACCCATTTTCAGACAAAACCCCTTATTTTTAAATAAAAATATCCGCCATTTTGAAGTCGTCATTTTGTTTTTTAAAAAATTGACAAGGACTTCGGAATTAGTAACCCAAAAAACCCTTTCAAACCCGTTTTCGAATAAAACCCTTTATTTATTAATAAAAATGTTCGCCATTTTGAAGCCGTCATTTTGTTTTTTGAAAAACTGACAATAGCTTCGAAACCAGTAATCAAGAAAACCCTTTAAAACCCGATTTCAGACATAAACTTTTATTTTTTAATAAAAATGTCCGCCAAACTGAAACCGCCATTTTGCTTCTTGAAAAATTGATAATAAATTTCGAAATAGCGTCCCCAAAAAAACTTTTAAAACCCGTTTTCATACAAAATCTCTTATTTTTATCAGAAATGGTTGTCACTTTGAAGTAGTCATTTTGTTTTTTTTTTAATTTACAATAGCTGTGACATCAGCGACCCAAAAATACCCTTTAGAACCCATTTTCAGATAAAGCCCTTTACTTTTTAACAAAAATATTCGCCATTTTGAAGCCGCCATTTCGTTTATTGAAATATTGACAAAAAATCAAAATCTTTTAAAACCCATTTTAACCTCTTATTTTTTAATAAAACTATCCGCCATTTTGAAGTCGTCATTTTGTTTTTTGAAAAATTGACAATATCTTCGAAACCAATAACCAAAAAACCCTTTAAAGCCCGATTTCTAACAAAACCTTTTATTTTTTAATAAAAATGTCCGCCATTTTGAAGCCGTCATTTTGTTTCTTGAAGAAATTACAAAAAATTCGGAATCAGCGACCCAAAAGACCCTATTAAATCCGTTTTCAGGCAAAATCTCTTATATTTTAATAAAAATGTCCGCCATTTTGGAGCCGTCTTCTTGTTTTTCAAAAAATCAACAAAAAAAATTTGAAATCAGTAACTCGAAAAACCTTTTAAAACCCTTTTTTAAACAGAACCTGTTATTTTTTAATAAAAATTTTCGCCATTTAATTTCTTAAAAATTGACAAAAAAACCTTTTAAAACCCATTTTCAGACAAAACCTCTTATTTTTTAATAAAAATATCTACCATTTTGAAGCCGTCATTTTGTTTTTTGAAGAATTGACAAGAGCTTCGGAATCAGTGACCCTAAAAACCCTTTCAAACCCGTTTTCAGACAAGACCCTTTATTTTTTAATAAAAATGTTCGCCATTTTGAAGCCGTCATTTTGTTTCTTGAGAAATTGACAAAAAATTCGGAACCGACCCAAAAAACCGTTTAAAACCCTTTTCAGGCAAAACCCGTTATTTTTTAATAGAATGTTCGCCATTTTGTTTTTTGAAAAGTCGTCAAAAAATTCGGAATCAGCTACCCAAAAATCCTCTTGAAACTCGTTTTCACACAAAACCCTTGGTTTTTATTAAAAATATCCGCCATTTTGAAGCTGCCATCTTGTTTGTTGTTGAAAAATTGAGTCTAAATTTCGGATGCTTATGAAACAACTACTTACCCCAGAGAATGTATAAGGATAATACGAGCCATGCAAAATTCGCCGCTAGGACGCCCACCATAAATATGAAAAATACAAAGGGCGTCACGATCACGTCATCCCCTGATTTGTTTTTGGGATCTGCAAAAGATTAAAATGTATAATAATCGCTCTAGCAGCTTATATAAACCAACTTACTTAAAAATATTTGATATATGACGTTTCCATAACTGTTCTCCGGCAATTCGTCGATTAAAAGAACAGAATTGTAATATAATATCGACACCAATGACAGGCCGGTCCATACTAGAGCTTGAAACTGATGAAAATAAAGTAATATTTTAATATTCAGTAAGCACCCGGTATGTTTATGGGCATGGCCAGTTGAAAATTGAAATGCACGGAAATTACCGTTGAGTGAAAAACACAGAGACGCAACGTTATTGTTAAAATGCGTGTTCCTATTACTATCTCTTTCCAGCGCCATCTACATACTTTGTCACTGTATTAGCACATCCTATGTACTTAATAAACGTCACTTTTTGACATGTAAGTGATTTTTTCCCTTCGCATTGGATGTGTACTATTATATTTTTTTCCATATTTGTTATTATTATTATTAGTATTGGTAAAATATATTTTTTTTGGGGATAGTTGAATAAACCGAAACGTCAAGAAATAACACGTGAACTTCATTTATATGACACAGAATCCTAGAAACCACATCAACTTAAGATTCTTAGAATGATTTTACTATAAATACAGAATACAGCGGAAACAATAAATATATAATACTTGAATCACCTTGTCAATGAATATAGATTACATCGCAAATTCTTAGATATCTCCAATATAATCATAATCAATTAGCCTATCATTAAAAAAAAACAAATAAATCCACCGCGTTGATAACAAATACGTAATCGTAAAGGAAAATCGCCCTTAAGAGCGATTTTGGTTAGTTTATGTCTTTTCAAAACATAACTAAAAATTCTTGTGGATCTGGAGCACCTCAGGGGTCAGTATTAGGTCCCGCACTATTCCGAACTTATCTAAATAACTTGCTAAATCATTTTATATGAAAATTTTGTTCGATTTGCCAACTACTCAAGCTCAAATATGCCCAAGGAGGATAAGAAAGTGTTTTTACTTGGTCCGTACTTTATTTTAATACCTAACATTTTAAAAAGTAACATTTCGTAAGCACTAATGTACAGCTTCTAACAAAAGTTACTGTCTCGTTAGAGCGTCTTGGCGCACTTCAAATGTCTCTCTGTACGACTTCCAGTCGAGAAAATCATAAGCGTGAAGTAAGTGGCACTTCGGAAGCACTAAAGTACTGATTTTGGCAGAAGTTACTGCTTTCTATGTAAATGTTAGTGCTTTATTATTTTGCACAATAACCCTCATAATTTACGAAAAAGAAAATTAAAAGTTGGCTCACATTGTAAAGTTGGTGACCACTAATGTACAGATTTTGATAAAACGTTAGTGCTCCCAAAGTGTTTGCCAACCTCATTATCTGTTTTCTTTCTCATAAATTATGAAAGTTTTGGACAAAGTGCTTCCGAAGTGCTTCACGCTTATGATTTTTTCAAACACCGTAAGGTGCAGAGAAAAATTTCAAAAGGTACCTAGAAGCACTAATGAAACATTCACTTATCAAGATGTTTAGTGCTTCAAAAGCACTCGCCAATATCATGCTATGAGATTATTTTTAGCTTTCTTCCTCATAAACTATTACAGATTTTGGACACAGTAATAAAACACTAACGATTACCGAAGAATCACTAACTGTTGTTAAAAATTTGTACATTAGTGCTTTTAAAGTACTCACCAATATCACGTTTTTATATAAGATAACCTAATTTTCTTTCACGTAAACTACTAGATATATTGGACGAAGTAAAAGAACACTAGAATTACTGAGAAAGCACTAACTTTTGACAAATCTGTACGTTAGTGCTTCCGCTGTGCTCATCAACTTCACGTTATGAGATCACTTTTAATTTTCTTTCTCAAAAACTATTACAGATTTTGGACACAGTAATAGAACACTACAATTATTGAAATATCACTAACTTCTGTTAAAAATTGTACATTAGTGCTTTGAATTGCTCACGAACTTCACGTTTTTATATAAGATAACTGATTTTCTTTCACGTAAACTACTAGATATATTGGACAAAATAAAAGAGCACTAAAAATTACTGCTAGAACACCAACTTTGACAAACTCTGTACGTTAGTGCCTTCGCTGTGCTCTTCAACTTCGCACTATGAGATCAGTTTTAATTTTCTTTCTCATAAAATACTTCTGCTAAAAATCTGTACATTAGTGCTTCTAAAGTGTTCACAAATTTTACGCTTTTAAATAAGATCGCTTTTAGTTCTCTTTCTCATAAGCTATTACATATTTTGGACACAGTAATATAATACAAAGAATTACTCAAATATCACTAACTTTTATTTAAAATCTGGACATTAGTGCTTCTATAGTGCTCACCAACTTCACGCTTATTATATAAGATAACTAATTGTCTCACGTAAACTACCAGATATATTAGACAAAATAAAAGAGCACTAATAATTACTGTGAGAGTACTAACTTTGACAAAATCTGTAGGTACGTTAGTGCCTTCGCTGTGCTCTTCAACTTCACGCTTTGAGATCACTTTTAATTTTCTTTCTCATAAAATATTACAGATTTTAAACAGAGTAATAGAACACTACAATTACTGAAATATCACTAACTTCTGTTAAAAATCTGTACATTAGTGCTTCTAAAGTGTTGACCAATTTTATGCTTTTATATGAGATTATTTTTAGTTTTCTTTCTCACTATTACAGATTTTGGACGCACTAATAGAACACTACAATTACTGAAAAATCACTAACTTTTGTTAAGAATCTATACATTAGTGCTTCTAAAGTGCTCACCAACTTCACGCTTATTATATAAGATAACTAATTGTCTCACGTAAACTTCTAGATATATTGGACAAAATAAAGGAGCACTTATAATTACTGTGAGAGTACTACCTTTGACAAAATCTGTACGTTAGTGCCTTCGCTGTGCTCTTCAACTTCCTACTATGAGATTACTTTTAATTTTCTTTCTCATAAACTATGACAGATATTGGACAAGGTCGTAGAGCACTAATAATTACTGAGAAAATATTAACCTTTGTTAAAATCTGTACATTAGTGCTTCACAATGTGAGCTAACTTTTAATTTTCATTTTCGTAAATTATTAGAGTTATTGAACGGTAGTAATAAAATACTAAAATTTACTTAGGAGGCAGTAACTTTTGTCAAAATCGGTACTTTAGTGCTTTGGAAGTGCCGCGCTTCACGCTTATGATTTTGTCGACCAGAAATCTCATAGAAAAATATTTGAAATGCGCCAAGACTCTCTGAGGAGACAGTAAATTTTGTTAGAAGATGTACATTAGTGCTTTCGACTTATAAATATCCGAACGACGTTTCCCTGTTTTCAGCAAAGCCTAACCTGGAAATGAATTACTTTGCGAACATTTTGTGTAAAAATTTAAATAACTTGAGTTAAATAAAAACTAAGCTGCTACCTTAAACAATAGTTTATTGTTTATATATTTTATCTTATCTTATCGACTTTATTAGGCCTAATTTATTAAAAATATAAGTCTATGTATTTTTCTGCTAACACACAAATAATTGTATTGCTAATTGCTAATTTTAGCCTTTGTTTGCCTTTAGCAAACGAAGTTAAGAATTATTTAGAACAACGAGGAAAAATGTTTATGCTTTCAAATCTAATCGCTGAGTTGTTGATTTAGTGAAAAAAAGTCGCAAAATAATTTTCACCGCATTTATTAAATCAAGAATTTTTGGTGGAAACAAATCTTAAGAAATTTCTAAAACTTATACTACCACTCTTATTTTTGAAAATATTAAGAAACGTTACATGGAAAGACTGTTTGGGATTTAAAGAAGAGGATTTTAATTTTTCTAATGTTTTTTTAGTAACTCAAAAACAAGTTATTGCATTTTTTGTTTAAAGGGAAACAATCGTTATCAAGAACATTGCTTTCAGGGAAAGTGAATAATAAAAAAAGTATTACATAAATGAACTCGTGACTTATCTGCCCACTTCATCGATATTGCAAAGCGCAACGAAATTTTCCTATCAGAAGATCGCTAAGTACTTCATCCGGTAAACGGAAAATCAAGATATAAATATTCTTTTCCTATTTTTGTTTTGTTATTTGTTTTAAACAAAGCACGAGTACAAATCTGCATTTATAATTAAATTAATAAATAATAATAATAATAAATAAAAAAAATTATGTGTTTGCTTCTTCTTTATATACAGGGCGTTTCCGAACTTAGATCTTTCCTTTTAATGTAGAGGGTCTTCAAAAATGATTGTAGGCCACGTGACCGCAGATTTAGACAACCATATATACAGTCTATGGCATTACTTGGTTGCCTATTTTTAATCACGTGGTCTATCTATTGAAACGGACAATGGAAAAAGCGTTACAATTTGAGTAATGAAAATAACAGGCGATTTTCGTTTAATACTGATATCGGTGGTATTTTATTTAATTTCGGTGATTAATGAATTTAATTTCGTGCCAGGGTCTGCCGATATCTATTTTTATACTTTGCTAACAAATATTTATTTTATTACTAAATCCTAATCCTAAATCAATCAAGATCAATTTGTTGATGTTGATGTAGTAAGTGTCTACGACTGAAGTTACTTTTTTCTAGGTTGTTTGTTTTAAACGTAATAATTTTATTTGACAGATTTTTTTAACCTAGTTTTTACGCGTAAAATAAGTTTGGACCCATCCCTCTACAATAAGTAGAAACCAAGATATAGCCTCTTGCAGATGGCCCAAAAATCGACGCAAACATCTTCCAAAAACGTGCGTCTAATTTGGACCTGCAAATTTTACTCCCTATAGGGAGTAAAAATGGCACTTTATTACCTAAAATCGGGGACTAAAGTACTCAATGTTGGATACAGCCTTTATTTTGAGAGATTCGAAATTCTACTAAATGTGGCTTTGAGAAAGAAGGGTCTATTCAAGTTGATGAATAATGCAGTTTTTGGAGAAACAATGGAAAACGTTGACAAAGGAAAAAATATTAAGTTACGTTGGTGCTGGAAAAATAAAAAAGATACATCAGGTCCTAAAGCGTTAATAGTCCTACCACATTTTCCTGTTCTGTATTCGATAATAATTTAGTAGCAGTCCAATAACCGAAAAAATTAAAAATTGTTTATGACAAATCACTGTATGTAATTTTCCCAATGTTGGATATTTGAATATCTATACGGTCATTTTAATTTTAAGAGGGGGGTTCTGTTGATATTTATAACACAAATTACCAATAAAAAAATACTACGTAAAATTCTGGTAAACTTTTGAGTACCGCTTCGTCGCTCTGCTGACCCACTTATGGGGTGAACAACATGCCTTGTATCCAAGTCACAGACTCCAAGTTCTGACGTAAAAAACGTGACAAAAAACATCTAATAAAGTTAAGCCGCCGTTCGACGGTCTTTCATATTCGACCACCTGCAACATTACGCAGGGAAAAAAATCATAAATGCAACACAGGCCGACACTGTTCTAATGTTATAAATTTGCGGTCGGAGACAAGTTAATTGACAGTGACAGCAAAAACTAGTGAATTTATGATTGCAAAAGACAAGGCGACTGCCAGAGGCAAAGACCTATCCTGATTTATTTTCTGTTGAGATAGGTCAGTTACGAAGTTCTGAAAAATGTTGACGTATTTTAATTTATTTTCTTTCTCGAAAACTACAGGGTACATATTTTTTATTTTTGGCATATGGCCTTACCATTAAGGGATCTACCATCCCTTAAAATTAAAATGAGTTATTGGTATTCACCCTGTATACATGTACAGGGTAGTTACATATATTTTGATACCGGCCTACAGCCTTTATTTTTATAGATTCGAAATTCTGGTCAAAGTGACTTTGAGAAAGAAGGGTCTATTCAAGTTGATGATTAATGCAATTTTTGGAGAAACAATGGAAAACGTTGACAAAGGATAAAACATTAAACTATGTTCGTGCTGGAAAAATAAAATAAGATACAATAGGTCCTAGAGCGTTAATACATTTTGTACTCCCCAAGGGAGTAAAAGTGGCAATTTAGTCCCTAAAATCGAGCACTAAAGTACTAGTTTTAGTCCCTGCGGTGCAAAAACGTCATTTGAATTTGCGTCACAATTTTAAATTTAATAATGAGCGTTTTTATTATAGAATACGACTTTTTTCCTTGTATCCATTTAAAAAAATGCAAGAATTCTCAAAAAAATATATTGCTACCAATTTTTGAATACCTGCATTGGGTTTGCGAATACTGAGGCAATTTTAATTATATAGTTTATTATAAGAGCCACTTTCTCACGAGTTAGATTAGATATAGCGAGGCATTCCGCCCCTTTTGCCTTTGTTAAATATTTTCGAAAAACTACGTACAGATCCTATGATGGCTGCTGCGATCGTCACCGGCCTGATTATTGCCCTGTTGATCTGGCTGCCTGCCATCTTCAATACTTCGCCACCGAACACTCTACTCACTCACATTATTAAACATAGCCGATATAAGTGGCTCAGTATTTTGTGATAACGCTGATGTTACTAATGGAACAATTCAGGTGTTGCGTAAAAAAAGATAAACGTAGATTTATTATCAGATAAGGATTCCGACGCTTAATGAGCGCTTCGTTATCTCTTGATTGGGGGAATTAAGAACGTTATGTTTATTAATATTTAATCCTGGGCCTGGGATGGGGCGAGTATTTTTGCGGAAAGCAGGCGAATCGTGCAGGCCAGGCGTCGGAGAAAATTGGAAACAGGCTCGAAAACAAATTTGAGTGTTTAACCAACAATCGAAAAAATTGTATTTTAAATGTCCCACTTCAACATATTATTCGCGGTGCGTGTATTTATGTACAAGTGTACAGTATTAATTTATCAACTAAATTTGCTTGACTCATTTCAATTAATTGCATATTCTCATGTTTTTCTTTAATCTAAAAAGCAATCAGATGTTAGTAACACAGAACTGGAAATACCGCTTTGAAGATGGGAATTTTTCCTTGGCTAAAAAAAGAATTTAAAAAAATTCCCTAATATGAAAAATGTAGCTATCGCGTTTCTTGCATGTTTAATTAAATCACCTCTAGGCCAGTGCCAATAATTTTTTTTCAAAAAAAAATTCTGAGCCGCATATGGACGGTCGGAAAATTTAGGATTAATGGGAAAAAATCGATTGGACCCCAACAATTAACCAGAAGTGGGGTGGGGGTGGGAGAAGGGTTTCTTTTCGATTTCCTGCAAAACTAGACCTCAAATCGAAAAAGTTATATGCAAAAGTTGTAGATAATTGAAAGATCTACAAATTTTATATCAACCATTTTTTAACATAACCTCAAAACTATTGAGAAAAACGCCAAAAACCAATTTTTTGATTTTTTATTTTTATCTCCCACAATAATGATTCGATTTTAATGAAATTCGGTGAAAATGTACATTATTGTGTCTCAAGAAGTTGAATTTTTTTATTTTATTGCGAATTTAATTTAAAAAAAAGGCTTAATTTTCAATAAAAAAAGTTAATTAACAAAATTTTTTTCGTTGAATCCTCTACTTTAAGATGATGAAAAAAAATATCCGGCTGTCTCAAGCATGGAAGAAAATGCTCCATTTTATGCTCCAATTGTCACGGATTCGAAAACTGTTCTATACACAAAAAAGTCTGGCTGATTGGTATACCGCCAAAGCCATCCAACCATATCCAACCAACCAACCGAAAACTGTTCTAACGCTTAAAAACAATCATTAGAGGAAATCAGCGATTCGGAGGAAATTGATGACGAAGAAACAACAAATTTTCAAATTAATATTGGAAATAAAGATCTTGGGGAGCTAGAGAATCTTGACGAAGTCGAAGACCTTGTCTGAGATCCCGAAGAAACAGAAAACTATGTTGAATCTGATGATGTAGAGCAGCTTTCCAGAAAAATGGGATTAAAATAGAATTTTGATTTTATATTCCTATACTATTTTCTTTATCCTAATCAACATCCGTAATAAGAATGCCTCCATTTTTACTTTTAAAGGTATTTTCCCCTTGATCTAACGCTTCGCCTTTTATGACTACCTTTTTCGTTTTTTTTTTAGGAGGCGTAACATCATTAAAATTCATCTCACATTTAATATCCCCAATATCTACCAAAATTTCAGAGTGTTTCTTCATTAATTCCTTTGGCGGTTTAATACTATTTGATACAATATCGTCGTGTTCAGCATTGTTTTTGCAATTCTCTTCACTTTTTATTTTGCGTACACTTTCTTTTTCATCTGCCAATTGATTCTCCATGCACACCTTTTTTCTCTTCTTTTTGTTATGAACAGGAATATCGCTGAAACTCTCGCAAGCACTACCTCTAATATCTACCAAATTTTCAGACGGGTTCTTCTTTAGCTTTTTTGGAAAATTAATACTATTTAATATGGTATCATCGTGTTTAACATCTCTATTACAAACTTCCGCATTTTTCGTTATCGCTGCGCTTTTTTCTTCCTCTGATAATTTTTCTATGAGTATATTTTTTTTCTTACGAATAGAAACATCACTTAAGCTGTTCTCGCGGTCACCTTTAATATCTACCAATATTGCACTGTGCTTTGTTTTCAATTTTTTTTCTGACTCAATACTATTTAGTTCCTTATTTATTAATACATCAAGTTCAACAGCGGTATTAAAGTTGTCTTGATTTTTTATTTTGGGTGTACTTTCTGTGTTTGGTACTTCATCTTCTACAAGTATCTTTTTTTCTTCTTTTTCCTATGAGAAGGAGTAGTATTGGAACTCATCTCGCAATCACTATCTCTAATATCAACCAATATTTCAGATTGTTTCTTATTTGATTTTTTTGACGACTTAAAACTATTTGGTGCTTCATTTCGTCATTGTCAATTTCAATGTCGTCATTAAAACCAATTCCGGTTTTCATTTTAGGTGTTCTTTCTGCATCCGGTAATTCATTTTCTATGGATATCTCTTTTTTCTTCTTTTTCTTACGAGAAGAAACATTCTCGGAAATACCACTAACGCTTATCTCACAACTATCTCCGGTATCCACCAAAATTTTAGAATGTTTCTTCTTGAATTTTTTTAACGAATTAATACCAATCGGATTTTCGTTTGTTTTTTGGAAGTAATTTTCAATATCGTCAATTAAATTGACTCCATTTTTAAGTTTAGGTGTACCTTCTGCATCCAGTCCTCCATTCTCTACGGGTATCTTTTTCTTCTTTTTTTTCTTATCACTAACACTCATCTCGCAATCAATGTCTCTAATATCCACCAATATTTCCACGCGTTTCTTCTTTAATTTTTTTGACGACTTAAAACCATTAGGTTCTTCATTTGATTCTTGGACATTGTCGAATTCAATATCGTCTACATTTTTTATTTGAGGTGTACTTTCTGCATCCAGCACTTCATTATCTATGGGAATCTTTTTCTTACGAGATGAAACACCGCTAACACTCATTTCGCAATCACTATCTCTAATATCAACCGATATTTTCGAGTGTCTCTTCTTTAATTTCTTTGACGATTTAAAACCATTTGGCTCTTCATTTGTTTCTTCGACAATATCGTCAATAAAATTGCCTACATTTTTCATTTTGGGTGTACTTTGTGCATCTAGTACTTCATTTTCTATAGGTACATTTTTCTTCTTACTTTTCTTACAAGTCGGCACACCACTAACACTCATCTCGCAATCACTATCTCTAATATCCACCAAAATTTCAGAGTGTTTCCTCTTTGATTTCTTTGGAGACTTAAAACTAGTTGATTACCCAGTTGTTTCTTGGATACTATCTACCTCATTTCCCATCTTTTTCTTCCGAGCAGAAACACCACTAACACTCATCTCACAATCACTATCTCTAATATCTACCAAAATTTTAGATTGCTTCTTCTTTGATCTCTTTGTGGACTTAAAACTATTTGGTTCAACACTGTCAATAAAAGCGTCTCTATTTTTCATTTTGGGTGTACTTTCCTCATCTGGTGTTTCAGCATCTGTGGGTATCTTTTTCTTCTTCTTTCTCTTACGAAATGAAACGTCAGTATAACTCATTTCACAATCGCTATCTCTAATATCTACTAAAGCTTCAACCTCTCTATGCTTTTTCGATCGTTTTGGCAACTTTAAACCGCTCGTTTCACTATTTGGTTGCTCATTAACATTTAATTCTGTGGGTGTCTTCTTTGACGTCCTTTTCTTAGGAACGGCGGCATCACTGAAACTCATCTCGCAATCACTATCTCTAATATCAACCAATATTTCGAATTGTTTCTTATTTGATTTTTTTGGCGACTTAAAACTATTTGGTGCCTCATTTCGTTCTTGAACATTGTCAATTTCAATGTCGTCATTAAAACCAATTCCGTTTTTCATTCTAGATGTTCTTCTGCATCCGGTAATTCATTTTCTATGGATATCTCTTTTTTCTTCTTTTTCTTATGAGAAGAAACATTCTCGGAAATACCACTAACGCTTATCTCACAACTATCTCCAGTATCCACCAAAATTTTAGAATGTTTCTTCTTGAATTTTTTTAACGAATTAATACCAATCGGATTTTCGTTTGTTTTTTGGAAGTCATTTTCAATATCGTCAATTAAATTGACTCCATTTTTAAGTTTAGGTGTACCTTCTGCATCCAGTCCTCCATTCTCTACGGGTATCTTTTTCTTCTTCTTTCTCTTATCACTAACACTCATCTCGCAATCACTGTCTCTAATATCCACCAATACTTCCACGCGTTTCTTCTTTACTTTTTTTGACGACTTAAAACCATTAGGTTACTCATTTGGTTCTTGGACATTGTCGAATTCAATATCGTCTACATTTTTTATTTGAGGTGTACTTTCTGCATCTAGCACTTCATTATCTATGGGGATCTCTTTTTCCTTCTTTCTCTTACGAGATGAAACACCGCTAACACTCATTTCGCAATCACTATCTCTAATATCAACCGATATTTTCGAGTGTCTCTCTTCTTTAGTTTCTTCGACGATTTAAAACCATTTGTCTCTTCATTTGTTTCTTGGACAATGTAGTCAATAAAATGGCCTACATTTTTTATAATTATATTTTTATTTACTTTAACGATTAATGATACGATCAATCGAAATAACAAAAATGGAAATCACGCCAAAAAACAACGCGTGTTTCGAAATTACTGTTCCTCATTAGCGCAGCGATTGGTTTTTTATATTGACCCCACATAAATACTATCAATATTACTAACACCAGAAGTCCCAGAATTTACTGTATTATTTATAGCCATGCTCAAATAAGTGTAAAATGTCGCCTGATACCCAGCGCCCTGAGTACCGGCTTATTTAGCGGAATTGAACCGATTGATCAAAGACAAGAGATGTCGGAGATTAACGTTTGAGTAGATGCTTTGAAAAAACATGTTTGTTTGTTATGTTAATCATATCAACATCGTAATTACATCCGACAGTGAGAAATTATGCGTCAGGATGGTCCTATCTTGAGAATTTCGTAAAGCCCCAGATAAGTTGGATTAAAGCGAAAAGAGATAGCGTACACGCGAGACAACACTAGAACTACGAGTAATTATCGATTGTAAAAAAGTTTACAATTAAAATGTCAAAAAGCGAGACGATGTACAATGTGGAAAACTTAATCTGGAGTAAATTTTTGCGTTTCAAAATGTTCACCATTTTTTCCTGGTAAAAAGCCAGTCGGTCCCTTACGTTCTGTAACATTCCCATTGGTGGAGCCAAGCCACGCCTACGCCTACCAATGGCTTTGCCGATGGACCCACCACGCAACGTCAGCAAAGCCACGCCTTTTTTACATAAATCGAGGGGCTCGCTTCGCCTACGATGTATAAGGCGGGAGTTATGATTTTTGCAAATCTTTACCAACGCAGAAATAAACAAGTCCAATATTTTTAAACGTTTATTAATCAAAATAGAAAAGCCTTGTTAACATCGACACAATAGAGCACATTTCCTTTTTGCTATTAAACTCTGCCTGCCTCGGCTCCTCAGAGGTGAAGCTGACGGCCACTTCTCTGTTGACGCAGGTCAAGATTGATATCAGATCTCGGGTTTGGTAGTGATTCCTCAGCTGGCGCACCAACGATTGGATGAAGTAGCTGCCGTTCTGGGGGTCCCTCCACGAATAGTAGCCTAAAAAAATTAAAGAATGAATCCAAATCAATCATTACAGGAGGAGTAGCTATACCTTCGACTGTGGAATACATGATTAATATATCCGCCGTCACTGGGATCGAATACACTTTATCTTCGGAGTTGTAATCCGATTCGGTGTAACTGACTGTTATCCCGGGGTCGGTTTTGTTCCCTCTGCAAGCCTGAAACAGATAAACAAAATTTTTTCCAATGCTTCCATTAATGAAATTCTTAAGATTATTAGATGAGCCATTGGAAACGAAAGATACAGGTTTCCGGATAGTCAAACTGATTTTTGGTTGGACCCACTTGGTGTTGGTGGATATTAGAGAAAGCGAATGCGAAATGAGTTTCAGTGATGCCGCCGTTCCTAAGAAAAGGACGTCAAAGAAGACACCCACAGAATTAAATGTTAATGAGCAACCAAATAGTGAAATGAGTGGTTTAAAGTTGCCAAAACGATCGAAAAAGCATAGAGAGGTTGAAGCTTTAGTAGATATTAGAGATAGCGATTGTGAAATGAGTTCTACTGACGTTTCATTTCGTAAGAGAAAGAAGAAGAAAAAGATACCTACAGATGCTGAAACACCAGATGAGAAAAGTACACCCAAAATGAAAAATAGAGACGACTTTATTGACAGTGTTGAACCAAATAGTTTTAAGTCCACAAAGAGATTAAAGAAGAAGCAATCTAAAATTTTGGTAGATATTAGAGATAGTGATTGTGAGATGAGTGTTAGTGGTGTTTCTGCTCGGAAGAAAAAGATGGGAAATGAGGTAGATAGTATCCAAGAAACAACTGGGGAATCAACTAGTTTTAAGTCTCCAAAGAAATCAAAGAGGAAACACTCTGAAATTTTGGTGGATATTAGAGATAGTGATTGCGAGATGAGTGTTAGTGGTGTGCCGTCTCGTAAGAAAAGGAAGAAGAAAAAGGTACCTATAGAAAATGAAGTACTAGATGCAGAAAGTACACCCAAAATAAAAAATGTAGGCAATTTTATTGCCGACATTATCCAAGAAACAAATGAGGAGCCAAATGGTTTTAAATCGTCAAAGAAATTAAAGAAGAGACACTCGAAAATATCGGTTGATATTAGAGATAGTGATTGCGAAATGAGTGTTAGCGGTGTTTCATCTCGTAAGAAAAAGAAGAAAAAAAAGATTCCCATAGATAGTGAAGTGCTAGATGCAGAAAGTACACCTCAAATAAAAAATGTAGACGATATTGAATTCGACAATGTCCAAGAACCAAATGAGGAACCTAATGGTTTTAAGTCGTCAAAAAAATTGAAGAAGAAACGCGTGGAAATATTGGTGGATATTAGAGACAGTGATTGCAAGATGAGTGTTAGTGATAAGAAAAAGAAGAAGAAAAAGATACCCGTAGAGAATGGAGGACTGGATGCAGAAGGTACACCTAAACTTAAAAATGGAGTCAATTTAATTGTCGATATTGAAAATGACTTCCGAAAAACAAACGAAAATCCGATTGGTATTAATTCGTTAAAAAAATTCAAGAAGAAACATTCTAAAATTTTGGTGGATACTGGAGATTGTTGAGATAAGCGTTAGTGGTATTTCCGAGAATGTTTCTTCTCATAAGAAAAAGAAGAAAAAAGAGATATCCATAGAAAATGAATTACCGGATGCAGAAAGAACACCTAAAATGAAAAACGGAATTGGTTTTAATGACGACATTGAAATTGACAATGTTCAAGAACGAAATGAGGCACCAAATAGTTTTAAGTCGTCTGAAAAATCAAATAAGAAACAATCTGAAATATTGGTTGATATTAGAGATAGTGATTGCGAGATGAGTTTCAATGCTGCTCCTTCTCATAGGAAAAAGAAGAAAAAAAGATACTTGTAGAAGATGAAGTACCAAACACAGAAAGTACACCCAAAATAAAAAATGAAGACCACTTTAATACCGCTGCTGAACTTGATGTATTAATAAATAAGGAACTAAATAGTATTAAGTCAGAAAAAAATTGAAAACAAAGCACAGTGCAATATTGGTAGATATTAAAGGTGATCGCGAGAACGGCTTAAGTGATGTTTCTATTCGTAAGAAAAAAAATATACTCATAGAAAAATTATCAGAGAAAGAAAAATGCGCAGCGTTAACGAAAAATGCAGAAGTTTGTAATAGAGATGTTAAACACGATGATACCATATTAAATAGTATTAATTTTCCAAAAAAGCTAAAGAAGAACCCGTCTGAAAATTTGGTAGATATTAGAGGTAGTGCTTGCGAAAGTTTCAGCGATATTTCTGTTCATAACAAAAAGAAGAGAAAAAAGGTATGCGTGGAGAATCAATTGGCAGATGAAAAAGAAAGTGTACTCAAAATAAAAAGTGAAGAGAATTGCAAAAACAATGTTGAACACGACGATATCGTATCAAATAGTATTAAACCGCCAAAGGAATTAATGAAGAAACACTCTGAAATTTTGGTAGATATTGGGGATATTAAATGTGAGATGAATTCTATTGATGTTACGCCTCCTAAAAGAAAGACGAAAAAGATAGTCATAAAAGACCAAGCGTTAGATCAAGAGGAAATAACCTTTAAAAATAAAAATGGAGGCATTCTTATTACTGATGTTGATTATGATACCTCGGAAGAAAATAAGGCTGCTATATCCTATAATAACGAAGAAACGAATAAAAAGAAAAACAAATACGATAGTCCGCATGATGATATATTCAAGAGGGTTGGTAGTAGTGGGTCGGAGACATCACCAGGTGTCAAATCAGAAAAGGTAGAAGTTAACGTAAATTGCAATGACTTTCAGAATAATTTGATTCCAATCGGCCAAACTGATGCATTTCCATTAGAAATTAGGAATCATGATTTAACTAGTATAGAATATAACGGAAGATTGTTAGAAACCAGATATAACTCAATATACACGAGTAGCTCGGAGGGTTACCAGTCCGATGATTCTGAAATAGCGAACCCTGTGAGTACTCGTAAAGACGTATTTAATAATATGCCAACTATTATAAAAAATAATCATAATGCCGACGGTGTTGAAGGACCAAACGGCCAAAAGTATATTATTAAAGAGGAGCCAAACTGTACCTTTAACAAAGAAAGTAAAACAGACGTTGCGGATTGTAAGAAGCCACTTGTAAAGTGTGGAGATGATGAGGATCAAACAAGCGACGATTCAGTGGAAGATATTGGCGTTCCGCATTCAACTAAAGCTATGGGAAATGAAGAAAATTCTGGAGAAGATTTAACTCCTCAGTCGAATGTAAAAACCACCAAATCAGCACCCCCAAGAAGTTCCTTTCCTGTTGGTATCTTTCCCAAAGGCATTTTCCTTCCCCAAAATCAATTGTGACGTGGATTATAGAACTTCAACCATTTGCTCTTACCTGGATGAAGAACAACTTCGGTTTACCGGCCAGGCTAGGGCAGTGAACGGCGGAAAACGGCGTCCAGAGCTTCTTGGTCGGATACGATCTGTCTTTAGCGTAAACGATCCCGTCGTCTCCGTGGCTCATCACTGCTATCAGCAGACAGTCGTGGGGTGTGTGGTCCATTTTTGAAACTGAAAAAACAGTTGTACCTACTATTCGAATATTGAAGCAACGGAAAGGACTCATCAGGTTGACATAACCTTCTACTTACCCACTATCAAAACCTCCATAATTTCGACGTAACTCAGATCGTTGTACACTCTCACATCGAACTTCAAGTGGCTGAGGATTTCGTTCAGGTCGTCCCTGTCCTTGTCGGTGCCATTTCTCGTTGAGAAGTCCCCGAAGCTGAAATTTTTTTGATTGAAGATTATGGCCACCCCCCTCCTCTCGTGCTTCTTATACACCTCGGATTCAGGGTGCGGCGCCAGGGGGTTCTTTGGCGGCGGCTCGTTTTTCCTAAAAGGTAAAACTTTCTTTAAAATTTTATTTCATGGCCGCTCGTGATTTTGCTGACTCATCAACTGGAACCTCAACTAGATTCCTCTGTTTGGTCATTGAATCTCAAATTAATTTAAGGGGAAAAAATCAGTAGTGACGGTTGTTCATGCAAAAATCGTTCTATAATTTATGGTGGCTGATGATGATGATGATGTCATTCAAACTCTCATCCATTGGTATGTTAGGATTGTAACAGTAACAAATCATTTTCTATTAACAAAATATTTGTGTGACACTCCAGTTATTAAATAAATAATTAGTAAATGGAAAGATAGCAGCCATTTTGATGAATCACATTTAAAATTAAAACCTCCACGTCATGGAAGCAGTTCTGAGGCAAACGTTTATGAGGAATGAAGGAATTTTTAAGGATGTGCAAAATTATAGCTGGCAAATAAGCAGAAAATCAGCTCACCCAATAGAAACATGACGTAAACTTATCTACCAATATACTTATATTACTTCAATTATCAATTAATCATCCTTAATCTCCCTCTATTTTAGGACCATTAAATGTATGCTAATTATTTGTACGTCGGCTGTGTATGGATAAGGACAAAACAAGACTCGCACTTACCTTAGTGGAAATATCCAGTCTGTTTGGGATCTGGTCTGGCTAGGATCATCGTCCATGACGGTCTACGATAGCAACACTGAAGCTTGCACTTAAACCATCTGGCAAATATACTCACAGTATTGACAATAAAATAAGTACATTGGGTAGATAACTACTTATTGAATATTTAATTAAATCTAAATTGCGGTCGCAGATAATGCATAAACAAAAAGTTCTGGGTAATAATATGGCAGGTACTAAATGAAATTATTTTTTCTGTAGTTGATAGTCCACGGTTTATCTGTGAGAGTTTCCCTACTGTCGTTTATCTTATCGTGTTTCAAAGAGGTAATTGAAACATGATTTACAAGTGAGTCATTCGGGGAGATAGCTTTTTGTCATTGTTATGAAGATTGTACTAGGAGATTTTGTTACTCCAAGGTTTTTTTGATCCGGTTCTGTCGAATTGTGCGTACTCAGGATATTGGAATTCGAGCGGGGCGGGGGTCAGAATGCGGAAAAAATCGCGATAATATAACAGTCAGATTATTTTTCATTGTTGTAATATATCATTTTAAAGAGAATAAAAATTGAGTTTTAATTAAACTATATTGTATAAAAATCCCAATTTAAGCAGTTGATTAAATTTTCCATTGAAATAGTAAATTTTGAAAATTTTCCAGTTTAAACTAAATTTTGTTAAATTTACAATTTAAATTGTAAGCTTAATTAAATTTCCAGTTTATACAGCAAAATTTGTTATATTCTCATTTCAAATTGTAAATTTTGTTAAATTTCGAGTTCAAATACTCAATATTAGTTAATTTCCAGTGGCAACTCTAAATTTTTTTAAGCATCCACTTTAAACTGTCATTTTTTTATTATGGACTCAAACTCTAAATTTAATTAAAATCTTAATTGAAATCAAAAACTTTATTTACTTTCCTGTTTAAATTGTAAATGATAAATTTAAAGTTTAAACCATACTATATTTAATTAAATTTCCTGTTTAAATAGTAAATTTTGTTCAATTTTCAGTTCAAACCATAATGTAAGTATGTTAAATTTTCAGATTAAACCGCAAATTTAATTTAATTGTTCACTCTTAAATTCTCAATTCAAACCGCAAATTTTGAAAAATTCCCAATTTAATCTGTAAATTTCAGGTTCAAATTGTAAATTTTGTTAAATTCCCAGTTTAAATTGTAAATTTTGTTAAATTCTCAATTCAAATGGTAAATTCGAAAAAATTGTAAATTTTGTAAAATTTCTAGTTTAAATTGTAAATTTTGTTTAGTCGCAGCTTAAACGGCAAAATCAGTTATATTCTCTGTTCAAATTGTAATTTTTCTTACATTTTGAGCTCAAACAGTAAATAATGGTTAACTTCCATCATCATCTGTAAAATTTGTTAACTGTAATTTTTGTTAAGTTCTCAATTCACCGTAAATTTTGAAAAATTCTCAATTTAAACTATAAATTTCAAGTTCAAAGTGTAAATTTTGTTAAATTACTAGTTTAAACGACGAAATTTGTTATATTCTCCGTTTAAATTGTAAATTTTGTTAAATTTCAGTTTCAGTTTTGTTGAATTTCTCGGTGAAATTGTAAATTTTGTTAAATGTTTAGTTTCAATAAAATTGTAAACTAGATTAAACTGTAAATTTTGTTAAATTTCTAGTTTAAATTGTAAATTTTGTTAAATTTCTAGTTTAAATTGTAACTTTTTAAATTTCTAAATTAAATTGTAAATTTTGTAAAATTTATAATTTAAATTGTAAATTTTGTCAAATTTCTAGGTTAAATTGTAAATTTTGTCGATTCGCAGATTAAACGGCAAAATCTGTTATATTCTCGGTTCAAATTGTAATTTTTCAAACAGTAAATAATGGTTCAAACAGTAAATAATGGTTCATTTCCATCACCAACTGTAAATTTTGTGGCTAACGCACATCAGCTCCAAGGCCGGAAAATGAGAGAAAAAAAACTGTAAATTTTGTTAAGTTCTCAATTCAAACCGTAAAATTTGAAAAATTCCCAATTTAAACTGTAAATTTCAAATTAAAATTGTAAATTTTGTTAAATTACTAGTTTAAACGACGAAATCTGTTCAGTTCAAACTGTAAATTTTGTTAAATTTCCGTTTCAAACAGTCAATATTGGTTAATATCGGGGCAAACTGAAAATTTTTGTGTTTCTAGTTTAAACTGTAAATTTTTTTAAATTGCTAACTTTAACTTTACATTTAATTAAATTCCTAATTGAAAGCAAGAACATTGTTTTTTTCCAGTTCAAAGTTATTAAACTCTAAATTCAAACAGTAAATTTTGTAAAATCCCAACTATTGATATATGTAGTATTTTTTTTTATTCCCAACTCAAATTATAAATTGAAATAAACTTCTAGATAAAATAGTAAATTTTGTTTATTCTCAGTTTAAATTTCAAATTATTATTGATGATAAGTTCTCAGCTTAAACCGTAAATTTATTTTAATTTCTCATTCAAACCGTAAATTTTGTTAAATTCTCAATTCAAATTGTAAATATGAAAAAATTCCCAGTTTATTTTGTAAATTTTGTTAAATTCCCAGTTTAAATTGTAAATTATGTCAAATTTCTAATTTAAATTGTAAATATTGTTAAACTTCTAGTTTAGATTGTAAATTTTGTTAAATTTCTAGTTTAAATTGTAAATTTTGTTTAATTCTCAGTTTAAATTGTAAATTAGAAGAAATTCCCAGTTTAAATTGTAAATTTTGTTAAATTCCCAGTTCAAATTGTAAATTTTGTTAAATTTCTAGGTTAAATTGTAATTCTTGTTAAATTTCTAGTTTAGACTGTAAATTTTGTCAAGTTTCTATTTTTAATTGTAAATTTTATAAAATTTCTGGTTTAAATCGTAAATTTTGTTAAATTCTCCATTCAAATTGTAAATTTGAAAAAGAGGCAGTTTAAATTGTAAATTTTGTTAAATTCCCAGTTTAAATTGTAAATTTTGTTAAATTTCTAGTTTAAATTGTAAATTTTGGTAAATTTCTTGTTTAGATTGTAAATTTTGTTAAGTTTCTAGTTTAAATTGTAAATTTTATAAAATTTCTGGTTTAAATCGTAAATTTTGTTAAATTCTCAATTCAAATTGTAAATTTGAAAAAGAGGCAGTTTAAATTGTAAATTTTGTTAAATTCCCAGTTTAAATTGTAAATATTGTTAAATTTCTAGTTTAAATTGTAAATTTCGGTAAATTTCTTGTTTAGATTGTATATTTTGCTAAGTTTAAATTGTAAATTTTGTAAAATTTCTGGTTTAAATCGTAAATTTTGTTAAATTCTCAATTCAAATTGTAAATTTGAAAAAGAGGCAGTTTAAATTGTAAATTTTGTTAAATTCCCAGTTTAAATTGTAAATTTTGTTAAATTTCTAGTTTAAATTGTAAATTTTGGTAAATTTCTTGTTTAGATTGTAAATTTTGTTAAGTTTCTAGTTTAAATTGTAAATTTTGTAAAATTTCTGGTTTAAATCGTAAATTTTGTTAAATTCTCAATTCAAATTGTAAATTTGAAAAAGAGGCAGTTTAAATTGTAAATTTTGTTAAATTCCCAGTTTAAATTGTAAATATTGTTAAATTTCTAGTTTAAATTGTAAATTTCGGTAAATTTCTTGTTTAGATTGTATATTTTGCTAAGTTTCTAGTTTAAATTGTAAATTTTGTAAAATTTCTGGTTTAAATCGTAAATTTTGTTAAATTCTCAATTCAAATTGTAAATTTGAAAAAGAGGCAGTTTAAATTGTAAATTTTGTTAAATTCCCAGTTTAAATTGTAAATTTTGTTAAATTTCTAGTTTAAATTGTAAATTTTGGTAAATTTCTTGTTTAGATTGTAAATTTTGTTAAGTTTCTAGTTTAAATTGTAAATTTTGTAAAATTTCTGGTTTAAATCGTAAATTTTGTTAAATTCTCAACTCAAATTGTAAATTTGAAAAATACTCAGTTTAAATTGTAAATTTTGTTAAATTTCCAGTTTAAATTGTAAATTTTGTTAAATTTCTAGTTTAAATTGTAAATTTTGGTAAATTTCTTGTTTAGATTGTAAATTTTGTTAAGTTTCTAGTTTAAATTGTAAATTTTGTAAAATTTCTGGTTTAAATCGTAAATTTTGTTAAATTCTCAACTCAAATTGTAAATTTGAAAAATACTCAGTTTAAATTGTAAATTTTGTTAAATTTCCAGTTTAAATTGTAAATTTTGTTAAATTTCTAGTTTAAATTGTAAATTTCGGTAAATTTCTTGTTTAGATTGTAAATTTTGTTAAGTTTCTAGTTTAAATTGTAAATTTTGTAAAATTTCTGGTTTAAATCGTAAATTTTGTTAAATTCTCAATTCAAATTGTAAATTTGAAAAATACTCAGTTTAAATTGTAAATTTTGTTAAATTTCCAGTTTAAATTGTAAATTTTGTTAAATTTCTAGTTTAAATTGTAAATTTCGGTAAATTTCTTGTTTAGATTGTAAATTTTGTTAAGTTTCTAGTTTAAATTGTAAATTTTGTAAAATTTCTGGTTTAAATCATAAATTTTGTTAAATTCTCAATTCAAATTGTAAATTTGAAAAATACTCAGTTTAAATTGTAAATTTTGTTAAATTCCCAGTTTAAATTGTAAATTTTGTTAAATTCCCAGTTTAAATTGTAAATTTTGTTAAATTTCTAGGTTAAATTGTAATTCGTGTTAAATTTCTAGTTTGGATTGTAAATTTTGTTAAGTTTCTAAAAAAAAACCGCATTAAAATGTTAAGACATTAATATTACTATATTTTTTTACTATGCTATATAAAAATAGGAATGGAGCTCGTACCACGTGGTTACTATTCATATATTAGGTACCGAAGATTTGTTGCTATTTCGTCCAATAATTGATCGGCAGAACCAAAATTCCAGGTAATCTCCACAAATATTAGTTATAACATTTATCCATTTTTTTTAATCATCTTATCTGGCCAATAACGAGTGGATCATAAATCATATCAAATTGAAAAATACGTTATCACCTAAATCCGGCGATAAAACGACAAGGTCTCATGAAATTAAGTCGTATTGATTGATTTTTATTCAAAAATATATTTCGAAAATAAATACGTACATAAAAATAGCTTACAACATATATCTATACTAATATAAACAATTAACTACCTACATATATTATAATTTATAAACAAGCGTAGAGACAGCGCTTTGTGCCTTTATTTATTTATTAAAAAAAAAAATTAATATAAACAAAACGGTGTTTAGTTAAAAATATACTAATATTTTGATGAAAAACAGAAAATGAGCTCCCAAACAATACTATCAATATTTTACCTGATTTTCCAAACAGACAATTTAACCTGGAGCCGGTACTGTCTTGGCATGGGAGAGAGCGGTGCTAAAAGTTACGATCGCCTGATAAATAATAGAAATAAACAGGTCCATGTTGGAGTCAATTAGCTTGATTTATCTAGTCAAATTTATTTATAGAATTATCTACACTAGATGGGCGGTGAAGTGTCCAGTTCAACCATAATATTTGAGTGGCTAAAGTAGGTGAAGGCGTTGAGATTAATTAATACAATAGGAATGCATCTTTATTGTACTCGAGTGACAACAATTGTCTATCTTAAATAGTTATCAAGTAAGTAATGACGTGAAAGTTAAGCCACGGGATTAAAATAAATATAATACCTTTTTTATCTTTTTATTGTGGACCAGAGAAGATAATTTAGTTATTATTATACTCTTACGTACTACTGCTATTTCGTTTAACGGGGTAATTAACAAGGTATGGAACTGTCTTCATCACAGCCGAGATATGTCATTTCTCTAGCAACTAAAGTATGAAAAATGATAAGAAAATTTGATTTACAGAAACAAAAAGACATTTTTGAATACGAGAATTATTCAAATTTTAAGTGACGGCCTATGCATAGGTTGCAAACATCGTCTGCGCGCGCAATCTAACCAGACTAAACGAAGCGGCAATAGCAGGTAGATGTCAAGGGCCGCACTTTCGTTATCTGTATCCCTATTTATCGTAGAGAGATGGTATAGGGCTCGCTAAAGCAATAGTTTATGTAGTTAAGGCTTAACTTAGTACGAAAATTTGTCTCCACGACTGAGGAAAGACGGAAGGGAGGTTCCCCCGCTGCCCAGAAAATCAGGAGTAGTTGGCTCGCTTCTCGGGATAGTCACGTCGTTGCTTGATCTCGAAAAACTAGGCGATGTTCTCGCATCTCTCATGAAGGATTTGTCGTTGTTCAAATTGTTTGATCTAGGAAGTGTCACTCGTGGTATGCGGTGAGTGGCGCTGGAAAAAAAGTTGGGTTAGAGTTTAACGGGGTTTTTGCTGTAGGCTACTCACTATAACGATTCCACGGTGTTGGTTTCTCTGATGATCTACAAAGCAAAATATCAGATTAAAAAAAAATACATAAAAAAAATGGAACAGTAAAAATCGATAATAATTGCTGAAGAGCCGGTCCTGGCCCTAGTTCGTTTTGAAAATTGTGACCAACCGTAAGAGATAGATTGGATATTCCAAAAATTTTGCCACAGATCTCAGTGGGTCGTTCCAAGGACGAATTTTTTTCAGTGCGCATATAATTAATTTTTCTGCTGGCGTTTCGAAAGTATGATTTTCCCAACCCAACTAAAAAATGATAATAATAATTGATTTTTGCATTTCATTACAGAAAGTGCAACTTTTCGCGCAGACTTTGGCAACTCTTTTCCGCACTAGTGGATAAAAATGACTTTTCCACGCTAGTGTGTAAAAGTGACTTTTCTACACTAGTGTGGAAAAGTAACAAGACCGAAGTTAAATTTCAGTCTGACCGTATTTACTTACATTTGCGGCGCCGTAGAACATGAAAATGGACAGCAGCAAATTGAGTATCCACACCGTGTACCCCCTTGCGGCTATGGTCATCGCTATGCCGATGGTCAAGTAGCAGAGGTAATTCACCTCAGCTAGGCCAGCATCGTTGGCGGAATCTTCGTCGCAAGCGGTGTAATCTCGAGCGAGGAGGAACACGAATATTATGTCTATCAGGCACACGATCAGCGTGACCACGCCCCACATTATCATCATGGTGGTTTGCCGTTGCTTTTCCAAGGTTATCGCTGGAACACAGAAGGTTGGTTTTAATTTGCGCATTAGCAAAGTAATAAGTAATTGAAGAGCAAGTGCTGCCAACAGTAATGTGTAAAACTTGCTGCGCGCGCATAATGTCAACTGTCAGCTGTCATTTATCTGTCCGTTGTTTTGATGAGGTGAAGAACCTGTATCCTGTAATATTTTGATGCAAGAGCCAAAAACAGCAGCAATAAATGTGAAAATTATTATTATTGTGTATTATTATATTTCTCGCGGCGAAATACTAAATTGAGGTTATGTCGTACGCAAATAAGCCACAAGTTATAAATTTCCTGTTTCCTCGCCGCTTAAGATCGTTGAGATAGCATCTGGAAATTTCCAATTTAATTGTAAAAATCCTCAGTTCTGTGGTACTACATCTGATCACTTTTTAGATTAATAAAAACATAGAAATAATACGCCGATCAAAATTGAATTAATATGTTCAGTTGATAACAAATTAATATATTACAATAAATAAATATTTACAAGTTAAGATTACTTCAGATAAAATAAAGTACAACCAATTTTTTGGATTAATATTTCCAATAACTACTTAAATTTCTCTTTAATGTCCTGCCGATGATGTCAACTTGGCAACACACAGTATATCTCAATTAATAACAGCGTAGTATAAAATTATCCCGGCGAAGGACAAAATTATCCCTCTAGTGGTCAGTTGCATTATACCTGCAAATCCAAATGGGTAGCCAAGTTTATTATTATTATTCGTCTTTTCTACACCAGACACAGACCGGTTTCGAACTTTTTTGTTCGCGTCAGTGTGCCATAGGTAAAAAGTTCGAAACCGGTCTGTGTCTGGTGTAGAAAAGACGAATAATAAACTTGGCTACCCATTTGGATTTGCAGGTATAATGCAGCGCAAGCCGGGGCTTTTGTCCGTTGAATAGCTGTTTTCTATAATCCTATTTATTAGTATATCTCAAGTTATAACTAATGCATCATATTTACCTGTCAGTTGGTCAACGGACAGCGCAAACCATCCAATACTGATCAAGAAATATATCCACATAAATATCGTAAAATCCGAGGGCCTAATTATGAATTGTATTTCTGATGTAGTGTCAGTTCCTAGAAAACAAAATATATTACGTAATGCAAGAATTGACAGTTGACAGCTGTCAAAATAGTGTCAAATTACCATTAATTATTGAAACAAAAATTAACTATTGAAATTTTTCTTGGTTTTTAGAATAGAAATTTAATGCAAAATATGACTATTTCTCAGTGTTCATTAGACAGCCAGTTGACAGCTGTCAAAATCATTAATATTAAAATTTGAATTCAGCTACCTTAAAATCATAAAATTACAAAATCATTTGAAGTTTTTAATAATTAATAGTAATTTGACATTGTTTTGACAGCTGTCAACTGTAAATATTCTTAATCCGCTGTCAGATTTAAATACGCAACCAGAGAAATATAACGAAACTGAGAAGAGATTTTTTTATTGACGCCACGATGCCAACGTGGTTGAAAAGTGATGTTATATTTTTCTGGTTGCTATATCACAATACGACGGCAGATTAAGAATTGACAGTTGACAGCTGTCAAAATAGTGTCAAATTACCATTAATCATTGAAACAAAAATTAACTATTGAAATTTGTCTTGGTTTTTAGAATACAAATTTAATGCAAAATATGACTATTACTCGGTGTTCATTAGACAGTTAGTTGGCAGCTGTCAAAATCATTAATATTAAAATTTGAATTCAGCGACCTTAAAATCATAAAGTTACAAAATTATTTGAAGTTTTTAATAATTAATGGTAATTTGACATTGTTTTGACAGCTGTCAACTGTAAATATTCTTAATCCGCTGTCAGATTTAAATAGAGCAACCAGAGAAATATAACGAAACTGAGAAAGAGATTTTTTTGTTGACGCCAAGATGCCAACTGTGTTGAAAAATGATGTTATATTTTTCTGGTTGCTGTATCACAATACGACGTCAGATTAAGAATTGACAGTTGACAGCTGTCAAAATAGTGTCAAATTACCATTAATTATTGAAACAAAAATTAACTATTGAAATTTGTCTTGGTTTTTAGAATACAAATTTAATGCAAAATATGACTATTACTCAGTGTTTATTAGACAGCTAGCTGGCAGCTGTCAAAATCATTAATATTAAAATTTGAATTCAGCGACCTTAAAATCATAAAGTTACAAAATCATTTGAAGTTTTTAATAATTAATAGTAATTTGACATTGCTTTGACAGCTGTCAACTGTAAATATTCTTAATCCGCTGTCAGATTTAAATACAGCAACCAGAGAAATATAACGAAACTGAGATAGAGATTTTTTTGTTGACGCCAAGATGCCAACGTGGTTGAAAAATGATGTTATATTTTTCTGGTTGCTGTATCACAATACGTCAGATTAAGAATTGACAGTTGACAGCTGTCAAAATAGTGTCAAATTACCATTAATTATTGAAACAAAAATTAACTATTGAAGTTTTTCTTGGTTTTTAGAATACAAACTTAATGTAAAATATATCCATTACTCAGTGTTCATTAGACAGCTAGTTGACAGCTGTCAAAATCTTTAATATTAAAATTTGAATTCAGCGACCTTAAAACCATAAAGTTACAAAATCATTTAAAGTTTTTAATAATTAATAGTAATTTGACATTGTTTTGACAGCTGTCAACTGTAAATATTCTTAATCTGCTGTCAGATTTAAATACAGCAACCAGAGAAATATAACGAAACTGAGAAAGAGATTTTTTTATTGACGCCAAGATGCCAACGTGGTTGAAGAATGATGTTATATTTTTCTGGTTGCTGTATCACAATACGACGTCAGATTAAGAATTGACAGTTGACAGCTGTCAAAATAGTGTCAATGTACCATTAATTATTGAAACAAAAATTAACTATTGAAATTTGTCTTGGTTTTTAGAATACAAATTTAATGCAAAATATGACTATTACTCAGTGTTCATTAGACAGCTAGTTGGCAGCTGTCAAAATCATTAATATTAAAATTTGAATTCAGCGACCTTAAAATCATAAAGTTACAAAATCATTTGAAGTTTTTAATAATTAATAGTAATTTGACATTGCTTTGACAGCTGTCAACTGTAAATATTCTTAATCCGCTGTCAGATTTAAATACAGCAACCAGAGAAATATAACGAAACTGAGATAGAGATTTTTTTGTTGACGCCAAGATGCCAACGTGGTTGAAAAATGATGTTATATTTTTCTGGTTGCTGTATCACAATACGTCAGATTAAGAATTGACAGTTGACAGCTGTCAAAATAGTGTCAAATTACCATTAATTATTGAAACAAAAATTAACTATTGAAATTTTTCTTGGTTGTTAAGCTTCAAAAGATCCTATCCAAGGTTATAAAAACTCTAATTGAAGCTCTAACTAAAGCAATTGGAGAAACTGGAAGAGAAACAATGGAACTACTGGCACAGCCCATTTTCCAAGGGCAGTGAATAATGAACAATAAAGAATAACTTTTATAGATCTTAAGCAGCGAAAATAACTCTTACCCAAACCAATTTGCAGGAAACTGTGAGGAAAATAATCAGGGATAAATTGACAAAACTACTGGGAAGGGCTAATCCAGGGATTGGGGCACTCCAAATACGAGCATCATCCAAAATCAGAACTGAAGAACTTCTTAGATTAAACGGGAGGAAAGTAACAGGAGCCTTATCAGACCACTGCCTTCTAAATGAACACCTTGAGAATGGGATATGATCTCATTTGCAGAAGAATTGATGAGGAAGACGAAATTCCTTTGGATTTGTTATGGCACTGATGTAAGGTCTTTAGGGAAAGAAGCCAGTGATTCTCTGGAAGCACAGAATTAGTACCAAAAGCGAAAATAGTTGTACTGGGACACTAGCTGATAACACTGGTAAGGAGTTTCCTCCAATCTTCCCACATCCACAATAACTTTGCACTGACGAAAAATTTCGCTACCAAAACTAAGAATCGTCAACATTGAATTAATCGTTACCAATACTTGAACATTAGAGCTAGCTAAGTGTGGACCAATTTGAACGAACTGAAAATGCCTAAAAATATTAAAACTTACCCAATATAAAGTGACTGTATAACAATTGTCCTATCAGTTTCGTATAGTCCGTTGAGTACTCTATATCCGGTGACCAGTTGTGTAAGATGATGGCAGCTAGAGACATTGCCGCCCAAGCCAATCCTTGCAGCTGAAACGGAATCAATGTTTAGATATTTTTGCTGACAAAATTAATAATAAAACTAGTAAATACACCAAATCATAGTTTGTCTGGTGTTTGTATTGGTTTGGTCAACTCTTCAGGTAGTTTACCAAATGGACCAACAACTGTATCAAGAGATTTGACAATATGAAGAGGAAATCCCTAGGGATCTATCTTTGATCCATTACTGGAATCGATTCAATCAAGTTGCGTTATTTAGAAGTGAATAGCGTTTGGTTACGTTTCCAAAGATTCTTTTTGGTCTTCAAGGGATCTTAATTTTTCTACTGGCATCATTGCTTATTTTGGCATAGATAATCGATAATTTTTTTATACAGAAACTACTTTTGTAGCTCAGCTTACGCTTGAATACAAACAGAAAACCATTTCCTTTGCATTTCAACAATCAATTTTTTTTGGATTGATAAACTAGGACGTCAATCAAAGGTTAGACCTCGTCATAATTTATGCGGATCAATTTGGAAATCGGAAACCATGACTCATGCGGTACTTTGAGCTTTCGGGCTACATTTGGATCCAAACTGCTGATCCATATTGGTTCAACTGACTGAGTCTGACTTTGATTATTTGCTCTACCAGCAGTCCCCCTTTAACTGCTGCATGGTCAATGACCTAATGCCATTATTATATAAAAAAAAAAAAAAAAAAAAAAAAAAAAAAAAAAAAAAAACTTCTACGCTTGCTGAAGAAAAATTTTCAACTAACTGGGCAGCTGGGCAACTACTTTATAAACGATACTTAACTAACAAATGCAGAAAATAAAACAATCAAAACAGGTACGTACAATGCCCACGATGGCGGCGAGCACCCCCAAATTCCGCCTGGTCTGGGACAGTCTCATTTTCGGTTCACTTCTATGCAGGACGATTTAAAGCAAAGAACTGATGTAGATAGTTGTTTCGCAGTAATTAAAGGATTATTATTATCAGACATTAGATAATTAATACTGATATTGATAATTCCGTTTTTTTTTGCGAAATCAATTTAGGAGGAGTGCCTGTATATTATTGTTTTATTTACTGTTGCAAAATATTGATGGATAGCGCGTCATATCTAAGCTGGGAAATTGTTCTCTTAAATGGTTTTCGTCACTGGATTTGTTGACGGTGCGTCAGCTTTGTGATGTATAAACAGCTGCACGGCTTTGGTTTTATGAGTTGATTGGGGTAATCTGTTTGGTACAAAGGTTTTGTCGAAAATGACCTGGCCTTAAAGGGGATTAAAAGACCTTCAAAATGCCTTTTTTGGATGATTTTTAGCCTTAATTGTAAAGGAGATATGACCGAAATAAGAAGCGCGCCACGTTTTAGGAAATTACGTCATTGCTCGTTTGGGGGTAATTTATTCTCAGTACTTCGATAATTATTGATTTGTTGACTTTAGGGGTGGTTTTTACCCTCTTAGGGGTAAGAGCAATTATTTTTCTTATTAGGGGATGAATTTTGTCTCAAAATATAACAATCTGCTAAGAAGGTCCTAATTTCTCTAAATAAACAAAAAATAATTAATTCATCCATTTCACCCCTTTTATATCGGCCATATATGGGGAATTTAGGGGTGGTTTTCACCTTCTTAGAGGCAAGAGCAATCAGTTTTCTTTTTAAGATATAAATTTTATGTCCTAAAATATAAAAACTTGCAAAAAAAGAAGTTCTACTTGCTCAAAACAAACAAAATATATTTTTCCATTGTACCCCTATTATCGGCCATATTAGTGGTGTAACCGCGAATTTTAAAATTTTGACTTCAGATTCGTAATCAGCGACCTCAAAAACATGTACATGAATTTTTTCGATTCGATTACATAAAAATTGCTTATAGGACTATTATAGAACTTTTAAGGTCGTTCCTTTAATATTATATTACTAGAGATTGTAGACAACAGACGATAAGGAAAGTAAATTGCTAGGTTTATGCAGCTTACAGTTCTTGATGCGAGCTATTATACAGACGTTTTATTAAGGTGTTTTAATGGAATCGATTCAAGTGGAAGACAGAATTAATGTTTCTTGTTATGACCTGAGATACGTCAATTAAGCTACCGATTCAGCTCACATATTTAAATAAAAGAATAAGTAATATTTTCCCTCAATTGAATAATAATAGACCTGAGGGATATAAAACCGTCTTGTAAAGGTTTTATTGTGCCCATTTAAGAACTCCTGATGTTTCTCCTTTAGACCTTTAAGGAATTATACGAATATTTTTATTTAATAACAGTTCGTGAAATATTAGTTATAGAACTGTTACAAAACTTTATGAAACCTCCAGGGCGAAAGAAATAATACTCCTGTCATAAGAAATACATCAGCCAGTCTACAGTTGTATCAGATAACATATTTATATGATGTAGTAGAGTATTAGAAAAAATATCGTTTTATAATGGCTTTATAATGGTTGCTTAATGAACTGAAATGTTCTCTAAAGTAAGTCGCGACCAGTGTTGATAGAAGAACTTGCAACTGCATAACGAGCTCCACTGTTCTGTAGGAAAAATCGTGGCAGTCTTTATAGAGCCAAACGAGCTTGTAACTACATTACGAGCTAAATAGTTATATAAAACAAACTGTCAGTCTTTGTACATACTGTATTTATTAGAACCTAATTATTAAGTAATGTTTCCCCCCATTGAATAATACTAGACCTGAGGGTCTATATAACCGTCTTGTAAAGGTTTTATTGTGCCCTTTTAAAAATTCCTGATATTTTTCCTTTAGACCTTTACGGACTTATACGAATATTTTTATTTAATTATAGTTCCTGAAATATTAGTTATAGAACTGTTACAAAACTTTACAAAAACTCTGGGGTGGAAGAAATAATATTCCCGTGATGAGAAATACGTTAGCCAATCTACAGTTGAATCAGATAACATATTTATATGATGTAGTGGAGTATTAGAAAAATTTACGGTTTATAATGGCTTTATAATGGTTGCTTAATGAACTGAATTGTTCTCTAAAATAACTCGAGGCCAGTATTAATAGAAGAGCTTGCAACTGCATGATGAGCTCCACTGTTCTATAGGAAAAATCATGGCAGCCTTTATAGAGCCAAACGAGCTTGTAGCTATATTACGAGCTAAATAGTTATATAAAACAAACTGTCACTCTTTGTACACACTGTATTTATTAGAACCTTATTATGCTTCATATTCAATCTATATTCAACTAGAACAGCATTATAACAGCTCTTATAGAACGCATAGTCCTATAAAAGTTATTTAATTGAAACTAAGAATTGCCATTGATTTCTTATGAAGTTTCTGTCGGTCAGAGATTGCTGTAAAACAGTCCCGCTATTTCCATAAAGAAACTTCTATTCAACTTCTCTGTTTATAAGAGTCTTATAAGATACTTAATAGGTGCAACGAGAATATTACTACGGGTCAATAAATTGTTATAGGAGCTTAAGTTTTTTAGAAAAAATGATAAAACCAATTTAGGTACAAAATTTGGATTTTCAACTACAACCCTCTGCCAACTGCTCGAAAACTTTGACTTTGAATAGGGGCAAGTGGGGCGGAAAAAAAATCGTTCAAATATCACTGTTTCAGAATTTATTGGATTTTTTTTTAATGTTCGTTTTGATATTTTTTATTAACCTCTCGTGTCAGAATTTTGATTTTTAACTATAATTTTTTATAACAGATCTAAAATTGATTTTTTACTAAAAAATAACCTTTTTTTCAATTATAATCAGTCTACATGTCACAAATATATGAATATATATTAGCCCAATTTAGTTTTAAATACTTTACAAATAGATATAGATCTGCCAAAATAGAATTTTCATTACTTTTTTATCCTTGACAGCTGTCAAAATCGCTGTCAAATTTAAAAATTCAAACTTGTATCTTTCGTAATTTTGAAAACAATGTGGATGCGAACAAGTATTTTAAATTTCTCTGTTTTTGTAATTGAAATTTTATTAATACAACGTTTTCACTTTTGACAGCTGTCAAATTTTCTGTCAACTGAATATAAATACTATTTAATAATTATTTCCACAAATAACTTTAGTACCTACTTAAAAAGACATTTTTCTATAGGTTTTGGAGGTTATGAATACGAAATTACTTTAATAAAATTATTATGTTTGTTGGCCAAAATTTCTGTCAAATTTAAAACTTTGCAAGTGTGCCTTTCGTAATTTAAAAAATAATATGAATTACCATAGAAGAAGTACTATTAAGTGTTTTAAAATTTGCTAGTTCCATAATAGACAATAAAATAAAATTTTCACTTTTGACAGCTGTCAAAATTTTTCAGCTTAATGAAAATGACATTTTACAATTATTTAAACAAATAAACGTACTTAACAAACGTTTTTTTAAGTTCTTGACGTACTGACTACGATATTGATGAAAAAAAAATTAGGTTGGTTGACAGATGCAAAAATTGCTGTCAAATTTCAAAATTTATGAGTGTATCTCCGTAATTTTGAAAATAACGTTGATTTCCACAGAAGAAAATACATAAAATGTTTTAGTTACTAGTTCAGTAACTGATATTAAAATTAAGTTGCAGCCTTTGACAGCTGTCAAGAATTTCTGTCAACTTAATAAAAATGCCATTAAAACATTTTTCTATTGGTTTTGTATGTACTGAATACGATAGTAATACGAAAAAGATATACTTGCATATTTTTAAATTTGTCAGCAATTTTGACAGCTGTCAAAAGACGTAATATTTTTTTAGATCTATTTCGTATTTAGTACCTGCGAAACCTATAGAAAATTGTCTGCTTCAATTGTCGAAATAATAATTATTAAATGGCATTTTTATTAGGTTGAGAGAAATGTTGACAGCTGTCAAAAGTAAAAAATGTATTTTAATATCAATTATGGAACTAGCAAATTTAAAAGAACACTTAAATCCTTTCCTCAATGGAAATTTGCATTGTTTCCAAAATTAAGGAAGACAAGCTTGCATATTTTTACATTTGACAGCAATTTTGACAGTTTCGACAATTTTGTATTCAAATACATCCGGAACCTATAGAAAAATATCTGCTTAGTACTTTTATTTGTGCAAATAATTATTAGATGTCATTTTCATTAAGTTGACAGAAAGCTTGACAGCTGTCAAAAGCAAAATTCGCCCAATTTAGTTTTAAATATTTACTTTACAAACAGATAATAGAACTGCCAAAATAGAATTTTCATTGCTTTTTTATTCTTGACAGCTGTCAAAATCGCTGTCAAATTTAAAAATTCAAACGTATGTCTTTCGTAATTTTGAAAACAATGTGGATGTGAACAATGTGGAGAGATACCTATAAAGTATTTTAAATTTTTCTGTTTTTGAAATTGAAATTAATATAACGTTTTCAATTTTGACAGCTGTCAAATTTTCTGTCAACTAAATATAAATACTATTTAATAATTATTTCCACAAATAACTTTAGTACCTACTTAAAACGACATTTTTCTATAGGTTTTGGAGGTTATGAATACGAAATTAATTTCATAAAATTATTAAGTTTGGTAGCTGCCAAAATTGCTGTCAAATTTAAAACTTTGCAAGCGTGTCTTTCGTAATTTTGAAAATAACGTGAATTACCATAGAAGAAGTACTATTAAGTGTTTTAAAATTTGCTAGTTCCATAATAGACAATAAAATAAAGTTTTCACTTTTGAGAGCTGTCAAAATTTTTCAGCTTAATGAAAATGACATTTTACAATTATTTAAACAAATAAACGTACTTAACAAACGTTTTTTTAAGTTTTTGACGTACTGACTAATTGCTGTCAAATTTCAAAATTTATGAGTGTATCTCCGTAATTTTGAAAATAACGTTGATTTCCACAGAAGAAAATACATAAAATGTTTTAGTTACTAGTTCAGTAACTGATATTAAAATTAAGTTGCAGCCTTTGACAGCTGTCAAGAATTTCTGTCAACTTAATAAAAATGCCATTAAAACATTTTTCTATTGGTTTTGTATGTACTGAATACGATAGTAATACGAAAAAGATATACTTGCATATTTTTAAATTTGTCAGCAATTTTGACAGCTGTCAAAAGACGTAATATTTTTTTATATCTATTTCGTATTTAGTACCTGCCAAACCTATAGAAAATAATTGTCTGCTTCAATTGTCGAAATAATAGTTATTAAATGGCATTTTCATTAGGTTGACAGAAATGTTGACAGCTGTCAAAAGTAAAAAATATATTTAATATCAATTATGGAACCAGCAAATTTAAAAAAAACACTTAAATCCATTCCTCAATGGAAATTCTCAGTGTTTCCAAAATTAGGGCAGACAAGCTTGCATATTTTTACATTTGACAGCAATTTTGACAGTTTCGACAATTTTGTATTCAAATACATCCAGAACCTATTGAAAAACGTCTGCTTAGTACTTTTATTTGTTCAAATAATTATTAGATGTCATTTTCATTAAGTTGACAGAAAATTTGACAGCTGTCAAGAGCGAAAAACATTATTTTAATTTTAATTAAAAATAGAAAGATTTAGATTTAAAGAATTTGATCTCTTTTTCTATAAAAACTCACATTGTTTTCAATATTACAAAAAACATACTTGTAAAATTTGACACTGATACTGACAGCTGTCAAGAAAAAAAAGAAATGAAAATTCTATTTCGGCAAATCTATTATCTATTTTTAAAGAATGATTTAAAACTAATTTGGGCGAATCTTTATGTATTCGATTTTCGAATATTTGCGACAGCCATCGAAGTAAACAATTAATATTGTAAAATAGTTTATTATTCATTTTATTAAAAAAAACATTATAAAAAAAACATGTGAGTTAATAAATAATCTCTTCGTCAGTCACAATTCCGTATCTGAAACAGAAAATAATTCAAAATTAAAGTAAATAAATATACCTAAAAGAAAATAACAAATTTTTTTTAACAAATCAAATATGTTTTATCGACTAGGAACAACAAACACACACTCAATATCCGTGTATAGTAGAAGTAATCTTTCAAAATCACTTCCACTGCTACCACTGGAAATCGAACCAAGAGGTCTTCGATAAGATACAGATTCCACTTACTATCTAATCTGATATTCTTGTAAGATTCTTGGGGCGTCCTCAAACGATGCAAATCATTCATTGGAACGGTCGCCAAATTATACCCCCTGGCCGGCTTCTTCTCGGGCGCCTCGATATACGACCAAGGCATCTGCCCTCTGAGAGAACCGACAACATCAGCGGTTCTGCCTTCCTTCGGATCAACAACATCTGCCACCTCTGGAAACCCGTGGTAGTAAGTGCTGACACTGCTGACCTACGAATAGAAAAAATGCACATGTTTTGAGTTGGAAACTACGAGTAGATTCCATTATGGCACTTACATTCTGCCTGCTCCTTGAAGATTCGTTTCTAATCGAAGAAATGTACCTCCCGTGGGAGTCAATGCTGTCCTGACTCTGGGGAGGTATGGTGAGGTCGCCGGCGGCCTTTAGTGGGTCGTTGAAATCGATCCTGCTCGGCCTGTTGAGGGACTTATTGGAGTTGCAGTCCTTATTACTGGAGTTGGAGGACGATCTGCTCGTGGTACTGGTAGACTCTATGGCGCCGTAGAACAGTTGCCAGCTTCTGATCCTCGACGCTGAGGTGGTCAAGTTCTGGTCGCGACCTCCTGCGTTGCTGCGGCTTGAATTTCCTGCACCATGGGAAAAAATTTTGACCAGGTGTTGAAGATAGAGTCTAGATAACTTACCGGTTTTTCTTTGGTATCGTGGGTTTCTTCCGTCCAAGTTGTCTTGGAAAGCCATCACGGCGACGTTCATGATTTGGAAGAAGTTTACTATGTTCAGAACCCATATTATGACGATCCTGGAGAAGAGCATGCAAAGCGTTATTGCCGGCACTGCGGGTATTATGCGCGACAGTTCGTGGTCGTTAAGGTTGGAGAAATCCGCGTAGTTCTCCACCCCGATGAAGTTCAGCCACGTTGTGATGTTCTGAAAAGGAAATTCGTTGTTAAATGTTTGTTTTACTTGAAAAGGAGTTAAGTTTTTGAAATTTCCCAATTCGAATCTAATGGTAAATTGACGATTTTGACAGTTGACAGCTGCCAATCAGCTGTCAGTCAGCATTAACAATTCAAAAACTTGAAATAACCTATAATAATGATCCTGAAATATGATGTTATATTTCTCTGGTTGCTGTATTTAAATCTGACAGCGGATTAAGAATTTTTACAGTTGACAGCTGTCAAAACAATATCAGATTACCATTAATTATTAAATACCCGAAATAATTTTATAACTTTATTATTTTAAAGTCGCTGAATTCAAATTTTAATATTAATGATTTTGACAGCTGTCAACTAGCTGTCTAATGAACACCGAGTAATAGACATATTTTGCATTAAGTTTGTATTCTAAAAACCAAGAAAAATTTCAATAGTTAATTTTTGTTTCAATAATTAATGGTAATTTGACACTATTTTGACAGCTGTCAACTGTCAATTCTTAATCTGACGTCGTATTGTGATACAGCAACCAGAAAAATATAACATCATTTTTTTAAACCACGTTGACATCTTGGCGTCAACAAAAAAATCTCTTTCTCAGTTTCGTTATATTTCTGTGGTTACTGTATTTAAATCTGACAGCTGATTAAGAATTTTTACAGTTGACAGTTGTCAAAACAATGTCAAATTACCAATAATTATTAGAAACCTGAAATAATTTTATAACTTTATGGTTTTAAGGTCGCTGAATTCAAATTTTAATATTAATGATTTTGACAGATGTCAACTAGCTGTCTAATGAACACTGGGTAATAGACATATTTTGCATTAAGTTTGCATTCTAAAAACCAAGAAAATTTCAATAGTTAATTTTTGTTTCAATAATTAATGGTAATTTGACACTGTTTTGACAGTTGTCAACTGTCAATTCTTAATCTGACGTCGTATTGTGATACAGCAACCCGAAAAATGTAAAATCATTTTTCAACCACGTTGGCATCTTGGCGTCAACAAAAAAATCTCTTTCTCAGTTTCGTTATATTTCTCTGGTTGCTGTATTTAAATCTAACAGCGGATTAAGAATATTTACAGTTGACAGCTGTCAAAACAATGTCAAATTACCATCAATTATTAAAAACCTGAAATAATTTTATAACTTTATGGTTTTAAGGTCGCTGAGTTTAAATTTTAATATTAATGATTTTGACAGCTGTCAACTAGCTGCCTAATGAACACTGAGTAATAGACATATTTTGCATTAAATTTGTATTCTAAAAACCTAGAAAAATTTCAATAGTTAATTTTTGTTTCAATAATTAATGGTAATTTGACACTGATTTGACAGCTGTCAACTGTCAATTCTTAATCTGACGTCGTATTGTGATACAGCAACCCGAAAAATATAAAATCATTTTTCAACCACGTTGGCATCTTGGCGTCAACAAAAAAATCTCTTTCTCAGTTTCGTTATATTTCCCTGGTTACTGTATTTAAATCTGACAGCGGATTAAGAATTTTTACAGTTGACAGCTGTCAAAACAATGGCAAATTTTATTACCATTAATTATTAAATACCTGAAATAATTTTATAACTTTATTATTTTAAGGTCGCTGAATTCAAATTTTAATATTAATGATTTTGACAGCTGTCAACTAGCTGTCTAATGAACACTGAGTAATAGAAATATTCTGCATTAAATTTGTATTCTAAAAGCCAAGAAAAATTTCAATAGTTAATTTTTGTTTCAATAATTAATGGTAATTTGACACTGTTTTGACAGCTGTCAACTGTCAATTCTGACTTCGTATTGTCATACAGCAACCAAAAAAATATAACATAATTTTTCAACCACGTTGGCATCTTGGCTTCAACAAAAAAATCTCTTTCTCAGTTTCGTTATATTTCTCTGGTTACTGTATTTAAATCTGACAGCGGATTAAGAATTTTACAGTTGACAGAGCTGTCAAAACAATGTCATATGACCATTAATTATTAAATACCTGAAATAATTTTATAACTTTATTATTTTAAGGTCGCTGAATTCAAATTTTAATATTAATGATTTTGACAGCTGTCAACTAGCTGTCTAATGAACACTGGGTAATAGACATATTTTGCATTAAATTTGTATTCTAAATGCCAAGAAAAATTTCAATAGTTAATTTTTGTTTCAATAATTAATGGTAATTTGACACTGTTTTGACAGCTGTCAACTGTCAATTCTTAATCTGATGTCATATTGTGATACAGCAACCAGAAAAATCATTTTTCAACCACGTTGGCATCTTGGCGTCAACAAAAAAATCTCTTTCTCAGTTTCAGTAAAAACTCATCAATTCTCGCCACTCGACCTTAAACCGGGCCTGCTAAAAGAACAAACACCGTCATTATCTACTATGTTATGCTTTATCGTTCATTAATAAATTAAAAGGGTCTATCCCGGCTGATATCAGCCGGTATTATCAATTACATTACTCAGCCAACTCTGTGAAGTGGGTATTTATCTGTGGAGATAAACAGAGGCAGAGATTATTCCAATATAGAAGACATCACGTGGGTGTAGCCGGTGAAAGTGAATAAAATAACCTTATAAACAAGATAACTAGTCAGCGATTATCGATTTGTAATAGTTAACAATATTAACTGTTTTCCTGAGACGTGGAAACTTTCGGTTTGTAAAAGAGGAGACTAGAGTGACTAGTTCTTTGTCGAGTTATTCCAAATTACGCTTAATTAATTTTTTTTAAACATCATGTACAGGGTGATTCATTTAAAAAAAGAGGCACTTGACCCTGTAACATTATTTTGGCTTGCCCTGTATATTCAAATGCGTTTACCAATCATTCATTTCTATACGAACCGACTTACTTGAATGTGATAAATATCCAGTCCGAAATGTACCGAGGCCACAACGTCCAAAATAATAATGAGAGCGGTGACGACCAGCCATGGGCAATAGAATAGCAGCGACAGGCACTTTCTTATTTGAAAACACGTTCCAGCTGAAAAATTAAACCTGCGTCAAAAATGAAAATAGAAAATACAAAGATAGTAATAGGAACACGTAAGTTTATAATAGCAATGCGGCTCCAGGTATTTTTCACTCAACGGTTTAGTGGTACAATTTTCGCTACGACTTACCGAATAGTAAAAAGGCGGAGATGATCCAAATTGCGTCAGAAATAATAAAAGCGAAAAAATACAGGTTGGTCCGCCACGCAGCGCCGGACTCCGTTGGCAGCACGGCCTTGTCCAGGACCGTCTGCACGATGTCGTACACAGTGTCTTCGCCTGTAGCGTTCAAACTTGGCATTTTCTTTTTTTTGTTCCAAATAATAATATCATCGTGACTCAGAGTTACGTCCCCGCATTCATCTTCTAAAAACCAGAAACACAGGGCAGGGCGGTGAATAAAGTGTTATTTTAACAAAAATTTAAACACGTTTGCATTTACACGCCATACTTACTGTAGAAATATGTGAGGTATAAAATAACCAGTCCATAGTGGCCGGGTTTTATTCGGCAAACATAGAAGTAATAACCACATAGGGCCCAAATTATGTGAAAGCTTGTTTGTACCTAAAAATAAATTGTGTAAAATTGCGTTTATTATAAACTGTATGTGCTATACATTAATCATAGTCTCGTTGCATTAACATTGTTTATGAATTTTTTTTAACTTTAACCTTATATTTACTTATGATCTAATAATACTTTTAGATTATGTGGCTAATCTTTTTACAAACGCACAAAAAATTTGAAAAAAACAGGTCTTTAATTAGTTCTAAAAAACATTTGATATCTAAGTACTATAGTATAGTAAACCTAAGCGATATAGTGGGTTGAAAAAATGACTCAAAAAATTGCAAAGAAAGAATTATTTGTTATATTTCTACGGCAAGACTTACTAACTAATAATCCACAGGTCGCGCCCATTACTGCGGTCACCAGTTGCTGGGGGATGGGATAACACATGCTATTGGAGTACAGAGTTGATTTCCGTCTCGTTTGTGCGTGCGACTGTTTATGTTTAATTGCTGTTATTGGTTCAAAATTAATCGTCAATATTTAGTAACGATTGAAGCCGGCCCTGACCCATTCTCGATATCTCTCCGACAGGGCGAAGCGCGGCATCTTTTGCGTGATTTTTTCAACCCATTATATCGCCAAGGATGGCGGCAAATATATTGTTTGGACAGTAAAAAGAATTAGGTTAATATTCTCATTATTAGGAACTCAATTAATTTAAGCAATAAGCATACGCTCACACGATAAATCAAGTCTTTAAAAATACACTGTAAAAATTGCTGTCAAAAATATTTTTCAGTTTTTTTTTTGCTACGATTATTTAAAATAAACTGGAAAGATCGACTTTAACGTTTAATATAGCCATTATTTGAAACTCAATTGTTATAGACGCATGCTCACGCCCTAAGTAAATTTTTATAAATGAACTGCAAAAAATTACTGTCGAAAATATTTTTCAGTTTATTTGTTACTATTATTTAAAATAAACTTAAAAGATCAATTTTGACATTTGTTATAATCAATATTAAAAATTAAATTTTCATAACCACAAGTTCATTTCCTAAAACAGCAAGTTCTAAAACAAGCACTGTGAAAATAACTGTCGAAAATATTTTTCAGTTTCTTTGTTACGATTATTTAAAATAAGCTGAAAATATCCACTATGACATTTTTTTTGGCATAATCAATAATATTTGAAACACAATTTTCATAAACACGAGCGCATTTCCTAAAGCAGCCTGTTTTAAAAAATGCACTGGCAAAAAATTCCTGTAAAGAATATTTATCAGTTTCTTTGTTACAATAGGAATGTTCACTATTTTTTAATTGTAATAAAAAATGATAGTTCTAAGGCCACAAAAACACGTAGTAACCATTAAAACGCCTAAAAATCTTTTTCTCTTAAAAATAAACTAAACATAAAATCGCCGAAACGAACGAGGCTAGCAAACGATCCCTGCAGCGAGACTAGCGCGTGTGATGTCATAATGCGTAAGGGACCAGGTGGCGAAACTCGTTTACCTGCTTGCTATTATATATTCTTTGTTTTAGTATTCATTTATATGCGTTTTTGTTAAGATGGAAGACTCAAACAGTGTGAAAGTTAGTAGGAGAAAGTGGTGTTTTGTTCCTGGATGTACAAATACATCGATAAATAACCCGAAAAAGGTTTTTATTAGTGTACCAAATAATTTGCAAAGAAAAAAGCGCTGGTTTAGTGCAACTAGATGAAGGCTTAAAGAGGTTTCAATTCCAATGCCAAAGTAGCGTCAAATGAGCTAGAAAAAGAAAGATTTCTGAAATTTTTTATTCACATTAAAGTCGAGTTATAAAACGTGTTAGAGATTTTAAAATTTTAGGTCCCCATATACATATCTGTTAGTTTAAACTTGGTTCAAAAACTTGATTACATTATGTTTATAGCTTGTGCAAGAATAAATTTACAAAAACCAATTTTATGAGGCACCCTGTATACTATTGAATATGGTAGCAAGAAAATTCATAGAATACCCTAAAACTTTTGTTTAAATTTTTTTTCTTATCTTAAAGTTCTGCCACATTTCACAAAAAAACACTTCATGCCTAAGCGATCGAAACGCGCGGTATCGTTCCCGATACTAAATAATTTATATCTTTCGCTAGAATACTCCGATTGTAAAAATTTTTTCACCAAACTTAAATTTGAACTTTCTACTACAATACCGCTCACATAACCGATATAGTATCTCTAGAAATAGAAAAAGTACCTCGATGCTACATTTTTCTCTACAATATTTCTGCACCCCCGCGTACTTTATTTTTTCCTTGGAAGATCAATAATCAAAATACTATTTTAACGCTGCTATCGTAGTCGCCATACATTATATAACGTCCGTCTAAAATTTGATCCATGTAGGTTCGATAGTTTTGGAGATAGCACGAGTTATATCTGAAAAATTTTAAATATCGTGTATCGCCGAAAAGGGGTGAAAAATTAATATAGATGAACGCAAGCTCATATCGCAAATCGCTCTCCGGAAATGGATTCGGCAGAAAATTTTACATAACATGGACCTAATTTTAAAAGTATGTCCAAAAGTTACATAGCAACAGAGAAATAAGCGGAATTTAGTTCACTGTATCCCTTACTATAACTACTCATTCTCGCGCGCTTACCTGTTACGCATAGTGACGTCAGATAGCGTTTCGCGCATTTAAACGAATATTGATATTTCTTTTGGGTTTTTTCCATGGAATGGATTTATCAATTTTTGTAAAACTTTGATGATGCGATTATGAGACCATTTTTAATCTAAACAAAATTTCACTTTTTTGTGAACATCCCTATTGACCAACTTTAAGTAAACTTTAACTTAGTAAAACCAAAATTAGATATAGAATTGTCATAAATTCATGTTCATGTTCTATATGGAAGTCTTTAAAAGTGCACAGAAAAAAATTACTGTAAAAAATAATTGTCAGTTTATTTTTTACCATCGTTTAAAATAAACTAAAAACTTCTAAAAATACGTGAACTGAAAGTATTGGTGTTTTTAAGTAAATTGATAGATTTTTAACCTTCTTTTTGAAAATATTGATTCACTAACAAAAACACCAATTATAATTTTGGATATTTCGATTTTTTTGCAACCAGGCCACCAGGTCTGGCTCGGCCCAGCGGGCTCATAATTATTTTGGGGCCCTCTTGACGACTACCGACTATAGTCATCAATTTATGACTATTTTGAATGACGTACATGATACAATATTCATGTATATAATAATAATAATAATAATAATAATAATAAATGTACACGAACAAGATAAAATGTTACAGTTTTCTTTATTACAATAGTTTTCTTTTAACTTAGATATCTGAGACTTTAAACCGACTTGGGGCATTTTCAACTTCCATACTTTGTTGAAGAAACGGCGACATTCCTCAGCTAAAGTCTGTATTACACAATTTTTGGAAAAATATGTCTGTTGTTCCATAACCTCAGATTTAAAAATTTTAAATACGACCGTCAGGGCCATCACGTCTTGTGCCAAATGATATGTTAAGAAATGACCGTGTTGTAAACAGTTACGTTTTGTAGATTTTATGGAAAATAAATGTAATATTTAATTGTCGAGTACCCCCTCAAGTAAGTATTCTATCTAAGTAGATAGGAATCTACTCACCAGACTGGAGATGTATAAATCATTCCATACTTAACTGAAGGTTTGTTTTTCGTTTAAACTCCCCTCACCTGTGAACCAACATAGCAATCACTGAATTACAAATCGCTAAGTAACTGAAAGTATGAAACGTCTAACTATATAAACTTATAAACCGCCACTCCGTTTCTTGGATAACCTAAGTATAGTAACTATAATTTGCATTAGTGAAACAGGGGCGGTCAAACTTGAGGTGGGACAAAGTTTTGCCCTCTCAGAATAGAAAAATGAAACTTAAACTCGGCCAGGTCTGTGTCTACCACGAGAATTCCTCCTGGCCCTGCCAGATAACTGCTTAAGAAAACTCGAGTTCTGGCCAAAATTCCGAGTCCACGCGTTTCTTCAGTATAACCGACCCTGTCCACACATTATGCACTCTTTGCTAATTTACACCAACGCAACGCCGGCAAATATCAATTAGGTACTACAGCTAACGGCCTTGCAAACAGCGCTTAGTCACGAGCACATGAGCAATTATAAAAAAAATTCTTACTATCGTCCATATTGCAACTGTTACTCCTGTCCTGAAATTGCTAGAGAAGCACATAACACTGGCCCGGGTCTATTTTTAAATAATTTAATCACGATAAATAGCACTGCTGCTGTCAAAAATTGTTTGTTGTTACATACTGAACCGAAAAAGAATTAATCAGGAACTCGCCTGCCGATAAGATAAGGGGTCGTTTTTATTCTGTTCAAAAACTGATAGCAAAAACTGATCGATTAGTATCTGTAAATATATGTTGAAGATACGGTGGAAAGTAACAGGTGTAATTTGTACATGCTTTATTCCAGGTTCCAATGCAACATAAACAAAATTCTGGTTTCTGGACGTTAATTTTTTTAAATAAATCTGCTTTAAAATAACAAGAGAAAATATAGTTCAAGAAATTTATGAAACAAAAAAGATTTTAAGCAAAAATACAAAGTAATTTCCACTCATTTGTCGGAGTCAGCAATATACCACATCATCGTATTGAATTTATTTCTTACTTTTCGACCTCCCTGTATATAATTAAATATAATCGAATTAACAGCTTTTCTAACAATGTTAGCTGCTAACAATCAGTGGCCCGAACCAGTAAAACCAGACTGTAAATGATGACACTATTTGGTGCAAGTTTATTGGATAAATTATCCCAATCTGGTGCAGAAAAGATCTAAGTCCAAAATACGGTCTAGAGTGGCATGTTGCCATTAACTTTTCCACGGAAGTGAACTGCTCGCTGTGTATCAAGACCTCGAGTAGACGTTTGAGGTTGGTGGTCGATGATTTGCGTTTTAAGACTTAAGTCCTTTTGGCACGAAACTGTTAAAAAGTGTTTGAAATAAGTTCTAGGCGCTATTTTCATTTTAAGTCCTCTTTACTGTACCGTTTTCTTCCTGGACCAACCTATGCCTTTCTTAAAGCGTTTTAGGACTTAAGTCTTTTTTGCACGAAGCTATTAGTATCTGTCTGAAGTAGATTTTAGATACTATTTTCGATTTAAGTTCTTTTTGCTGTACCAGCTTTCTTCCCGGACCACCCTATTTCCGTTTTACAGCGTTTTAGGACTTAAATCTTTGTTGCACAAAGTCATTAGAATCTGTCTGAAGTAGATTATAGACGCTATTTTCAATTTAAGTCCTTTTTGTTGTACCAGTTTTCTCCCTGGACCAACATATCACTTTTGAAGCGTTTTAGGACTTAAATCTTTTTTGCACAAAACTATTAAAATCTGTTTGAAGTAGAATCTAGAAAATAATTTAGATTTATGACCTTCTTGCTGTACCAGTATTCTTTCTGATCCAACCTATCACTTTTTTAAAGCGATTTAGGACTTAAGCTTTTTACACAAAACTATTATAATCTCTGAAGTAGATTCTATAGACACTATTTTCGATCTAAGCCGTTTATACTTTACCTGTTAATCTTCCTGTGCACTATCGCTTTTTTAAAGCATTTTAGGACTTACATCTTTTTTGCGTAAAACTATTGGAATCAGTCTGAAGTAAATTCTAAACAATATTTTCGAATTAAGCCCCTTTTACAGTACCAGGTTTCTTCCTGGATCAATTTATCACATTTTTAAAGCATTTTAGGACATGAGTCTGTTTTGCAAAAAACTATTAGAACCCGTCTGAAGTAGATTCTGGACGTTATTTTCAATTTAAGTCCTTTTTGTTGTACGAGTTTCTTCCTGGACCAATCTATCACTTTTTTAAAACGGTTTAGGACTTAAGCCTGTTTTGCACGAAGCTATTAGTATCTGTCTGAAGTAGATTTTAGATACTATTTTCGATTTAAGTTCTTTTTGTTGTACCAGCTTTCTTCCTGGACCACCCTATTTCCGTTTTACAGCGTTTTAGGACTTAAATCTTTGTTGCACAAAGTCATTAGAATCTGTCTAAAGTAGATTATAGACGCTATTTTCAATTTAAGTCCTTTTTGTTGTACCAGTTTTCTTCCTGGACCAACATATCACTTTTGAAGCGTTTTAGGACTTAAATCTTTTTTGCACAAAACTATTAAAATCTGTTTGAAGTAGAATCTACAAAATAATTTAGTTTTATGACCTTTCTGCTGTGCCAGTATTCTTTCTGGACCAACCTATTACTTTTTTTAAAGCTCTTTAGGACTTAAGCTTTTTACACAAAACTATTATAATCTCTGAAGTAGATTCTATAGACACTATTTTCGATCTAAGCCGTTTATACTTTACCTGTTAATCTTCCTGTGCACTATCGCTTTTTTAAAGCATTTTAGAACTTACATCTTTTTTGCGAAAAACTATTAGAATCAGTCTGAAGTAAATTCTAAACAATATTTTCGAATTAAGCCCTTTTTACAGTACCAGGTTTCTTCCTGGATCAATTTATCACATTTTTAAAGCATTTTAGGACATGAGCCTGTTTTGCAAAAAACTATTAGAACCCGTCTGAAGTAGATTCTGGACGTTATTTTCAATTTAAGTCCTTTTTGTTGTACGAGTTTCTTCCTGGACCAATCTATCACTTTTTTAAAACGGTTTAGGACTTAAGCCTGTTTTGCACGAAGCTATTAGTATCTGTCTGAAGTAGATTTTAGATACTATTTTAGATTTAAGTTCTTTTTGTTGTACCAGCTTTCTTCCTGGACCACCCTATTTCCGTTTTACAGTGTTTTAGGACTTAAATCTTTGTTGCACAAAGTCATTAGAATCTGTCTGAAGTAGATTATAGACGCTATTTTCAATTTAAGTCCTTTTTGTTGTACCAGTTGTCTTCCTGGACCAACATATCACTTTTGAAGCGTTTTAGGACTTAAATCTTTTTTGCACAAAACTATTAAAATCTGTTTGAAGTAGAATCTAGAAAATAATTTAGTTTTATGACCTTTTTGCTGTGCCAGTATTCTTTCTGGACCAACCTATTACTTTTTTTAAAGCTCTTTAGGACTTAAGCTTTTTACACAAAACTATTATAATCTCTGAAGTAGATTCTATAGACACTATTTTCGATCTAAGCCGTTTATACTTTACCTGTTAATCTTCCTGTGCACTATCGCTTTTTTAAAGCATTTTAGGACTTACATCTTTTTTGCGAAAAACTATTAGAATCAGTCTGAAGTAAATTCTAAACAATATTTTCGAATTAAGTGCCTTTTACAGTACCAGGTTTCTGCCTGGATCAATTTGTCACATTTTTAAAGCGTCCTAGGACACAAGTCTGTTTTGCAGAAAACTATTAGAACCCGTCTGAAGTAGATTCTAGACGCTATTTTCAATTTAAGTCCTCTTTGTAGTATAAGTTTCTTCCTGGACCAGTCTATCACCTTTTTTCAAGCGTTTTAGGACTTAAGCCTGTTTTGCACGAAGCTATTAGTATCTGTCTGAAGTAGATTTTAGATACTATTTTCGATTTAAGTTCTTTTTGTTGTACTAGCTTTCTTCCTGGATCACCCTATATCCGTTTTACAGCGTTTTAGGACTTAAATCTTTGTTGCACAAAGTAATTAGAATCTGTCTGAAGTAGATTATAGACGCTATTTTCAATTTAAGTCCTTTTTGTTGTACCAGTTTTCTTCCTGGACCAACATATCACTTTTGAAGCGTTTTAGGACTTAAATCTTTTTTGCACAAAACTATTAAAATCTGTTTGAAGTAGAATCTACAAAATAATTTAGTTTTATGACCTTTTTGCTGTGCCAGTATTCTTTCTGGACCAACCTATTACTTTTTTTAAAGCTCTTTAGGACTTAAGCTTTTTACACAAAACTATTATAATCTCTGAAGTAGATTCTATAGACACTATTTTCGATCTAAGCCGTTTATAATTTACCTGTCAATCTTCCTGTGCACTATCGCTTTTTTAAAGCATTTTAGGACTTACATCTTTTTTGCGAAAAACTATTAGAATCAGTCTGAAGTAAATTCTAAACAATATTTTCGAATTAAGCCCCTTTTACAGTACCAGGTTTCTTCCTGGATCAATTTATCACATTTTTAAAGCATTTTAGGACATAAGTCTGTTTTGCAAAAAACTATTAGAACCCGTCTGAAGTAGATTCTAGACGCTATTTTCAATTTAAGTCCTTTTTGTTATACGAGTTTCTTCCTGGACCAATCTATCACTTTTTTAAAACGGTTTAGGACTTAAGCCTGTTTTGCACGAAGCTATTAGTATCTGTCTGAAGTAGATTTTAGATACTATTTTCGATTTAAGTTCTTTTTGTTGTACCAGCTTTCTTCCTGGACCACCCTATTTCCGTTTTACAGCGTTTTAGGACTTAAATCTTTGTTGCACAAAGTCATTAGAATCTGTCTGAAGTAGATTATAGACGCTATTTTCAATTTAAGTCCTTTTTGTTGTACCAGTTTTCTTCCTGGACCAACATATCACTTTTGAAGCGTTTTAGGACTTAAATCTTTTTTGCACAAAACTATTAAAATCTGTTTGAAGTAGAATCTACAAAATAATTTAGTTTTATGACCTTTTTGCTGTGCCAGTATTCTTTCTGGACCAACCTATTACTTTTTTTAAAGCTCTTTAGGACTTAAGCTTTTTACACAAAACTATTATAATCTCTGAAGTAGATTCTATAGACACTATTTTCGATCTAAGCCGTTTATACTTTACCTGTTAATCTTCCTGTGCACTATCGCTTTTTTAAAGCATTTTAGGACTTACATCTTTTTTGCGAAAAACTATTAGAATCAGTCTGAAGTAAATTCTAAACAATATTTTCGAATTAAGTGCCTTTTACAGTACCAGATTTCTGCCTGGATCAATTTGTCACATTTTTAAGCGACCTAGGACACAAGTCTGTTTTGCAGAAAACTATTAGAACCCGTCTGAAGTAGATTCTAGACGCTATTTTCAATTTAAGTCCTCTTTGTAGTATAAGTTTCTTCCTGGACCAGTCTATCACCTTTTTTCAAGCGTTTTAGGACTTAAGCCTGTTTTGCACGAAGTTATTAGTATCTGCCTAAAGTAGATTTTAGATACTATTTTCGATTTAAGTTCTTTTTGTTGTACCAGCTTTCTTCCTGGACCACCCTATTTCTGTTTTACAGCGTTTTAGGACTTAAATCTTTTTTGCACAAAACTATTAAAATCTGTTTGAAGTAGAATCTAGAAAATAGTTTAGATTTATGACCTTTTTGCTGTACCAGTTTTCTTTCTGGACCAACCTATCACTTTTTTTAAAACGCTTTAGGACTTAAGTCTTTTTGCACAAAACTATTAGAATCTCTCTGAAGTAGATTCTAGACACTATTTTCGATCTAAGCCCTTTTTGCTTTACCTGTTTCTCTTCCTGGGCACTATCTGCCTGGACCAATTTATCACATTTTTAAAGCGTTTTAGGACATAAGTCTGTTTTGCAGAAATCTATTAGAACCCGACTGAAGTAGATTCTAGACGCTATTTTCAATTTAAGTCCTCTTTGTTGTACAAGTTTCTTCCTGAACCAATTTATCACTTTTTTTAAAGCGTTTTAGGACTTAAGCCTGCTTTGCACGAAGTTATTAGTATCTGCCTAAAGTAGATTTTAGATACTGTTTTCGATTTAAGTTCTTTTTGTTGTACCAGCTTTCTTCCTGGACCACTCTATTACTGGTTTACAGCGTTTTAGGACTTAAATCTTTTTTGCACAAAACTATTAAAATCTGTTTGAAGTAGAATCTAGAAAATAGTTTAGATTTATGACCTTTTTGCTGTACCAGTTTTCTTTCTGGACCAACCTATCACTTTTTTTAAAGCGCTTTAGGACTTAAGTCTTTTTGCACAAAACTATTAGAATCTCTGAAGTAGATTCTAGACACTATTTTCGATCTAAGCCCTTTTTGCTTTACCTGTTTCTCTTCCTGGGCACTATCTGCCTGGACCAATTTATCACATTTTTAAAGCGTTTTAGGACATAAGTCTGTTTTGCAGAAATCTATTAGAACCCGACTGAAGTAGATTCTAGACGCTATTTTCAATTTAAGTCCTCTTTGTTGTACAAGTTTCTTCCTGAACCAATTTATCACTTTTTTTAAAGCGTTTTAGGACTTAAGCCTGCTTTGCACGAAGTTATTAGTATCTGCCTAAAGTAGATTTTAGATACTGTTTTCGATTTAAGTTCTTTTTGTTGTACCAGCTTTCTTCCTGGACCACTCTATTACTGGTTTACAGCGTTTTAGGACTTAAATCTTTTTTGCACAAAACTATTAAAATCTGTTTGAAGTAGAATCTAGAAAATAGTTTAGATTTATGACCTTTTTGCTGTACCAGTTTTCTTTCTGGACCAACCTATCACTTTTTTTAAAGCGCTTTAGGACTTAAGTCTTTTTGCACAAAACTATTAGAATCTCTGAAGTAGATTCTAGACACTATTTTCGATCTAAGCCCTTTTTGCTTTACCTGTTTCTCTTCCTGGGCACTATCTGCCTGGACCAATTTATCACATTTTTAAAGCGTTTTAGGACATAAGTCTGTTTTGCAGAAATCTATTAGAACCCGACTGAAGTAGATTCTAGACGCTATTTTCAATTTAAGTCCTCTTTGTTGTACAAGTTTCTTCCTGGACCAATTTATCACTTTTTTTAAAGCGTTTTAGGACTTAAGCCTGCTTTGCACGAAGTTATTAGTACCTATCTGCCTAAAGTAGATTTTAGATACTGTTTTCGATTTAAGTTCTTTTTGTTGTACCAGCTTTCTTCCTGGACCACTCTATTACTGGTTTACAGCGTTTTAGGACTTAAATCTTTTTTGCACAAAACTATTAAAATCTGTTTGAAGTAGAATCTAGAAAATAATTTAGATTTATGACCTTTTTGCACTTATTTTAAAGCGTTTTAGGACTTATGGCTTTTTTACACAAAACTGTTAGAATCTGTCTGAAGTAGATTCAAGACACTATTTTTGATTTAAGTGCTTTTTGCTGTACCAGTTTCTTCGTGGGCCAACCTGTCACTTTTTCAAATCATTTAAGGACTTAAATCTTTTTTGTGCCATTAGAATATGTCTAAAGTAGATTCTAGACACTATTTTATTTTAAACAGCAACAAATCGTAAACAATAAACAACCGTTTTCGCATCTCAATTGTGTGACGTCACGGTAAACAAAACCATAAACGCGTTTCCATGCGCTCGGGGCGCAAAAATACGCTTATATTTATTATTTATTGTCTATGATTCATCGCCAGTCTACAAATATTTGCAAATTGACTATAATTGCCTTCGATATTGAATAAACATAATAGGATGATGATAATTGTGTGACGGTAATAATTAGAACTGGAAATACATTTACGCGCAGAATATATGTATTTGTCGCGGATATGAAAACGAGATCGGTTTATTATTTTTAACATCAAATTTTTTAAAGCTGTAATTTTTTTTACGAGCACCCTGTATGTTGTTGCATTTTTTAATTCTACGCAAAATTGTAGTTCGAAATCTATTTTTCGAGTTATAAGCATGTAAAGGAAATAATTGACAGGTCAAGGTCAACATAGAAAAATTATTAATTAATTATTAATTATTGTCAAATTGCATATTTTTTTGTTATTATTATACTTGTATAAATATTTTTGAATATAAAGGGTGTTCCATCTAAGAATTTTGACTTATCTTTAAAGGTTCGAAAACTGACATCGATTTTACAACCACCCTGTATATAAATTTTATTATAATTGTTGGTTGCAATAGAATAAAAATGTCAAAGAGATCATTTCGTCGGTTAACTGGCAGTTGTGTTTGGGTACGTGGATATCATAGTACAGGGTGATCATTTTAAGTGCCTCACTCGATTTTCCTGCTTTATTCTTCACCTAGGAAAAAAATTCAAAAACCATACTTGTGTACTTTTTTCCGAGGAATCCGATTCCGAAAAGACAAAAACAATTGAATGTCAAAGAAAAAAGTTATGGCCGAAAAACTGAAAAAGAAAAAAATATACACCCTGTATATTAATGCGGAAATGGATACGTGACATTTCACTGATTGTAAATGTGTATCAGATACATATTTTTCACTTCCGGTTTGACCGGAAATTGCTTTAATTTTTTTATTATAGGTGATACACCCTGTGTATTGAGCTCAGTTTAAAGAACTTTTCTTTCTGAATTCAGCAATATATAACATATCATCATTGTCTTTCATATTTAATAAGATATTGGGGTTTTAATTTAAAATAACACAAATATATGTTATGAAATAAAGTCATCCATGAAAATAAACAAAAGCATTTAAATTATTTATTTATTTCAAAAACAAAAGAAGATATAGCATAACAACTTGTATTCTTTAGTTTTTGAAATAAATAAAAAATAATTTAAATGGTTTTGTTTGTTTTCATGGATGATTTTATATCATAACATATATTTGTGTTATTTTAAATTTAAACTCCAATATCTTATTAAATATGAAAGACAATGATAATATGTTATATATTGCTGAATTCAGAAATAAATGTTCTTTAAACTGAGCTCAATATACAGGGTGTATCACCTAAAATAAAAAAATTAAAGCATTTTCCGGTCAAACCGGAATTGAAAAATATGTATCTGATAAGCATTTACAATCAGTGAAATGTCACATATTCATTTCCGCATTAATATACAGGGTGTATATTTTTGTCTTTTTCAGTTTTTCGGCCATAACTTTTTTCTTTGACTTTCAATTGTTTTTGTCTTTTCGGAATCGAATTTCTCGGAAAAAAGCACACAAGTATGGTTTTTGAATTTGTTTCCTAGGTGAAGAATAAAGCAGGAAAATCGAGTGAGGCACTTAAAATGATCACCCTGTACTAAGTAGATTTTAATTACAGGTGCAAATTGAGACGGGAAGTTTCCACTCTTTTCGATACCACAAGTCATAATTACTCGTGTCAATACGTTGGAATTAGTACACTTTAACCACTACGAGGAACAAAATACTAGGTATTAATTTTCTCTTAAAACGACGTGTCAATATTTATCTAAAGAATATGTTCCATTCATTACAATGGAATGCAAGATACCGAAGAACTTTCGTTTCATACAACTCAAACATTTTCCACAGTTGTCATTGAAAGACCAAAATCATTTTTTCCAAAAATAAGCCTTCTCCTTCATCGTCACACCGTCGTCAAACATTTTCATTTTCTGGCAATAGAAACATTTTCTTGAGGAGACTGACTTAAGACTCCCAAGAGACGCTACTCTGTAGGAACCAATTCATAATGCATCGCTATGATTCAACCCCATGTGGAATTCTTTTGTCATTCACTTGTTGCTTAACCAATTTCGAATCACCAAATTTTATTTTGTTTCAAAATTTGTTTTTTAAATATCTACTGAAAAATTTCGCACGAATTTCGACAAGCAGACACACTGTATATAAACACACAAATGCCTTGAGGAATACCTCAAACCCAACAAAATAAGATCCTAGCAAATTATCACAATCGTTCCAAATTATTATGGCAAATTCTACGTCACGAATGCTAATTGAATTATTTTTTTTATATATAAGCCCAGTTCGCTGGCGGGACCTCGCAGTTTTTACAATCAGTGCCAAAATGTTTCGCTTGGTTTGCTTTATTGCAGTATACTTACTGCTCGCCAATCCTGCCCTTTCGGCACCCCTGCTGCCGGAAGACACCACCGAGAGCGAAGACAACTCCACGGAATCCAGCAACGGAACCCAGAATCTGTACGTTTGTAGCGCTAACGAAAATTTTTGTTGATTCATGTTGTGTATTTCAGGTACGTCATAAGGTCTGTTGTGTACGAAATTGGAATTTTGACTGATGGAGACGACAGCGACGCCACCAATGAGACGTAAGTACCGTAAATTATAAGAACTGTCACATTTTGCATACCTGGATTTTTGAATCGATCTCTAAAAATTTAAGTTTATTTTTTTCCGTGTTCATTAATTTTCATTAAATTTTATTAAAACGTGAATAACTTGGCAACATTGCATCTGATACCCGAAAATAAAATATCTTTGTGAAGTCCATATAAGACAGATGTTAATTATGAAAAAATACACAGGATGTTCCATTTAAAAAAGGTCCGAATTCGTTGCCGCGGATTTATGGTACACTCTGTACATACACTCAAAAATAATTTTAAAAGGTGGCACATTTACGGTTCAACAATTAGATTTTTTTTCTTAATCTTCATTGGCCTAGTAGCTATGGTCCGAGCGAGGATATGTGGGCCACCCTGTATATATAAAAAATACAAAATCGGCAATTCTCATTTTAGGAAGTTCATATGAAAAGTTTAAAGATTATGTATTGTAAAAAAAACATTTTTTTATTACTTTTAGAGTGTCAAAAAATTAGGAAATTGGCGTGTTTTTCAATTTTTAAAATTGAATAAAAATAAAAATATTAACTTTACGAAAAAAAGTTATTGCAGATTTCTTGTTGGAAATCGGTGAAAAAAATATGATAAAAAAATTTTAATTGTAAAAACAAAAATATTCCCTCAACTAATTTTTTTTAGAAATGAAATCCAAAGAAGTCAGAATTCCATAGAGGTAAATATTTAAAAAAATAAAATGTAAATTTTATTATTTACGTCAAAATGTGAGTCTAAATCCTCTAAATAATATCTTAAAAATACATTAAAGTCTTTACAGAGCTTATTTGCAAATTCTACATTTAACCCTTTTATATACAGGGTGTGCGATTTAAGACCGGAACACCCCATTATTTCGAAACTCGTTGACCGATTTTAATATATTTTTTTTTGAGACAGTAGTGCTCGATGAGCTCTATTTGACCATGTGAAAAAATTTAAATTTTCATTTTTTTCAAGGCCTGCTAAGGCCCGCTAAATGGGTCGAAATTTAGAGATCGATCATTAGGCAATTTCTTTGCCATTTTCAGCCCCACGACAACAAAAGTTACATATACATTTGTGAAATTCCCCGTCGGCACCTGCTCTTCATTATTCCCTGAATGTATTAATTAATCAGTAGCGGAAGCAAAGCGTGTAGCCGATATTTATCAATTATTATACCCACTCCTATCACTAGGTACTGATAAAGCTTTTGTCGCTATTTATTACAACACTCAAATAAAACCCAAAATAATATATAAATCGAATTGGGATCGTTCCTTCTTATTTATTTATTTTATTATTTAACGACCAAATAACAAACTAAATTTTTTCCAGGCACGAGCAAGTGGACGTCTCCTTCTTCGACCCGGAACACAACGGCAGCATCATCGACTTGTCCCGCATCCCAATCCCCATCCAAACCAACGTGAGCGGCGTTGAAGTCACAGGCATCTTGCCCACTGACTTGGGATCCATCCGCCTGAACAAGGACGGGACAGTTTCTTACAACGGCTCGTCTTTCCCAGCCTTGCCCAAAGCGCAAGTCACTGTTACTCACAACATCAGCACCATCGATAAAGACAAGAGCGCCTCCATTTTGTCCGGGTTGCCCGACATCTTGGGACTGAATAAAATTGTAAATCCAACTAATGCTACGGATAAAGATAAGGAGGCCGAGACCACCGATGTGGAAGGGATAGAAACGGACGATGAGAAAGAAGCTAGATAAGATCCAGTTTTGTTTTAATTGTGTACATAAATTATTTTTTATTTAAGCTGTAAGGGGTCCGCCATTTTGGTGATTTTTGTGGCGACAATAACGCACTTTGGAAGAGACAATTATGTCACAATAAATTTTGTTGTAAAATTGGTACCAGCTTCTATACTATCTGGCGAAGCTGTCCGGTGAGAACAAGATGGAGGCGGTGGTGTTTTTCATTTTTATTATTATTAACATTTGGAAAGAATTTTGACTAAAATGTTGAACATGGCACTCCTTATGGCGCTTAAACGCTGATTGTGATTGTATAGTCAATTATTTTTAAGAAATATTTTATTAAAACCTTATACAGTAAAACAAAATGTCTCTTTTTATTTGTATGTTTCAAACGAACGAAGGAGGCACACTTGGGGTGTGATGGGCGAAGTCAAGGCGATTGCATTTAAGCGATACGCCACCTGGTACTCTTTAATTGAACCATTTACTGAGCCATTGTGTGGGTCGATTTTAATTTTGTTTTGCTTTGCTTTCGTGTAAAAGAATTGCGTTGTATTCCGTTGGTAAGGAAAAAGAAAGCAATAATTTTAGCAAGAAACAGCTTATAAACAGCTTGCGTTTTAAGTCTGAAAATTGGAAAGCCTGTTAATAAATACATGAAAGTTTGTTCTTTTAATTTTACGAAGTTGATGGAATCTTGAAAACTATTGATTAATTTACTAATTTGATTACTGAAAACAGCGCACAAATCGAAAGCTCAAGAACATATGAGGTTCATTAATAATGTAAAGAGGCCAGGCGTGTGACGAGTAAGTGGTTTTGATATTTTCTGCCAACTATTGCCACCAGGTTTTGTAATTAATTTATCAAGCCCTTGGTCTCTACGTTGTGAATGACTGTAACTCATCAGAAAAATTTTAACCATATACACTTAATAACTCATTAGTTCATAGTTTTATCCGCCTTAGCGTTGACATCTTAAATCATCTATATCTGTGGTTAAGCTCAGAAAGTGCAATCTAAGCCTCTGGGTTTATCCGTGTTCATAAAATCTTCTGGTGTTGTATATGCAACACACTTAACACCACTGTAATTTGGGTCACAGACGTGAAAAAGAGACATTTGACATTTAGTAGAAATATGAAATATAACCTAGAACGAGTTCGTTACTCTTTTCAAATAAATAATGCTTATTTAACCAAAAATTATGGAAAATAAACTAAAGAGGTATGAAAAAATCGAGTTTCTCGGTGAAGGCCAGTTTGCCACAGTCTACAAGGCCAGAGATGTGGAAAATGACAATATTGTAGCAGTGAAAAAGATCAAAATAGGTAGCAGACAAGAAGCTCAGGATGGAATAAACAGAACAGCATTGAGAGAAATCAAGCTGCTGCAAGAGCTGCATCACAAGAATCTAATTGGACTGCTGGATGTCTTCGGACACATGTCCAACGTTTCTCTCGTGTTCGATTTCATGGACACGGATCTGGAAATCATTATCAAAGACAACACGATAATCCTTACAACCGCTAACATTAAGTCTTACATCCTGCAAACGCTGCAAGGTTTGGAATATTTACATTTAAATTGGATACTGCATAGAGACTTGAAACCGAATAATTTATTAGTTAATTCTAATGGTGTTCTCAAAATAGGCGATTTTGGGTTAGCCAAGTTGTATGGATCTCCCAATCGCATTAACACCCATCAGGTAGTTACGAGATGGTACAGGGCCCCTGAGCTGTTATTTGGTGCAAAGCAGTACAGTACGTGTATCGATATGTGGGCCGTAGGATGTATCTTGGCCGAGTTATTGCTACGAGTGCCCCTGTTCCCAGGGGAATCCGATTTGGATCAGCTAACTAAAATCTTTTCTGTTTTCGGTAATCCCACCCCGGAGAATTGGCCAGGTGTCAAATCTCTAGCGGATTACATAGAATTCAAGCCTTTCACGCCGATCCCATTGAAAAATATTTTTACTGCAGCCGCAGACGATCTGTTAGATTTGATGGAAGGGCTTTTGGTTTTGAATCCCATTAAACGAAAAGAATGTACGGAGTGCTTGCAGATGCCTTTTTTCAGCAATAAGCCAGCCCCAACGCTGGGATCCAAACTGCCACTACCTCACAGTATTAGGAAAGTAAGAGAAATTGATAAGCCGTCTTTGAAGAGGAAGTTGCTAGACTCCGCCGAAGGAGGGACGTTATCCAAAAGGTTATTTTTTTAATAATTATTACCGCTTTGATTATTGTATAATAAAAATATTGTATAAAACGTTTATTTTTGTTTGTTGACCTATCCATGTTGCCGGAGAAATGCAGCTGTCGATATTTGCTACATTAGTGGATTCCCCTCGGTTAATTTGGTAAAAATACACAAAGTTTTTAAAACTTTTTTTTTAATTGTGATTTTTATTATCGAAGCTGTTCACAACACATTTTTGTTACTTCAATGGTCTTAATCAAACAATACGAAAAGTGTTGACAAAATTCATTTGTAATTAGTCATTTAAATTCAAAATTGCAAAAAATTATCTCACTCTATTTACACTCTACTCTACACTATTTGAACCATACAAATGAACATGACATGACTGTTAACTTAGCAGAGCAGCGGCGGTGGTACCAACATAAATTATGCGGTGTACCAACGTCAATGTCAATAGTTCTTTTCGTTTTGCACTTGTCAAACCGCATTTTATCTTTTTGTTAAAACGTGAAAATTATAACCAAAATATAACAACAGAAATAAAATAAACAATAAAATGGTACGTATTTTCCCACAACTTAACACTTTCATTCCATTTACGATATTAGTACAAAACAAACCAACATATTGCTACTTAACCTATAACTTTTACCAAGTTGCCAATACCACAGGATATTATTTTTTTAGAAACCTATTATGTTGCATGGGCACGAACGTGCCATAACTCAAATAAAATACAATCGAGAAGGTGATCTTTTGTTCTCGTCTTCAAAAGACAACAAGCCTAACGTTTGGTATTCGTTGAACGGAGAACGATTAGGAACATTTAATGGCCACCAAGGGGCTGTTTGGTGTATCGACGTCGATTGGACTACAACTAAGTTTATGTCCGGTGCCGGAGACAATTCCTGTAAGCTGTGGGACTGTGAGACGGGAAAAGAAATAGGAAATATCATCACAGCCTCGTCAGTAAGGACTTGTATGTTTAGTTATTCTGCTAATATGGCAGTATATACAACTGACAAGGCCATGAAGCAGCCTTGTGAAATGTTCATCATTGATACAAGAACGATAGACGATAGTATAGGTCATCAGGATCCTATTTTAAGAATACCTATCAAAGGAGCAAGGGTCTCTTCTATTTTGTGGGACAATTTAGATGAAATGGTGATTACTGGACACGAAAATGGAGAAATTACCAAGTGGGACCTTAAGGTAATAAGTTGAAATAAATTCAGACCAAATTTGTTCGTTTTTTCAATTTACAAAGTTGGTGAGTACGTAGAATTCAGTTGCTTCATAGTTTATTCTGTTTTAGACTGGTAAACAAATCAACTCAGTAAAGGAACACGACAATTTAATCAATGACATGCAGTGGAACAAAGATGGTACCATGTTCATCACGGCCTCAAAAGATCACACCGCCAAACTTTTTGACGCTGAAGACCTGATGCTTTTGAAGACGTATAAAACCGAGAGACCGGTGAATTCTGCTGCCATCAGTCCTATTTTGGAACACGTTGTTGTTGGGGGAGGTCAAGATGCCATGGATGTAACGACTACCTCGGCCAGAGTCGGCAAATTTGATTCTCGTTTCTTCCACATGATTTTCGAAGAAGAATTTGGGAGGGTGAAGGGCCATTTTGGCCCCATCAATAGTGTTGCCTTCCATCCTGATGGAAAGAGTTACAGTTCCGGTGGTGAAGATGGTTACGTTAGAATTCATACCTTTGATTCGTCTTATTTCGAGTATAATTTTGATTATTGAGGAATTAAGATATGCTTGTCAACTTTAACGTAATATTTAATAAAACATTATTTTTAAGTAACTTTGTTGGCTGTTTTCCACATCCTCTTGTTATCAGTAAAGATGGTATTTGATAAAAAATGTATGTCGGTATTTGATTTGTTTATTGTAGGTGCCTTTAATTGGAATTTTTTATAGCGAAATTAAGTTCGCTAAAACAAATATATATAAAAGTGTACTTGCATAAATGTAGATTTGAAAGCAGCTAGATTCTACAACAGAGACTTTATAGGGACAGTGACGACAACAGAGCCAAAGGCACGCCCACTCGCCATTATGAGGCAAAATTTATCAAGCCTACATTTTTTAGTTGTGGAAATTTATTTTCAATTTAACTTTTGTAGTCAGCTTGGATCTATTGTAACATTTAAAAACTCTTCCAGACGGTAGATTTATAAAATAATATTGTAGATTATTTACAATAGACTGCTAATTATTTTAGGTTAGTATTCCAACAAACAAAAAGCATTTTGGCTTTGTTTTCTTTAGTTGACAATTGAAACCCTCGTATTATACTATAATTATTAGTGTAATTCAATGAAAGTCTGAAATATTTTAGTTATGTGTATTATGCAAAAATGTATGTACTTCTTAAAAATATAAAAATATGTTTGCACGTGTGAGGTTAGATAAAGTTGTAAATTTCATTAAAATATTTTTAACGAAAAAAATTAATAAATTGGTAAAGATGCACAAGTATACGCAGTATACTATTACAGCTTAAACAATTTCAGCATTTTTAGCCTCAAGGCGGTACATACCACATGAATCCAACTACCAATCAAAATGCTGACAACCCTTTGTCGCCACTGTCCCTATACAGTCTGTAATAAAGTCTCTTCTGTAGTTTTCCCTACAGAGGCTTAAAGTAATTTCTATTATTCGAAATATTTTAAATGAATAAAATTTGTAGCTGCGAGAAAACTGCAATGACAATAAATTTATATTTGATTTAAATTAAATTTCCCGAGCATGCCAAGGTCAGCAGATTTGCTAACGAAAATTAAATGCTCCGACAAGAGTGTCGTTTCTGAATCAGTTGTTCTGTGCTCCTGCTGCCTAAATTTGGTAAATCGAGAAAATTTGTTCATTATAACCAATGGGATTTCGAACTAATAGGTTATCTAAAAAAATAGCAGTTGGCGATCGGTGTTGACAGCCCTGATTTAGATTTATTTTACCGATTGTTTTAAAAAAATTTAAGGGAAAAGTAAATTTTTTCCGATATAATTGAATTATGTCAAAGCCTAAAGAAAACAAATGGTCTAACTATGCCTTAAGAATTATTGTAAATACAGCGTCACACCCTTTTGAGTATGCAAAAGTTCTCATACAGGTTAGTAAAACTTTAATCTTTGAGACGTTGACGTAACTTTTTATTTGTCACTCAAAATTTTCAGATCGGCTACGAACCCATAGCCCCCAGGCCGGCCAAAACCTTTTTCGGAAAGCCGGCTCTTAAATTGCCCAACATCTTCGAATATGGTACTCGTAGGTATTTTACATACGCTGACGTTTATTTACATTAAATATTTTTTAGTAAAGCACATAAAATCCATGGATGGACTGGCTGGCTGCTATACTGGTTTGGCCCCAAAAGTATGTGGAAATCTGTTAAGTGCAGTGGCGACTCAGAAACTTTTGGATTATTTAGAGCCTCCCAAAGAGGAAGACGACTATGATTTTGATCTTGAGGAGGAACCCACACAGCAACAAAAGTGAGTGTTATGCTGAATTAGTGAGATAGGAGTTCATTGTTGATTTTTAGGCGAGAGAGGTTCGTAAAATCGGTAAAATGTGATATTATAACTCATACTACTGCTATAATAGTCAGTCAACCTTTTCACGTGATAACTGTCCGAATGATGGCTCAGTTTGTTGGGAGGGAAGCAAAATACAAGTGAGTTGATTTTTGTGTGTAAAAATTGGAAACATTTTTTCTATTGGTATTTTTAGTGGAATATTTAGTTCGATAAAGGAAATCTATAAGCAAAATGGTGTTTTGGGATTCTTCAGCGGGCTGATACCCAGATTGTTAGGCGACGTTATTTCCTTATTATTAGCTAGCAGTTTGACTTATGCCATTAATCACTACCTAGTCGAAGAAAGGGAATTGAAAGTTTATACCTCAGCGACCATGACTGTAAGTTAAAACAAAAGCCGTTTATTGTTTATTAATTTTGTTGATTGATACTTGATTGAGAATCGTTATTTTCAGTTTTTGGCAACAGCACTCACTTATCCCTTCCAAGTAGTCTCCAACTGCATGGCTGTCACAAATTCAGGTCTTATGGCTGGTTCACCAAATTTCATGCCCCATTACACCTCTTGGGTAGACTGTTGGGCAGATTTAGCTAGTCGGAATCAACTGAAACGAGGATCTAGTCTTCTTGTACGTTATTATATTGGACCGTCAGTCATCATCGGTGGCCAAGCACTATCCGTTCCTAAAGACCTCAAAATGGTTTCTTAAAGAACATTTGTTAATTTGTAGTGCCTATATTTTGTTGTGGAAATCATTATGTAAATATTTTAATACAGTTGCAGAGCACATTATTATACTAGTTTCTCTCAATAAATTGTTGTTTTTATTACTATTGACGTTACGTTTGTTTTAATTAATTTGGAGCGTCATGCCTCTCATTTTTAATTGCGAGAGTCTAAGCACTGTTGCTGTACTCTATCCAGTGAAACTTGATTGAGGAAAGACTGCGTATGATTCTGTCGTTGATTTTCCTCACGTTCTGCTGTTCAAACTTCGATTAACCAAAGAATTATTAATAACAAATACTGATTCTGTCGTATCTAATTTTCATGTAAATATAGGTATTATTCTTGTTTGTTTCGATACTGTTGCAATTGAATATATGGGGTGTCCAAACTAAATATTTAATGAATTTGGACAATTCGAATTTTAAAAATTACTAAAGCGAATTCTGAATTTAGTTAACAAAAATATGGTTTCTTTTTATTAAAACACCTCGTATATTTTGACAAATGGCTTTGTCCGTGTGGACATCGTTACAAAATTTAATATAACGTGTAAACAGTAAGAAAATGTTCTAACCATGAAATATTTGTTTGTTCAATGATGGAGTGTTGACTATGAATAATTTTTTTTATTTAAACAGGAAAACGTGATGCCTAGTAATAGGTATTTAAATAAGTAAATTTTATTTATTTTATATGTCGCACCCATGAGCTAATAAGATAAAAGATAAGAGAAACTATTAATAACAAAATATTTCAAAAGTTTTTGGGCCATGTATATTTAAAAATTAAAAACACTTTTTTTACTATAAATAATATTGTACAAATGATTGATTGTAAACATTTTGTAACAACTAACTAACTAACAGTTGCAACAGTATTATTGTAAGTCATTCATGCATATTTCTAAAAAATTCAAATTATAATTTTTAGTAAATATTGTGCTATATTAATTGTCGATGGGAATTATGTTTTACAGTATGAAATAGTGTACTTAATTTGTAAAAACCAAAAATACGTCACTGCCGAAAGAATTTATATAAATAGTTCTAGCCTCGGTACAAAAACGTAACCTCTTGTGCCAATTTGATAATATGCTTTTAAGTATTCATGTTTTACACATTTTAAGAGGTAGTATGCACGTTGTGAGATTTTAGTTAAGATGTAAATTCCCTAGTAGTCAAGTAATATGTCTAACAATAATTTCCTGTCTCTATTATTTCAAACCTGATGAAAAAACTGTCTACGGAATATTTTCAGGGAATATTTGTACAGCAATTAAAATTTAGTCAGTTAAGTCAAGTTAAGTGTTTGGGGTTGCAGCGTTAAAAATTATTCTTTTAGATATTAATTAAATTCGTTTCGTATTTTCATTCAATATGAAATTCAACAAATTTTAATTTTTCTTGTCGTGCACAATGAATTACGTTTATTCCCTTTTTTTCTCAATAATTGTAATAATTCTATATTTATAATTTATATTTCTATAATGAATAAGTGTTGAAATAAGTTATTTTGTGTACTTTCTTGATGATAAAGTAAAAATAAAAATTATACAAAATATGGGATATGTTTTACTTGCCGCCTCTGAGTTTTTTGTTTTATGTGACATACTTTTGTAATATTTAGTTTCACCGCAAATACGTTTACTCGATCCCCCTATAAAAAAAATTCTCGGAGTCAATGGACTTTAGTGGTTAACCTACGATTTACTCGAACTAATTTTAATTTTTTTTTCCCATGGAAAAAAAAATTGCAGAACGCCAATGAAAGTCTATGGCCAATGAACTTGGGTGAGAACTGAGAGACCTACTATCCATTTGAACTAATTTTAGATTTTTTCAACCACTTTAAAAAAAACTTTCACGACGTCAATGAACTTTAATGGCTAACCTACGATTCATTTGGACTAATTTTACTACTTTGACAGCGTTACCTGCTAGTGCTTTTGTATTTAACATCTGCTGCACTCTGACGAGTATACGTTTTTCTTAAACTCAACTGGAAATCGACATTGTTATGAAGATTAATCGTTTAGTTTTTAAACTCTTATTAATCTAAAGGAGGTTGCTCACTCACTTATTGTACTTACACACTTACCATACGTCACTGGTCGCTATTGATCGCATGCTAAATCAAGTGTCTTCCTTCCACGAAGTCTACACACAAATTTCTCAAAAAATTAAATATTTGGGCCGGTATTTTTGAAGATATTAAATAAAAGAAAGACGAAGAAGAAATAAAGTATTAGGCTTAATAATTCATCCCGTTATAACTTCGCGTAAACATCGCTGGTGGCGCACTAATACAGCAGGTAAATTAGACAGAGGTAGTGATAGGGGCACGTGTTTTAACATTAACGTTGCGTCTCTTGAATATTATTTTTCAGCAGCGGTAATGCGCCGCCTATTTAAAATTCTAGGGACCGTCCCTGGTGCGCTGGACAAAGCGTTTTGAAATGGGCGTGTTAATCAAATTTGACAGGATTTGACTTTTGCATAAAAGTGTCACGTAAGAAACGTGCAGCAGACAATTTAACAATGCTGAAACTACCTGCAGGTACTATATACGCGTTTTGAAAAAATCCATACTTTCCCTATTTCGAATTTCGCGGTTCGTGCTGTCATTTAGAAATTCAACAAGTGCATTGTGGGATTATGAATGGTGGTCATTTTTATCATTGTATGAAAGTATTTATTGAATATTTAGATAATTACTAATTATATACTACTTCCACCAATTAATTAACGGGAAATTTGTGATATGCTCTTTAGGTTTAGTGGATTTGTGTGTGTGTCTTGTGGAAATTTGATAAAATCTCTATTGCGGGGTCATCTCAAATGAACCTAACCCAACGTCTTCTCTAAACTCTAAAGTTTAAAAAAGGTGTGCATTTTTATAACAATATGCTAGCTGTAGAGTAATTATCTGTCTTGCAGAACTGTGTTTTGGTGCTGAATATAATAACCGTTACAAATTTATCATGCCGTGGCTGTTTCTAACAATTTGCGTCTGTTTTAGAAATCTCTACCATGTTTTGGAAGTACAATACGTCTTCATCCTCGCAAATTGAGGCTCTCTTAGGCAAAGAGGTAAACCAACGACTGTTACTAGTGTTGTGTAATCTTATAACCTTTACTTTATTATGCAGGATGTGACCCTACAAGAAGTTATGGATGCCGATGATATAATAAACGAATGCAGAGTACAGAACAAAATTTTAATAGACTTGTAAGTAGTATTTTCGCTCACTTAAACCTATTTGTGAACGAAACTATGTTGTTTCAGCCTCTTAAAGCCTGAGGTGATGGAAGAGTTGGTAACGCTTACTACAAAAGAACCGTCAATTGAAATAGAAGAGAGAACTAGATTTAAGTACCCGAACGTAGCTTGCGAGTTGCTGACGTGTGATGTGCCGGCTTTAAACGAAAGATTGGCTAGTGACGAGCTGCTTCTGGATAAGCTTTATACATTTTTGGAATGTGAACCTCCGCTGAATCCCCTTTTGGCTTCCTACTTTAGTAAAATTATGGGTGCCCTTATCGCAAAGAAGACTGAGCAGGTTAGTGCATTTGTAGCGGGTGTCTCGCTCGAAAAGGTAAGGATGCCCGGTTGGGTTTGCTCCAACTGGTTTGTTTACCTTTTTAGTGCGAGATGAAATGCAGCTTTTTCGGTATCAGTTTTTATTGTTTCATTATAGATTTTGTGTTTTCGTTTGTGTTTATAGCGTAGGTATTGTTTGTTTCATATATGCCTTGTTTGTTCGTTATTGGTTTTGCCGTGTGTTGTTTTTACACAGTTCATTTTTCTCCACACAAAATTTTTAAAATTCAATCATCAATCGTCGGAGTTTGTACGTACAGTAATACGAACATTGTATTTTTTTTAAATTTTAATAGGCAGTAACAATAATTGGTGACAAATAATTTATGTCCGATTATTGCTCGTAAAGTTGATTTTTAAGACTAGGTAAATTATTAGATGTTTTTATGTGGTCTTTGCCAAAGCCGGTTATATTCAAACAACAGAAATTTCACACAGTTTAAATGATAATAAGCTTAACATAATTAATAGTGGGCATTTTTTGCGCATAGTTTAACAATAAGGTGTGAACCGAATAGTTCACGATGTTTTATAATGAAACGAATAAAATTTGGTATTTTATCTTGGGAATAAAAATTGACGTTTCATTTCTATTTTATTAATACTACTTGTAAGGGATAAATACCTGTCGTATGAAAAAATTATTTCAAGTTTTAATTATTGACGAATTAGGTTGCCCCTAACTTACCGAATTTCTTATTGTTGTCCTGTGTCAAAATTCATTTTTCTCCTGCGTTTTATTCCTTAAGAACGTGACTGTAAGGTTTTTACTTTATGCGCTGCGTAAGTAATTTCTCCATTTACTTTTACGAATCTCTTTTAACGCATACGAGCTGCTAGTTACCTCCGTTTGATTCTTACCGTAAAACTTGTATAAAAGTAAAAACCTTGCACGCTGCGCAACTATAAACAGTCAGCTTTGCTTTGTACACAGTACCACGTTGTACTTATTGTAGTAAGTTAGTGTATAATATATAACATGATTTCTCTCCCCCTTCCCCCCCGGTCCATCCTACTTCGACCGATCCTGTGGTGAATCTTCCCGTCTTTGGCCTACCAGAACTGGCTGTCCTATCAGTTCACTTGCTTACAGGTCCTAGACTTTTTAAAGGCTAAGGACACCTTTATATCATTACTGCTCAAACACTTAGGCACTTCAGCTATCATGGATCTCATGCTCAAACTCATGACGCAAGTGGAGGGGGTCGAAATGAGGCAGAACATTTTGAACGTAAGTAAACCACACGTTATTATATTTTGTTATTATACAGGGTGGCCCACTTATCGTGCTCGCCAATTATGTGCAAAAATATTCTAGTAAAATCAACTTGTTTTGTTTCGTTAGCAAAAAACTGGTTTTTGTCATTTTTGTTTATTTATGAAAATATTTTAACGTGGTTTTTTTTTCTTGGAGCACTTTTTGATGCAGATTTTGAAAAAATTATATTTTTGCTAACTCTTAGATTTTGAGATTTTTTTTTTCAAATACAAGTCATAGCTGGCTATGGCTTAGTTAAAACCCAATTTTTTTTCTTTTTAATATGATATATTACAACGATGGTTTATTTTCAAAAATAATGAAGTTATCGCCATTATTTGATTTTTTTTATTTTCCTCCCTAATTTTAATGAAATAAAACAAAAAACACTCACGGCATATATTGATTTGTTGATTAAAAACTTATTAGGTGCCTATGCATCATTCAAATAATTTCGGCTTTTAAAAAACAAAGAAATTAAGAATTCTTTTAATTTTCAAGTAGCCCATGTAAAGAATTGTTTCAAATAGATATCTGTCAAAGTTTTGTTTTTGCTGGAATAAGTTATCTCGTGCGGCTGTGGACGCTTTGGAAAGCGATTTAGATATTTGAAACAAAACTTTGATAGATATCTATTTGAAACAATTTTTTACATGGGCTACTTGAAAATTAAAAGAATTCTTAATTTCTTTGTTTTTTAAAAGCCTAATATTATTTGAATGATTCATAGGCACCTAATAAGTTTTTAATCAACAAATCAAAATATATTTTGAGTGTTTTTTGTTTTATATCGCAAAAATTAGGGAGGAAAATAAAAAAAACCAAATAAAGGCGGTAACTCCATTATTTCTAAAAATAAAGTATCGGTGCAATATATCATTTTAAAGAGAATAAAAATTGGGTTTTAACTAAGCAAAAATATTATAATTTTTCCAAAATGTGCATCAAAAAGTGCTCCAAGAAAGAAAAAACCGCATTAAAATATTTTCATAAATAAAGGAGTTTTACAGGAAAAATGGCAAAAATCAGTTTTTTGCCTACGAAACAAAAACGAGTCGATTTTACTAAAACCTCACCATAAGATACCCATGGTGTACACGATAAGTGGGACACCCTGCATACACACACATATGCATTTTTTTATATACATTTTTTTAAAAAGCATGTGTTAGGTTTCTATTAATTTTTAACTAATCCCCTTATTGATTTGTTCTTTTGTTTTGCAGTGGCTCGATAGCCAAAGAATTATGCAGTCCCTGGTTTCTCTGTTGAATCCTAAAATTGACAAGGAAAGGCACTACAATGTTGCTCAATTATTGTGTGATTTTGTTAGGATAGCTCGTGATACCCAGAGGAATTCTACAGAGAGGGCCGATCCCGACCCGCTACTTAACACTTTAGAATCGTAAGTCGCCCTATTATTTCATTCATTTTTAAAATAATAATAATAATAATATTGTTATTATTATTATTATTTTTAAAATATAAAAAAATTAGGTTTACCGTTATTTCTTTAAATTGTGAACGTAAAATTTCACGCGTGTTTTTTTTATTTCAGCTCTGAAACGATATCTTTGCTGTTAGATCATATATTAGAAGAGAAAAGTGAGAGCGCTATTGTAGGCGGCATACAAGTACTTCTAGCTCTATTAGATGTGTACCAGTCTAGGTAATCCTTTTAATTATAACATTCGCTACGACTGAGCCACTTGGTCGTAGAGTTAAAATTGTTTATTCAAATTCGTTACGTTTCTATGCCGTTATTCTTTCAGCATTCCAAAATTCAACACTCAGACCATGTATAATTCCAATATTAACGACGAAGCTAGTGATATCGAACAAAAACAAAAGATTATTTTTAACACTACGCAAGCCATTCGTGTTAGAGTCAAAGACTTCCATAATATACTGCTAGATCCACCAAATGTAAGTAAAAAATTGACGTTCCGTGCCGTGCCCGTAACGTTCTATGCAATTTTATTTTTAGACTGCGCCTATATTAACGACGGTTGGTACTTTAAATCCCCCATTAGGTAATACTCGACTTCAGGTAACAAAGTTGTTTGCAACAATTATATCGTCCAATAATGAAGAACTGCTAAATGAGATAGAGTCGATAGGGACTTTCCCAGTACTGCTAGATTTATTTTTTAAATATTCTTGGAACAATTTTTTGCACACCCAAGTAGAAAATTGCCTTATATCAGCACTGAAGACGCACGTCTCCGAGGAGAACGAGGAAAATTCAAATGCCTTAAGTAAACACGTGAGTCCTAATCGCCATTTAAAAACACCCGTAAAATAACGTTTTTTTTTCCAGTTATTAGTAAATTGTAAATTAATTGAGAGAATATTAGACGCGTGGAAAGAAAACGATGAGCAGCAGTAAGTACAGTAACTGTTCAAGGAACGACACGTAATTGCAATTTTCTGTATTTTTTTTAGGGCTCAGGAGAAAGGTATTCGACAGGGTTACATGGGCCACTTAATCAGTATAGTAAATAAGATAGTAGAACTGTGTTCAACCACCTCTCTAGGGCAGTATCTCAAAGACTATTTGCCGGAGGTAGCCAAATATCTGGAAGAATTTAAAGAAACTACGCTGAGCGAAACCAACAAAATACAAGAGACACTGCTGGTAAGAATAACTAATATACAAGCAGTTGTTATGCTCGATAAAATTCTTAACGCCCCCTTAACGCTTTTAATTTCTTAGGGCGGTGCGCACCCTAACAGCTCAGTTGAAGACAATGACGACTATGGTGATATACCATTCCCTCAGTCGAGCGCTTTGCAGCAGCAGGTAAGATCAAAAAATTTTTTTACAATCGCGGCGTTTCACAGTCTGTATTGTAGATGTTCTCGCAATACCAGATGCAAAATCTGACATCGCAGTACATTGACGGGTACAGTGGCTTTAACGACGACGCCTTCAACGATGGAGATGACACTTTACAGTAAGACACCTCCTCATTTTACTAGTACGTTGTTTCAGTTGAGCGTGCTTTCCAGGGCCATCGATCATCGCACGGATATGAATTTCGATCTGTCGGAGGGGGATTTGGTGCAGCAACACGAAATATTCAAGCAGGTGTGCGCCCAAAATATTAACACGTTGGACGACGCAGACGACCAGATATTTGAGGACAGAGAGCACACGTTTCAGACGGTTATCGAGAAGCAGGACAGAAACGAGGCGCCTTACAGCAGCGACAGCGACGACGAGCCGTCTGGGGACGACAACATGGATATCGACCGTAAGCGTTAATCAAAATATTTTGTAGTTTTGTACGTTTTGACGTGTCGTTTCAGCTTGGTCCTCGCCAAAGCCCACCGACAGCGTCCCGCCGGCCGTCCTCGGGTCTGACCCTTGGGGTAACGACTTTGGAAGCTCAGACTCCACGGTGGGTGGTTGGGCGGATTTTACCGCGGCGCCTTTCGAAACGACCTTCACCTCCTTCAACAACAACCTCAACAAGAAGGAGGCGGAGAATAAGGAGAACAAGCAGCCGCTGGTCGAGAGCGACTTGACGCTGGAGAACGTTGATAGCCAGCAGGACAAACCCAAAGAAACAGTAACGAATAGTATTGAGAAAGTTGCTCAAGTAGAAGGCATTGTGACAAAGGGGGTAGGTACTATGAAGAGTGCGGCAGGTGACCAAGCGGACGAGGGCGTTTTGCATCAGAAGGAGTCTAGCACTGCTATTACCGAACCGTCCAAGTAAGTGGTTGTTGATGTTTTTTATGTGAGTTTATTTCTCAGTTAAGTTCGGAATGGCAAAAAATAAATATAAGTATAACAGGAATTGTTTTTTAAGTCTTATAAACTGTAAAACGTTTTCTTCATTTGTTCAAAGAATTTAGTAGAGTAAAAAAATATCTAAAACTACTTTGAGCGTACTTTCGATAGAAGTGAAAAACCGCCAAATTAGAGTACTTAATTATTTCTCAACCCCCCCCCCCCCTAACACTTTTTCATGATTTCATACTCCGCAACTATCGTTTTATGAAAAAAAAACCTTCGCGGAATTTTCCCTGGTAAAAAACTGCCCTCGGAAAATGTAAATTTGATTTATCACGTGGTGTTTTCCTAGAAGTATAGAAGGTGATTGTAGCGTGCAGTCGGGATCTACAGAGAAGGAGAAGCTGGAGAAAGAAAAGGTGTGAGCGATCCCCCTACATATCAAACGGGAACTTAAAAACATGTGGAGTCTATATGCCATACGGATGATGTATAGTATTTTGTAAATTAACACATTTTTAATCATAAACTACTGTAAAATCTAGAACAATAACGACTGCCTCTCGACAATGGTGAGATAATTAATGGAATCGTGTACACTGTAAAAATTTCTTATTTATATATTGTATGTTATGATTTAAGATGTTTAATAATTTAAGCGTATTCATTTTGCCGCCAAATAAGCTTGTGTAAATTTTGTTTTCGTACATACCACAAAAATCAGCAATCTTTGGTGACAACTGTGACCTGTTATGATTAAGAGCACAAATATTTTTGGAAAATTTCAGCGTTGTGTTGGTTGTTTCACTGTTGTTCTCTGGCAGAAACAAAAATCATTTTTTAATGTATTTATTCATCTAGCAATATTCCGAAACAATAGAATTCTGTTGTAAAATATCTTGAATTAAACTAATTTATTTTATAATTAATATTTAAATTTTGTGTATTTAGAGACCTTTGTGAAGAGATAAATGTGTGGGAGTGTTGCCCCTCGTATTCTTAAATTTTTCGCCAGGGTTATATAGTATTATAAAGTATTTCGTAATTATTAAAGAATTGCTTAATGCTCAGCATTTATGTATGTTCGTTTGTTCTTTAAAAGATCTCTTTGCAAGGCGTGCAATATTATTTAACCCTATTAGGGCACGGTGTCTAGAAAGCTACGTTAAAAAATGTATTGTTTATATTTATATTAATATTTATTGTTTTTTTTATCGAATAATGTTGATTGTGGAGAAACGCCTGCGGGTTTCTCCATTTATCAATGATTGAATAATAATAAAATTCGTTTTTAAATTTTCAAGATTACCACTTATTATTTGTTGAAATGTTAGTCATGGTCGAAAATAAAAAAAAATCTGTGGCACGTGACTGTGATGTTATATACAGGGTGTCCCACCTATCGTGCTTACTATTATGTGCAGAAATATTTTAGTAAACTCAACTCGTTTTTTGTTCCATAAGCAAAAACTGGTTTTTGCCATTTTTATTTTTCTTTTATAACTCCTTTATTTATGAAAATATTTTAATGTGGTTTTTTCATTATTGGAGCGCTTTTTGATGCAGATTTTAAAAAAATTATAATATTTTTGCTAACCCTTTTATATTTTTTTTAATTCAATTTTCAAATGCAAGTCAGCTGGCTATGGCACGATAAGTAGGACACCCTGTATTTGTTGTTTGAGGAGTAATAAAGCTACAGTTAGTTGTATTCAGATTGTTCTCTGAAAAGTACATAAATATATTTTTTTGCAGTATCCAGAAATTATATTGTAAGCCTTATTTTTTTTACTAGATCGGTTTTGTAGTGGCTTCTTCGACTGTTTTATAGATATCAATAATGCTTCCTCTGATCAACACGGTTATCAGATTTGCACAAATTTGGACAAAAATCCACAATATTAAATATATTATTCTTCTTCCTATCAATATTAAATAACACAATTAATAACCAAATGTGACAAGCGAGAAGTAGAATAGAACATTTTGTGACAACGCATAGTCAATTTAAAACAACTTTGACGTTTACTCGCAATAAGAAGTTAGAATTATGGAAAATAAAAAACACCATCGAGTAGTTTTCTGTCTTTTTTTTTACTTTATTATTTGACGTCAATTATCGTAAATAGCATAACCAGTTCCTATTGTAACGATCATACGTGCCAGATTTTGGCTATAGAGCTAATTTCAACTATTATGAAAAGATGCCAAATACTTTCATTAAAAAAAAAAACATTTTTTATAAACTTCGTTTTTCTGTTTATTTAATGCTTTTAATTTGTTGAAACTGGTTTTGATAGAATTTGTTTTCAAAGCACTCTTAATATTATTTAAAAATAAATTATTTCTTCTGTTTTTTAAATTTTTCAACTTGAATCTATTTCAAAATGTAGAGCATGTAGAAAATTTTTAATTGCGAAGTTTTATTCGTGTCATTTTTGCCATCAACTTTGGTCTAAACGTTCCATTTAAAGAAGGAAAATATGCATTTTTAGGAGCGTTTGTTTTTTTAGTAAGTAATAAATTCTGCCAGTTCAGAAAGATTGTTTTTATATATGTAGAAATAAACCTTACGGGGAAATTATAGAGTATTAAAAAACGGTAACTGTTTCAATGTCGTTAGGCCTCATCGGCGCTACACCGAAAACACTAAAAACCAACGTGGAGGGCATTCAATAGAAATATTTTGATGTAGCTTTCGAGCGACACCTGACCTACTAAAATTGAAATGGATTTTGTGCGCTCCGCCGCTCGGTGTATAAATAAATTTCTAGACACAAAATCTGTTTTGGTATTGTGATATAAACCAATCCCTTGAGCAACTTAGTGTATTAGTTACTTTATTGTGCCTGTAACTGCAATCAGAAGAAAATTAAACCAAATGTAAAAAAGTGTATTCATCGAAAATCGTATATTATATATAAAATGGTCCCTTCCTCATATTATGAACACTTTTGGTGATATTTTGACAATGAAGGGAGATTAACTTACAATTTTGAGTTGTTTATATATAAATATATATATACCGCTGAACAGTTGATATGTGTACAGACGAGAGTACAAAATAGTTTTCATATATGACCAATATGTTAGTATATATAGTTTGTTTTTTTTTTTTTTTGGTTATATTCGCAACTGTAAATTTCTGTGATCACACTGGTCTATGTCATATTGCTTCTCTAATAGGATAAGATATTTAATTTTAAGCTGGTTCTTCTATTTTTGCCTCCACAAAGTTGCTCAAAATGCATTACAGGAAACAATGTGGTAAAACGACGAGTTTTAGATACAAATCAAATATTTTCGAAATGTAATTTATCGCAACAAATATTTTACTTAGTTTTTACATATCAATGAGGATAAGTAACTTTGTTCGGTAACATTACCGAAGAGGAAATTGGTAACCAAGAAACAAATCTTCCTGATAACATTATTTTGTAGAAACACTCCTGGTTGAAATAACGTTTATTCTCGGTATACTAAAACTGACCAAATTCCTCGACGTTCAGTGTTTCTCTTAACATACCAAACGATTATTGTTTAAAGATCTTCATAGACCAGTGTTAAGGATTGTGGCTAAATTTAAAATAGCACATTCTAGTATTTTACTTAATATGTACACTTTTCATGATACAGTGCCTAGGCATTATTATATATTTTTTAAACATTCACATATTGTTATTTAAAAGTTTTGTTTCCATTGTCTTGGTTCTAATAAAAATTTACATATTTTACATTGGTTTCCTTCTGTTTGGGCCCTTTCCGTTTCAGAAAAAGCTGCAGAAAGAATAAGGTATGCCCTTCAAGAGTGAGCCACATCGTCTTGTTTAGCCGGTCGTTCGGCCACTCGTCAATAGAGGTCGCCTGAAAAAAGTGACGCGCACGTGACGTCACAGTGAACCTCAAAAATATGCATTTTCTAAGATTTTCGAATATTACGTCAATTTTATCAAAATTTCTGCTTGGTTCTTTACCACCAACTAAAGTCTTGTTTGGTGTATTAATAATACAGTTTTAATTGCCTTTATCTAATAAAATAAGATGCTTTTTGTTGGTTAGAATTCTAACCTAAAATTAGCAGTCTATTTTTAATAATCTACAATATTGAAACTTTATAAATCTACTGTCTGAGAGAATTTTTAAATGTTACAATGGACCCAAGTTAAAGCTACAAAAATTGTGTTGAAAATTGAAAATAAATTTGCGAAAACTAAAAATTTAAGGTTATGTCAGATGCAGATGATCTTTTTATTATTTTTTGGGGATTTTGGGGAAAAAAGTACAAAATATTCTGTAGTATATTTTTTTATTTAATACAAAATGTCTTACAGTTTAATCTTTGCCCGGCACATTAATCAATGTAGCGGTAAAATATTACAAAATTTCATTTTACGTCCACATTGAAAAATTAAGACTTAAAATAATTTTTTAAAAAATCTATTCGTAAAAACTAAATTACTGTAAAATAAAATTAAACGTAATTCAAAATAAATACTCTTATATCCGTAAATTTAACAATTATAAAAGTCTAGGTACTAAAAAAATTGGTCTTTTTGAAATATAGAGCCTTGCGAAGGGCGTCTAGTTTTGCAAGTGGGACATTTTATCGAAGTGGTAGTTTTTATCATATTAAACCTTTTGCTTGCCTAAGAATTTCCCCAATGAAAATATCATAACAGATATAATTAAAAATTAATTGCCTTGGCTTTGTCCAATAAGTGTAGTGAAAAAAAAAATAGAAATACGTAATTGGATTATTTCAAATGTAATATAAAAAACGCCGCACAAATTAATTCTATTAAAATTCCATAATTCACATAGGAACAGCTAAAACTAGACACCCTACAATAAAAAACAAATTAAAACAAAACCATATAAACGTCGGTGGTTTAAATAATAATCACAGCAGAAATATTTTTCAATTCAAGAATATTTATAAATATTAAATATATAAATATAGTTCAATATAGTGTAAATGTCTCAAGTATTAAATAAAATATACCTACACAAACATTACAGTAGGCAATTTGGTGCATTTTTCTTGATTGTGCTTAGCTAGCTACGTGTTAAAAATGCGCTCCAAAAGTCAATCGTCACATGTAGATAATAAATAAAATTACCTAAGAAACAACAAATTTTATAACAATTTTAACAAAAAGTCTGATCCCGAGATCTCACGTCCATACATATTATAAAAATAATTTGTAACTCGCCTTGAAATATAAAAATTATAGTAAAGTTTTTTAACTTTGCACTTTCACTTTTCTAAAAAAAAATATTAAAAACTAAATAATACTATAAAATCCTATCTAGCAGTGTCATTTAGTAATGGTATCGAAACGTTGTATATCGTTCCATTAGATACTACGACAGGCGTTACATACATAGCAATAATATCCTCAATTGCGGATTTAGATCCAAAAACTAAAGCTAAAAGCCCTGTTAAAACAACAACAATATTCTTTAAAATCTTCCAGTTATACACTCCGAATCCCTTGTCCCAAAACGTTAAGACCTCAATACCCACTGGGACCATAAGCCCGAGAATTGAGAAGCAAAAGGCACCAATTAAGGACACGAATGGGATGATCGTTGGTACTGCAATGGCAAGGGAAACGCAAATGAACACCATTATGGTACGCATAACGTACTGGGCAACGTTTTCATGTTTCTCGTAACGCTCCTTGATTCCATTCCATGCTATGTCGATGCACACGTAGAACTGTAGTCCGAATGTGCAGAACACTGCCAAACCGATGAGGACATTCACGACTTGGGCGGCACTGAAATAAAAATCCAGTTCAAGTAACGGATATAAAAGGGACATTAGTTTCATAAGTGATTGTGGCAACAAAATTAGGCAACCATATACACACTCAATTGTATTGTATATTGCAGAAGAAACGAAATGTTTATCTGGTTGCCTATCTTTGCTCATGCGGTTTACGATCATTTACGAAGGCTATATGTTTGTTTATGTTATTTTACTACAAAATTAGTACTTACTAATCCTCTTGTGGCAGATTGAGTGTGACGGAACCTTGAATACTACTTCCATATTTTAAATATCCAAAGAAACCTAACAGAATGTAAACTAGAGTTACACCGCTCATTCCCTGGTTCAATACTCCACAAAGGCCTGTGAAGTGTTGTGGGTTTTGCATGTGATTTTCTAAGGGCATAACCTGTAAAAAAAGGTAATTGTTTACTGTCGGGCAATATGCTTTAAATTTGCTATTTATTTATAAACCCCTTGTTGACCCCCTACTGTAGTAGCCATGATAAGTTTTCAACTTATTTGAGGTTGGTAAGACTGGGTTTATTTATTGTTTGATTTCTGATTGGTTAAATTCAAACTATCCAATGAAAACCGATTGGTCAAAACGTCAAAACAAAATCACCTGTTATAACCTTACTTTATCGAATTTGTTGTTTCTGCATATCAAAATGTTTTCCGGGCAAAAATATCTTTTTTGTCTAAGAAATAAGTGCTACATTGTCAATAGAACTCTTTAAAGTATAATTTTCTAGTAATAATTGTGATAAAATGTCGTTTTTAAAGTGTAGGCAGTGGTGAAAAATATTTGCGAAACTGTTCGCCCCCTAAAGAAAGGAGATCATATTAGTGTTCATAAGGCCCGTTTCTCTTGGAGGGAAGGTAAGGAAATTTCAACAAATTTAAATATAATTATTTAAAAAAAATGTTTTCCTTTACAAACGCATTTTGTTTAATTACGTTTCTGATTCATATAAATACTTAGTAAATACGCTATAATATGAGATTTTTAACTTACCACTCCGATGGCCTCAATGGCAAATATTGTAATACTGAAGAAGATGGGGAACGTTGTAATATCGGCGACCAAGGCTCTCTCCGAGATTGACGGAATTTCAGCCACGAGATAATAGAAAGTAATGCCCAAGCCGATTGCCATGAACACATTAGCAAGCATCGAGACTGGGGCAAGGTATTTCAAATTGGGAACGTAGGCTAACAGAATCAGGGGTATAAGTAGCAGGGCGATCGTTATCCTGATGTTGACTTCGTACCCTAAGTAGATGTCGCCGACATAGTTGAAGTTTTTCGCAATGATCACCGAATAGCAGCTGCAGGTCATGAAGTAGGTCACGAATATCCCTATCAGAACAAGCTGCCTGTAAGCAAATAATATATTAATAAATAATAAAATAAATTTTGCTTCAGTAATATTAATTTATGCATTTCCTATTATAAAAGTACAGTTTCATTATTAACGTCCTTTAAGAGAACTCTAGGAAGACAATTCAATAACTTTGTTGTACGAGAGTATATTGACGACTTACCTTGCAGTTCCAGAAAGTGGTTTGGCCCATTTCGGTCCCCGTAAACATGCCTCTTCTGCCACATCGGCAAAACTCATCTGAGTTTTTCCTGATTTCTTGTACAGTTCATGAGCGCATACGACCTAGAAGTAAACCAAAATTTCAGATGACCGATTAAAATACCGTAAATTTAACGTCTTTAAAATGGCTCGTCGGGTCTAAAACCACTTCGGTTTATTAAAGCTTTCAAAGCTGGCGTAGCGTAAAAAGATATTTCATGCTTACCAGAATGTAAGAGCAGTGGGTGCATATAACTGCTACCAAGATCGTTGAGAAAATTCCGAGAACTAATCCAGAAGCGTAGAAGGCCGCAGGCATAGACAGAATTCCAGTACCCAGCGATGCTTTGAGGAGATGAGTTAAAGTATCACAGTCACTGAAATAAATAATTGGATGAGAATACGTGGAGATACAGGATTAGTTACGGGAAATTATCGAGTTCAAATTCAAGTCCAAAATAACAAAGTTTTGCCGTTTTGGACTATACTGCCTATGTTGTGGGGGTCACACAGGATAACAAATGTTAATTATAACATACAGGGTGTTGCATCAATTAAAGGAAGAAGGCCTCTAATCGCTTCGGGAAAAATGATCGTAACATCGATTTTTATTACGGCAGGGGAATATTTTGACATAAATAGGGTATTAGGTACTTGAATTCACTACACTCTAGAATCTACCTCCTTAAAATTTCAGAAGGGAAATTTAATGATCAAAAAAATTATAAAAAAACACCCTGTATATTGCAACATTGAGCAGGGACGTCCGTACCAAAATTAGGATCAATAAAAAAATTTTACACTTACGTAACTGGGTGCTCAAGATTCCTGGCTTTGAACGGGTCGAATTCGACGTTCGCCGATTCCGAGTCATTGCCTTTGGTTATTTTGTACCTGTAACAAAGGGAGAACATGTCGGATTATGCTAATACAACGGTATTGTTGCGCAAGATGACCCGCTGATAACTTTGACGAACAAGCGATTCTTGTCGATTTTTTTTAGTTTATATTTACGTTGCAGTTTCAAAACAATGTAAATGTACACAAACATGTGACGGCCGACGAAAGAGTGCCCGAATCGGATATCAGGGTGCACTTAGCACCATTTTCGTAAACAGCGTTATTATTTAATTATTAATAGTCGCGATTATGGTCTGCGTCAACATATTTGGTGGCTTAATGAGTGTGTTAATGTTCTCAACTTAACGCATTATATTAGGTGTGTGGAAAAGTACGACTTACGTAGGTTTTCTGTTATTTTTTTTAGCAGTACTCTCGAGTTAAAAATTTGATTTACTCTATCATTTTAACCGAAGCCTATTATGGCAAGATAAAGAATAAAAATATATATATTTGAAAATCAATTAATGATTGTCTACCACCGGCAGGGATGGCATAATTTGAGAATTTTCAAGCAGGCAATTTAGTCTGGAGCCGGCACTGCCTTGGAAGAGCGGAGATTGCGCGGTTGCCATATCAATATGTTTTCCTAACTTTCCCAGAATTTTTTATTTATTCTTTTATACGTAAAATGCAAAAAAGTTATAAGAATTTTTTGTCGCAAATAATATGTTCTAACAACCTTTTCAATTATTGCAATTTTTCCAAAAGTATTTTGTTCATTTAACAAGTTTTTTGTCCTACGCCATGGTTTTTGACAACGCGCAGTTTTCTAGCTCGGAAAGCCGATGGGTAGGCAGAAGAATAAATCCAATGGCCTGCCCGGTCCCCTGATTTACCACCTCTCGACTTTTTCTGAGGGCGTTCGATAAATACCAAATAGGTTGCAATTTGCAACAAACTGGTTGTCATAACTCCTCAAACGGAAAAACTGGAAATTTTTAATGCTCGCGCCATTTCATCAAGGTCATTTGTTTATTTATTTATATAGGTACTTACTTGGTGACTCCGTTTATCGTTGAGTTGTCCTGAGGTAAAAAGGTGTCCAACTCGGTTGGGCCATTTGGAGTTTTCGTCGTCTAAAAGACAAAAACATAAATTAGACCTTTGAAAACGAAAAACCATATGCAGAGCGCCATTTTAATGGGGAAATTTAAGGTGAAGCTGAAACCTGAGGCAGCATGTTAAGCACGAGGTGGTGACACCAGGCATGATTTGCATGCCAAATATTTTAAAAAAATTATTTTTTAAAACCCAAGTACAAGAACTAATTTTCGACGCGTCAAAACAATTGTTAAGTGCAATGCGAGGACGTGCCTGAGTGGGTTCTTAGTGAACACAATGACGGATTAAAGCTTTAGGGGATTCCAAGCAAAAAACGTTTATGGCTTAGGATGTATGCACATGGTGCACTAGCTGCAGGAGTGTGAAGTATTTTTCGGTAGTTTGAGCTCAAAGCAAGCGGACTGAGTCTAACATGCATATTTTACTTGGTTGGGCCACCTGAGGGTCTAATTGTTAATTCCTCACCGGGTGGCCACGAAAGTAGTATAGGACGCCCGGTATATTTTTGCATTTTCTTGTTCGTCATGAAATTCTGATTTCAGCGATATATCACAAGTTGGCATTTGCTTAAACAATGTGAGAAAACTGAATAACACAAGTACGGCCCTGCGGGGTTTTATTTTTGAATTTTATAAAAAGTAAGCGTTGGGTTTGACGTTTCTTGTCACTGTTTTAACTAAGAAGAACTCTGCGTAGATGAAGTGACAAAAACCACGCCCATATGTCAAGTCCAACACCTACTTTTTATAAGATGCAAAAACAAAATTGCGCAGCGGCCTACTTTGTGATTTTTCAGTTTTTTTCACAATCACAACGCCATTTTTGAAACAAATGCCAACTTGTGACATAAATATACAGGGTGTTTCGTGACGAACTGTACATAGTACTTCTAAGGATTATAATTTTTTATCTTTTATTTCCCCATTTCGCCAAATTCAATCGCTGTAAAAAAATCAATAAAGGTGCGACAAAAAATCTGTTCACATGCTTTTGTTTACTGATGTATGGACCTTTATAATTTCCCATAAATTTGAAAAAATATTATACAGGGTGATTTTTAATACAGAAATAGAAAAACTTGAATTAAAAGAGTCCGGTCCTGGAGATTTTAAATATTAAAAACGGCATTATATCAACTGCGATAAGTACACAAATTATACAAAATTTTATCAAATTGTGATACATAGTAAGGAACTTCTGGCCAAAAGAAATATTGGCCATAAGTAGTTTATCACCCTGTATCGTATCAATTTTGCCGGTGCAATTCTACCTTGGACCGAACATACGTTTCAACACGTCCAAAATAGAACATCAAGGCTGCGCTGCTGAGTTTATTTAAAATATATACATTTGTAATAACAATAACAATGGTCAGAATTGTTAAAAATTCTGCTTGGCTAATGCGATGTGTTGGTATTAAATAATAAATAAATAAATATAGGCGTTCCTTTTGTTTTTGTTGCAAGAAATGAAATTAATAGCAAAGCATCAAGTGCACCAAGGAAACAATTAGCAAAATATTAGTAACAAGCCACTAAACATTACTGCCAACTGCCATTCACCTACTTGACTGTATTTACTATTTTCGTATTGTAATTGTTTTATTTATTTCTTGTGTTTATTGTTTCGCGATTAGAATAATGTGAAACAAGGCTACGTGCCTCTGTTTTGCTGATTAGGCGGAATACATTTCACGCGCAAACGGTGGTTATCGCACATCTAACCTCAGGCCGCCCCTGACCCTCAACTTTTTATCTGTGCCAATTTTTGTCGTGGCCTTTGAACCTCCACGGTAAATCACAGCTTAACATTTTTAACCATAATCGATTTCTTTATACAGGGTGGTAAAAATGTAAGTAAATTAGATAAACAGGTATATAACCGAAAATTGTTGTCGAATATACAGGGCGAACCAAGCGACGATTTTATAATTAATAGTTTGCATATGCATATTGAAAAAAGTCAGTCACAGTTATGGATTTTAAGAAAAATATGTTAATACCAGTTATGGAACAGCCGTGTGGTGTTCTACATCATTTACGTTTCCTAAAAGTATACAGGGTGGTCAAAAATGGCTTTTTCAAATTTGTAACTTTTTTAATTGAATTTTCTCAATTTTTCACACATCTTTTTTACAATGTGATGTAGAATTGAAAAACGATCGCTTGTTGTATGTACAGGGTGTTCTATTCTAAATCCCCATTCCCTATATTTTAATTTTTAATTTTTGTGCTCAAATAATTTTCAAAAATATGGTCTTGGCATATTCAAAAGAACAATTGTTCTTCATACAAAAAAGTTATGAACATAACCTATATTTTTTACTCTTCTACTCTTATGTGGAAAACAATTCTGGTTTCCATTTAAAAGTATAAATTATGTTCACTTTTTTGTGTGATGTTCAATTATTTTTTTTAAAAGGCCACTAAGATCTACAGAAAAAATACCAAACCACATTTTTGGAAATTACGGTAGTGGGGACATCCTATACAGGGGTAGTTCCATATATTTTGACACCCACCTACAGCCTTTATGTTTAGATGTATAAACATAAAAGTTGCAGATTTTGGATATCTTTTGCCGAAAAAATATAAATCAAAATAGCATCGGAAAGTGGACAAAGAGACGCAACTTATGCTTTTTTAAATGGAACACCCTGTATATTTTTGCATATTTTGAAAGATCATTTTTAGCTGATTCCAAAAATGTTTGGGTTGTTTTTAAAACAGGATAATGAAGCCTCAGATCGCGTAGATTATAGAGGTTGCCATGAAAAAAACTGACAAAATATTTCTGACAGTTGACCACCAGATTTTTATGCAAAATTTCAAATAAGTACGAAAAAATTGTAAAAGCAAAAGTTGTAGATTTTGATGTGAAATATATTTTGGTGATAAGAAATAAAACAAAGGAACATCAGAAGAAAGTAAACTGTCAGTGATTATCAGAAATATGTTGTCATTTTTTTTTTCATGGCAACCTATACAGGGTGTGCGATTTAAGAGCGGAACGCTCCATTATTTCAGAACGCGTTGACCGATTTTAATATTTTTTTTTGGGACATAGTGCTCGATGAGCTTTATTTGACCATGTGGAAAAATTTTAAATTTTCATTTTCTCAAGGCCTGCTAAGACCCGCTAAATGGGTCGAAATTTAGAGATCGACAATTAGGCAATTTTTTTTCGAAAAAATGGATAGCTCATTCGATTGAGACGTCAAATACCTTTATAAAAAGTTTGAGCTCAATACTTTATACCGGGTGTAAACGAATAGTGGGCCACCCCTGTACCTTCCTTGTTTTTAAAGATATCAGGATACAAATTTTTATGGTGAAATTAGGTAAGATTTCCAACTTTTTGAGACCTATCTGCCATATTTGTCACTTCCGGTTTCACCGGAAATGGCCCCAATAGTTTTTCTAAATGGACGACCCTGTATGTTTTTACATTTTTGAAATAAAGATCACATTTTGGATACATTTATACTATTTTGAACAATTTATACAGGGTTGCACGAAAAATAATTCGAATTTTAGTTTTCAATCTAGATGGCTGCGAATATGTTAAAATTATTTTTGTTCCAATGTAATTCATATACAAAATACGAAAACGTCAATATGTCCAATAATACATCATACAGGGTGCTCTAAACTCATTAAAATCACATTTTTCAAAATAACTCTTTTCTTTTAAATATTATGATATGGGCCACCCGGATATTCAGAAAGCTCTATTTAGTAAGGGTTAAACGGTACCAAAAGTTCCGTAATGTGTAATCGTTACCGGCAGGAATGACAATTTTTCTTAAGAAATTTATGATTTATATCGAAGTTCAATTAAATTTTGATCAACCCTGTATATTTGTGTTAATCAGAATGGGCCTCTGGCTCATTCTTGTTGCATATCATAAAATATTAGAATAGATGATTGGCAATCACAGTCCCGGACTCTAATGTTTCCTGGCTCCTCTACTCATATCTAGCTAATTGGTTTGGGGGTGGTAAAAAGCGCTCCGCATACAGTTTAAATCCAATACTTGTCAATCCATTCCAAAATGATGACAGTTACCCCGGTGAACAATGCGTGAGTATTTAAATATCTGTGGTTTGACCTACCAGACAGGGCTGGCAGAGACTTCTTATCAGCAAATCGGTCTCTCGTTCAGCGCTAAGTGCTGAACTTTTTAAAATCGGTTGCGGCTCTTTAACGGGAGCGGTAATAGTGCCGTAAGAAGGCTAGCAAAAAATGGATAGGTAAAAAAAATACACAACGGCGCACCGTGCGGCGTCCACAATTATCTCTGCGCCCCTGGCCGCTGTGGTAAGTTAGAAAATTTCTGTGATATTAAAAATATTTCTAATAATACCGCGGTTATCTACGGCGCAGACATAAATTTGAACGCCCTGTGCGCGTATACGGATATTTTCATTTCCCAACTAAAAAATTCAAACGCACAAAGGCGGACGAAAAATCGCCTCTGAGGTCCGGACATCAAACGAACTTGTACGTGGAGCCCCCCCTTGAAACATGAAAACTTTTTAACTTACCATTTTTGTAAAAATAAATGCTCTCTTATGTGGAAGTGTTTTAATACGGTTCTAGGTTAGCCCTGAAACAAAATAACACAATAAATAATTTGCTAGAAATGTAAAAATAATAAAAAGTAAGAGAAATGCACTTTTAAGGCAAGTTTCTGCCTCTAATTATCATAGTTAGGCGGACGAGATGGTCGCCTGACTTGGCAATTTTCTCGTCCATTACTCATCGACACACACCTGGATCTGCACGAAAACAAAACTGATCCACAAACTTGGAAAGTGTCTGTTCACGCTTACTGAAGAAAGGATAATTTACACCCCCCACCACTCCATTTTAGGCCCCGACAAGGCCGCCTTATTGCTAGGTTTTGTGGATTTCTCAAGGATACCCCGCTGGATAACGTGGACCCATTACAATAAATACCGCACTTACTATAAAATAGAAACGCTAGTAAACAGGCTCGTTTCCACGCAATTATGTTATTTCATTTACTACTAGGAAACATATAATTTAATTGTCGGTGTGGGTTTCTCAAACTGTAACCTTCCAAGGAAAATAAAACTAATTACACTGATGGATTCTACAAACTAAATGCGTTTAACGTAATGCCGCGCGCGTGTAAATGTGATACTAAAATGAGGCGGATTTTTTCCGCCGTGCAAATGTGTTTGGACGCTGTTTGCCAAAATACGGAGTATTTTTAACCACGATAAACAGGGTCAATACGCTAGCATTAATTAAAGAGATTTTTTTTAAATAAAAAAACTTGGCGTCCCACAAGGTAGCGTCCGAGGGTCGCTTCATCTTCTTTAACATTTCAACGATTAAGCTACGTTGTTGGATATCGAACTTGGTAGAAATTATTAACGTAGTGAGCAATTTTTAAAAAAGATACCTACTCGTTTCTTCTTGCCTTACGTGCCATGCAATCAAATAGACTTCATGTTTATAGATTCTCGCCAGGGTAGCCCAGCAGGAGAAAATTTCCGAGAAATACATAGGTTGTCATGGCAACGTTAAGAAATGTTCCTTTTTTTATTGGTTAATATAATATGTTGTCGTGAAGTTTTCAAAATAATAATCTCATGTCAAAATGTTGTTAATACCAAGGAGGGGTTGTATGTTCTTGCACAATACCTGAATAATAATCTTTACTGAAGTTTTATTTAAGTCAGTGAAAATAAAATTTGAAGAAATTCTAACCTATAAAATGTATAGGCCTTTTAACTGTGCTCCCAGGCTTGCGCATGCGTAGAAGCTTCAAACGGCAATTATGATCCAAGTTATCCTTGCTCGAACGCATGGTACAATAAACGAAAGATAGGACTGCGCGCATGTGAATGACGTCACCGCGTGAGTTGACAACCGTTGCTCTGTCATCCTACCCGTGTTTATTTCGTGGTGAAATCGAAGTTTCCGTTAATGTGTATTTGCTTATATAAATAATTCTTAAAACTTGTGGAAGAGATTGCCAAAGGATATGTAATTAATTAAATAACCTAAACACGATTTCGATATTAAAAAGTACAAAAAATAATATAAACAAACCATTTTCAATTATTCAGATGTTTGCAGAGCCGATTTTTGTAATGTTAGGAATTCTGAAGGTTCGGGTGAAGGATCTAGTGGGTGTAACAACTGTGATAATATTAGAATAATTGCTCTCGCAATGACGTCACAGCGCGCAACGGTCGGTTTTGAAACGCTGTTTGTTTGTACCATGACTCGTAAGTACTATTCGAGTTGATACAATGGTCTATTGGAGGAATGCAGTATTGTCATGCGAGAGGTCTCAAAATATTAATACACGGTCCCTACACACAATTTGGATTTTAAAAAAATTAAATATATGCATTTTTTAGAAATATGTTCCTTCTATTTTATATTTTTTTTAAATGTTTTTTCAATATCTTTTTTTTATTTTATATTTTTTTGACTTGTTTGTCGAACTGCCGATACACATAAACTTGGATGTCGTGACATCACAACTAGCCTCAAAAATTTGCATTTTCGAATATTATGTCATTTTTATCAAAATCCTCCGCTTGGTTCCGGTACCATCAACTAAAATCTTGTTCAGTGCATTATTCATGAAGTTTTAATTGCCTTAACCTAATAAAATAAGGTGCCATTTGTTGGTTAGGATTCTAACCTATAATTATAACAGTATTATAATAATCTACAATATTGACACTTTATATATATCTATTGTCTGAGAGAGTTTTTAAATGTTATAATGGAAATGGATCCAAGCTAAAACTACAAAAATTAATATTGAAATTGAAAATAAACTTGCAAAAGTTAAAAATTTAAGGTTATGTTAACTGTCAACCACTCCAACGCGCATGCGCAAGCCCGGGAACAAAACGTACCTCTCTAACCTCACCTTTGCGACACTTTGTATGCGTATGTGTATCTTCTAACTTTGTTAAACTGACAGTTTTTAATTAAAACGCGGTATACACCACATCTAATTATGTCTTACGCAGCCTGTTTAGTTTTTGGTACAGGAAAGTACATCGTAAGCGACACGACTGAATTATTTGCATACGGTGTTTAGACGTGTTGCATAAAAAATACATTCATTTGCATAATTACCTCATATGCAACGCATTTCCAAGGCTGTAATAATGTTTCGCATTAACTACTTACAGGATATTAATTTTTTTGATAAATATGCATAATAATATGTCGTTTAATTGTCGCGCATAAATAATCGAGCGGATTGTTGGACGAAAAAGTCATTGAGCCACTTTAGAATGCAATTATTTTGTTGAATCGGTTAAAACAACTGCTTTTCATAACTACATGTTATAGAACATTGAATTACATTACATTGAAATGTTGCATGCTTATTTATTTTTGGTGACAATTATTGATCATATGACTAACATAACCTTAAATTTTTAGTTTTTGCAAATTTTAATTTTATTATTTGTAGCTTTAGCTTGGATCCGTTATAACATTTAAAAACTCTTTTAGACAGTAGATTTATAAAGTTTCAATATTGTAGATTATTAAAAATAGACTGCCAATATAGGTTAGAATTCCAACCAACAAATAGCATCTTATTTTATTAGATCAAGGCAATTAAACCTTTATTAATAATGCACCCAACAAGATTTTGGTTGATAGTACAGGATCCAAGCAGACATTTTGATAAAATTGACGTAATATCGACAATTTTAGATGAATGCATATTTTTTAGGTTAGTTGTGACATCACCTGCGCATCGTTACTCTTTGGTAGCGTTCGTGTCGTTCTTAACTGATCCCCTACCTGACCTACCCTACGTAAAATTCTGGTAAACTTTTGAGTACCGCTTCGTCGCTCTACCGACCCACTTATGGGGTGAACAACATGCCTTGTATCCAAGTCGCAGATTCCAACAAGTTCTACCGTAAAAAACGTGACAAAAAACGTCTAATAAAGTCTTTCCTAAATTTGCGGTTAAGTTAATTGACAGTGACAGCAAAAACTAGTGATTTTATGATTGCAAAAAACAAGGCGAATGCCAGAGGCAAAGACCTATCCTGATTTATTTTCTGTTGAGATAGGTCAGTTACGAAGTTCTGAAAATGTTGACGTATTTTAATTTATTTTCTTTCTCGAGAACTACAGGGTATATATTTTTTATTTTTGGTATATGGCCTTACTATTAAGGGACCTACCATCCCTTAAAATTAAAATGAGTTATTGGTATTCACCCTGTATAAGTGCCAAGGCTACAGGCAGTAGAATATTGAAAAGTGAACTGAACACAACAGGAAAGGAACAGTGACTAGCGCAGTGGTTAAAAATAGTAATTAGTGTTGCAGTTTAAGCGACTAATTATTGAGTTATCAAATCAGTGGTTTAGTGTCAGTCTTGTTGCAATTACTTAATCCAACAGTGTTGCCGGATTGTTTTATTTATCACGCAAACAAATAAATTTTTTAAAAACCCAACTCTTCACAATTATTATTATTGTTGCCGAGACTATTACGTACCTAATTTATTAACGGCCTACACCTAACAAAAAGCTCCTTACGATAAGTTAATTGGTACCTAAAAAAAACCACTTCACTTTGCAAATATTTCTACGTTTGCGTTAGCCACCTCACCCTCTTACCCACAACACTCACATCGGAATGAGGCTATCTGCTGCATCTCGGGTATAAATAAATTATATTATCTTTTACCACCAGCGGACTAGTCCGAGAAAAAAGGGGCATATGACCAATGACCAAGAAAGAAAGGAATACAGGCCAGTGGCTGCAGATAATACAGTTTAGTTTACACAATTAGTTTATTCAATTTTTACTGTACCAGTAGTGATAAGATAACCTCTTGGTCTTGGAATAAGTATTAAATAAAAGATAACTTTGGCGACGAATAAAAGTGTAACCGGGAGGGGGGCAGACTCGTTTGACAGTTTGTTTGTAAATATCAAATCCTAGCTTACTCTAGATACCAGCTGGCTTGTTTACCAAACAAAATAAGAGTTGCAGTAGGACGGCACGGCGGCGGCGAGAGCTGCGACACTTGGAACAGGCGTTTCTAATATTTGCCGGAGTGGCAAGCGAAGCCCCCCAAGAAAATTCAAGGTTTCCTCAGAAGTGAAAATAAGGCCAGCCAATTTCGTTTCCTGCAAATTATAAAACTTCTGTTCCTATTTGCATTTGCAAAGGGGCGCCGTGAAAATTTCCCCGGGCACGCCAGAGGGGCTGAGACCGGCCCTGCTCTTATCGTAATAACAGGTATACGCAGGTAATAACTGTCAGTCAATTCAGTGCAATATTATAAAAATACCTTTTTTTGGAAAAATATCAAATTAGGCAACGATTTAAGTGTATAATAATCTTATTAGTTAGCTCGGCGGTAATGACTGTAATAATTAGTGTACGGGTAACATGTTTTGTTCAATGGCCAAATTATCATAACTAGCAACTAGCAATTATGTATGAACTTTAAAGTTCATATTCAAATATCGAGATCATAGAAGATAATGCAACGAGTGGTATACCGGGTGTATCAGGATTGTGGTACACCCCCCCTTTTTTCTTTTTTAATTTTGGAAATAAACGATTAAAATTTGTAACATATTATGTACAGGGTTATCCAACGAAAAGGCCCACCCTTATATTTTCTTTATTTTTCGAGTTAGGAAAAAATGTTTCAAATAAAAGTTGTAGTGAATCAAATGAACTCATTTAAAACCCCTGCAAAGAATATACAGGGTGTTCCATAAAAGCGGGACAAACCTAACTTACATTTTTTTAAATGGAACACCCTATATTTTTTTACATTTTTCAAATCTGTGTTTTTTTGTGATTTCAAAAATATATATATGTTTTATCTTATCTTTTACTGTTTTTTATTTATTGCAAATTTCGTGAACAATATTAGTTATACCACCAGCATCTGCATGCGTATCAATCAGGTTAGCCATGGATGAAAAACAATTAATTTGACACTTATGCCTTACAGAATAATTGAATAAATTCAAAAAACAAACTTTTCATCCATGGCTAACCTGATTGATACGCATGCAGATGCTGGTGGTATAAATAATATTGTTCACAAAATTTGCAATAAATAAAAAACAGTAAAAGGTAAGATACAACATATATATATTTTTGAAATCACAAAAAAACACAGATTTGAAAAATGTAAAAAAATATAGGGTGTTCCATTTAAAAAAATGTAAGTTAGGTTTGTCCCGCTTTTATGGAACACCCTGTATTTTCTTTGCAGGGGTTTTAAATGAGTTCATTTGATTCACTACAACTTTTATTTGAAACATTTTTTTCTAACTCGAAAAATAAAGAAAATATAAGGGTGGGCCTTTTCGTTGGATAACCCTGTACAGTGTGATCATTTTAAGTGCCTCACTCGATTTTCCTGCTTTATTCTTCACCTTGTGTACTTTTTTCCGAGGAATCCGATTCCGAAAAGATAAAAACAATTGAATGTCAAAGAAAAAAGTTATGGCCGAAAAACTGAAAAAGAAAAAAATATACACCCTGTATATTAATGCGGAAATGGATATGTGACATTTCACTGATTGTAAATGCTTATCAGATACATATTTTTCACTTCCGGTTTGACCGGAAATTGCTTTAATTTTTTTATTTTAGGTGATACACCCTGTATATTGAGCTCAGTTTAAAGAACTTTTCTTTCTGAATTCAGAAATATGTAACATATCATCATTGTCTTTCATATTTAATAAGATATTGGGGTTTTAATTTAAAATAATACAAATATATGTTATGAAATAAAGTCATCCATGAAAACAAACAAAAGCATTTAAATTATTTATTTATTTCAAAAACAAAAGAAGATATAGCATAATAACTTGTATTCTTTAGTTTTTGAAATAAATAAAAAATAATTTAAATGCTTTTGTTTGTTTTCATGGATGACTTTATTTCATAACATATATTTGTGTTATTTTAAATTAAAACCCCAATATCTTATTAAATATGAAAGATAATGGTAATATGTTATATATTGCTGAATTCAGAAAGAAAAGTTCTTTAAACTGAGCTCAATATACAGGGTGTATCACCTATAATAAAACAAATTAAAGCAATTTCCGGTCAAATCGGAAGTGAAAAATATGTATCTGATAAGCATTTCCAATCAGTGAAATGTCACATATCCATTTCCGCATTAATATACAGGGTGTATATTTTTTCTTTTTCAGTTTTTCGGCCATAACTTTTTTCTTTGACATTCAATTGTTTTTATCTTTTCTGAATCGGATTCCTCGGAAAAAGTACACTAGTATGGTTTTTGAATTTTTTTCCTAGGTGAAGAATAAAGCAGGAAAATCGAGTGAGGCACTTAAAATGATCACCCTGTACGGGTGATCCACTTAACTCCCCCCCCCCCACGTTTCTCTGTTATTTCTATAGTTACAAAAAAATAATTCTAACAAAAGTTGTAGGGCTTCTTCTAAAGTTTTTAAATATAACATCAAAAAAACAATTGAAAAATAAATGCCGGATTTTATATAAATTGTTTTTTTTTAATGGAACACCCTGTATTTTATTGCCTTTTTTTTCGTATTTTTTATATGAATTACATTGGAACAAAAATAATTTTAACGTATTCGCAGCCATCTAAATTGACATTTAAAATCCGAATTATTTTTCGTGCAACCCTGTATAGATCGTTCAAAATAGTATAAATGTATCCAAAATGTGATCTTTATTTCAAAAATGTAAATATATACAGGGTGGTCCATTTAGAAAAGAGTATTAAGGCCATTTCCGGTGAAACCGGAAGTGACAGATATGGCGGATAGGTCTCAAAAAGTTGGAAATCTTACCTAATTTCACCTTACAAAATTTTATCTTGATATCTTTGAAAACGAGGAAGTTACAGGGGTGGCACACTATTCGTTTACACCCTGTATATAAATTTTTTTTTGTAACTTTAGAAACAATTCACAAAATTGGGGTGGGAACTTTCGCATGATAACCCTGTACAGGGTAGGACACATAAAAGTCCACCCCTTTATTTTGGTTATTTTTAACTTTTTGAAAAATTTTAAAACATTTTCCTATTTATTTTTTCCTGAAATTTTCAATTTTTCTACGAAGAGTGTATTTTGACCTATGTATACAGGGTCTGCCAACAACAAGTTCAAAAAGTCAAATCTTTAGAACTGAAAAATTCATTATTCGGTAAGTGTAAAAAATTTGATAATCCTAAACAACAATTTCAACGTAACTTCCATTATTTCGTATACACTTTTGACACAATTTTAAGCAGTAATTCATTGTTATTCAAATTAATAATCTCATTGGTGATAATTTCTTTCAGATTATCTGAATTTCTTATTTGTTTTTAGTAAACGGAATTTTTTAATGCACCCCATAAAAAGAAATCCAGGGGATTAAGGTCAGGACTTCTAGGTGGCCTCGTCTGTCCATCCATAATCCATATGTTGCATTTAGAAGGTCGTGAACTTGCAGCTTGCACATTTTTGTTACATTTAAGAAATATTTTTAATATTTGACATCTCACTTCAACTGAATATCCTATTACATATATATATATGTATTTTAAATTTTTTTTTTATAATATAATCACTAGCAACTAGCAGCAGCAAATTGCATGCTGTTGCACAACCAGGCATTTCGCCCCTAACTCTATAAAGCAATAAAAATTCACAAAACAACAAATAACTAGACATTTATGCCAAACTAAAATGGTAGGTTTATAACTTTTGTTTCAAACCTACTTGTTAATAAAAATTGGCTAAAAACTATTATTTTACACGTATACAACTATATTTCCTTAAATTGCTGCTTTCATATTATATAATTTAGAGTATTTTAGACTACTAAAGTATTATAATTAAATTGCCAAATGTTAGAAATGCGTAAAAAATTATTTAATAGAATAAAATAAAATAAATTTTTCAGTTCTAAGATTTTGACTTTTTGAACTTTGACTGCTAATAACTTTGACATTTTCAACTTTTGAAACCTAAAATTTCCAGGAGATATATAAATCTATGCTCTCTTTCGAAATGTGTAAAAATATACAGGGTGTTACTTAAGAGATAACACACTTGTTACAGTTGTTGACCTACCCTGTATACATAGAAAAATTGAAAATTTTGGCAAAAAATGCATGGGGAAATTTTTTGAAATATTTCAAAATGTTAAAAATAATCATAATAGAGGGGGTGGACTTTTATATGCCCCACCCTATACTTAATAAACACCACTTTTTTTCCAAAAAATAACGCTCTATATATGTTTACATATAGAATTTTACTAGCTCGTTCCGGAAGCATTAAAAATGCAGCGGTAGAACCGTCAATATTAACAGGATATTACGGTCGAACGAACTTTTAGACCAAGTTATGTGATACTTGGAGCGAAATGAAATATTTATGTAAAATATTCATGTGGTTAATAATTACCTTGGAAATTAAATTAGGAGTGCAGTTTTAAAATAATGTTAAGTTCAATAGACCCAGGGGCGGGTTCGCCACTGGACCTAGGGCGACAGATTTTTAATCCAGTCCCATTTCGAAATACAATAGCAACTAGCAGCAGCAAATTGCATGCTGCTGCACAACCAGGCATTTCGCCCCTAACTCTATAAAGCAATAAAACAACCTTAAAATAGCTTTTATTTATAAATCTTTTTTTATTTATGAAATCGTTGGGCTATTTTCACTTAAATATTCATCAACAAAACAAAAGGCCCCCTTTTTATTGCATTTACGGCTCATTTTTAATCAAGTGTTGTTTTCCCGACTTTTACAGCATAATGTTATTGTAGGTGCTGAACTTCGTAAACATGTTATTATTTAAATAACAGTGTAACAGCGCAATTATAACAATTTAAATTGTTAAAGTATACAGGCGTTAATAATAGATATATGTAGTAAAAGTTGTAAGTGGCCTAGTAAATGTTATCCATTTACGTAACGACGTATAATAATCTATTTCGATTTTACAGGGCCTTGAAACTCGGAGAATTATTGCTGTAGATTAAAAGAATAAAATAGACGGAGATATCCAACTCCAATATTCAACATAATCTGTTCCCAGACAATAAATAAATTGGTAAATATTTAAATTCGTTAGCTTAATTTATCCTATGATCAATGAATAATACGTCTAAAAATTTTGATGTCTACAAGTTGTAGAGTCCCGCATACATGGAGCATGCGTCATGAGTGTAAACACGATGATTTTAATTCAATTAAAATTTTACTTATGTAATTATTGAGATGGTCAAGGTAGAAACTCTAATAAAGTAAATTTTGTTTGGCTTAAATAAAGCGCGCTGCGGGGTAGTCCGGCCCTGCAAAATTTAATAAATACGCGCCACAAATAGTTAATATAAACGTGATCAGTCCTTATCCAATTAAGTCGTACTCCAAATAAATTCGCATCGATCGTAACTGATTCACTTAGACCGAAATTTATGCAGTGACGGGCCCGGCACCGAAATAGAATACTTGAAGCTATTTAAAGCCAATTGTTAAAAATTAAAAGTATCCGTTTCGCTGGATGACAAAGGAATAACTCAATTATAAATTAAAGTTGGCTTTGTTAGTGGACAAAAGACGGAGGAAAAAAATTTGGCCCATTTTAAGATAATAGTAGGTCATTCGATTACAAAGCGGCCACTTTATATCTAGTCGGTTATCTTTATTAATATTTAAACTGATAAATTACATGGCGCGGCGAAGAGAAAATGAAAATTCTATTGTACTGCTGAATTCGTTACGCATTCCCTAAGTCGACGGTTATTAGACCAAAATGTCTTTCTTATATTTGAATATGCTTAAACCAAAACGACCCTGCGATAATTTTACCTGCGAAATACAGAGTGCCACAAGGGTCGCTATTGGGGCCACCATTGTTTGTAGTTATTATTAACGATTTGCCTATTAACTTTGCTATGCACAGATGCCACTGATTCAACAAGAAATGAGAGACAAATATATTTCCTTAGTTGTTGTGTTAAATTTGACGCCTGGCAACGTTGCGATGTATTTTGTGGGAGCCTCATTGTTGCGTTTATATAGTTTCGTTATGTAGAATATCTAAAGTTGGCCCATATTTCCAAAGTCGACCTATTTTTAACATTGAAAATATTTTTAGCTTCCTAGTATGGGCGCGGAATTCGTGAAAAGTGTCATGTTGCATTTGCAGCATATTGGGGGTTGTTGGGGGTGACTTTTTTAACGCTGCGATAGACTAGCCGTGTGACATATCGTTGGATCGGGCATCGAGAGAGGAATCGAACGCAAATATTTTGCCCCGTTTTAAACCATCCCTAATCTTGAAAACTGGGAAAAACGGAAAATTTGGAAAGTTATTAATTTTTTTGGCCATATTTCCATGGGACAAAATTAAATAAATTGTTCAACATGCCTCCCAAAGTTCAATTATGTTGGGGGTTGTTGGGGGTGAGTTTTTAAAGCCGCGTCAGACTAACCGTGTGGCATATCGTTGGATCGGGCATCTAGAGAGGAATGGAACGCAAATATTTTGCCTCGTTTTAAACCACCCCTATTCTTGGAAACTGCGAAAAACAAAAAATTTTGCAAGTTATATCATTTTTCGGCCATATTTCAATAGGACAAAATGAAATAAGTTGTTCGACTTGCCTCCCAATGTTCAATTATGTTGGGGGTTGCTGGGGGTGACTTTTTTAACGTAGCGACAGACTAGCCGTGTGACATATCGTTGGATCGGGCATCTAGAGAGGAATGGAACGCAAATATTTTGCCCCGTTTTAAACCACCCCTAATCTTGGAAACTGCGAAAAACGAAAAATTTTGCAAGTTATATCATTTTTCTTCCATATTTCAATAGGACAAAATTAAATAAGTTGTTCGACTTGCCTCCCAATGTTCAATTATGCTGGGGGTTGCTGGGGTGACTTTTTTAACGTCGCGACAGACTAGCCGTGTGACATATCGTTGGATCGAGCATCTAGAGAGGAATCGAACGCAAATATTTTGCCCCGTTTTAAACCACCCCTATTCTTGGAAACTGCGAAAAACGAAAAATTTTGCAAGTTATATCATTTTTCGGCCATATTTCAATAGGACAAAATGAAATAAGTTGTTCGACTTGCCTCCCAATGTTCAATTATGCTGGGGGTTGCTGGGGTGACTTTTTTAACGTCGCGACAGACTAGCCGTGTGACATATCGTTGGATCGAGCATCTAGAGAGGAATCGAACGCAAATATTTTGCCTCGTTTTAAACCACCCCTATTCTTGGAAACTGCGAAAAACGAAAAATTTTGCAAGTTATATCATTTTTCGGCCATATTTCAATAGGACAAAATGAAATAAGTTGTTCGACTTGCCTCCCAATGTTCAATTATGTTGGGGGTTGCTGGGGTGACTTTTTTAAAGCCGCGATACACTAACCATGTGACATATCGTTGGATCGGGCATCTAGAGAGGAATCGAAGAAAAATATTTTGCCTCGTTTTAAACCACCCCAGTTCTTGTAAACTGCGGAAAACGAAAAAATGTCGGAAGTTACATCTTTTTTCGTCGTCGAAAGAAAAAGCTATCTTAGCGAGATGTGTATTTGCGTATGTCGCGGTGGAGTAGTAAACGTTTATGATTTAGAATGAAAATTGCCAAGTCATGAATGCATCTCAGATGACGAAATGTACCCACTCCACTTCTTTATCTCAAGTGTAAATATGATGCAATTGAGCTATCTACCTACTCATGTTCGCTAACAAATCTTTCTTATCATAATTGCTGTCATAAGAAAAAACCAGTTTTATCATTATCTGATTCAAAAATATTTGTTTATCTTGATATTATCCGCACAAATACTTTAAGTACTTGTCCATCTTCTAATCATAAATGAATAGGTGTACCTACGTATTTCGTATTTCATGTTTCCAAGAATATGATTCAATAGTTCTATTTTTATCTCACCTCAGCTCTATAATAGTACACTCGAACACTAACTATTTTTTGTTGTCACTGATATTGTTAATTAACAAATCGTGACTTTCGCTTTTAGCTTTATTGATTTTTGACTATAAAAATCGTGTGACGTGTACACGTTTATAATACGAGCAGGATATGGACTTCTGAGATATGACCTTGGAGGTCCACTGCTGCCCACTGATTTGTATTCATTTTAATAGTTAATTACATAATTAATCATGTTCATTGTCGCGTCTAGACTCTGGACCGGCTTACTTAAAATGCGTTTGACTATTTAGGTCGCTGGCTGGCAAATTAGGAACAGAAAGGTGTGCTGGATTGCCGGCTACCTTGGACGAAAATCTACAGTATTTTACTCGCACTAATAAATTCAATGTCAGTGAACTAATTATATTTGTGGATCCTACCTGAAAATAAATATTGTCGTTCGCGTTAATTGCTTCGAAAAAACAAACATGAAGGTGTAATTAACAGGGATTTTTGGTTCGAAGTCACAGGTTTTGGTCGTCGTCGTATTTAAATCTGGAAGTTGCCAGTTAAACCTCCTCTGACCAATAAGTTGACGTATTATTATTATTATTATTATTATTATTATTTTTTGCTTGATACCGAATAAATTAAAATCGCTTGTTTTTGAGAAATTTCAATGTTCATATTCATTGCCAAATATTCCTCCCTTTTCCGTTTTCTTGTTGTTTTTGTTATTTTAATTAAAAACAACAACAAAAGCAACAAAAAACGAAAATAAAAATAAATTAAAATAAAACGATTACAATCGATATTTTCTAATTTTTTATGTTCGTTTTTTTTTTGTTTTTATAAAAATAAAAATAAACGAAAAAAAATTGATTATAATCGATATTTTTTATATATTTTTCTTTTTGTCTTTTAGTTGCTTTTATTGCTGTTTTTAGTTAAAAACAGAAACAAAAACAACAAAAAACGAAAAGAAAAATAGATTAAAATAAACCAATTACGTATAATCAATGTTTTTTATTTATTTTTCGTTGTTTTGTTGTTTTTATTGTGTTCGTTGTTGTTTTATTCTTTTTCGTTATTTTGTTTTTATTGATGTTTTTTATTAAAACAACAACAAAAACAACAAAAAAGACGAATAGAAATATGTATATATTTTTCTTTATTTTTCTTTTCGTTTTTTTTTTGTTGTTTTTATTGTTATTTTTAATTAAAACAACAAAAGAAAAAAGATGAAAAAAATATATTGATTATATGAATCGATATATTTTTTATTTATTTTTCTCTTCGTCTTTTAGTTGCTTTTATTGTTGTTTTTAATTAAAAACAGCAACAAAAACAACAAAGACGAAATTGAAAAAAAAATTTTTTTCATTTTATTTTTGTTTTTATTGTTATTTTTAATTAAAACAACAACAAAAAGAGACGAATAAAAATATATTAATTATAATCGATATATGTATTTCTCTTTTCATTTTTTTTTTGTTTTTATTATTATTTTTAATTAAAATAACAAAAAAAAACGAAAAAAATATATTGATTATATTTATATTTAGGTATTTATTTTTCTTTCGTCTTTTAGTTGTTTTTTTTTGTTGTTGTTTCTAATTAAAAACAGTATCAAAAACAAAAAGACGAAAAGAAAAATATATTAAAATGAACCAATTAAGTATACCGATTATATCAATATATTTATTATTTATTTTCGTTTTTTTGTATTGTTTTTGTTTCCGTTGTTGTTTTTAATTAAAATATAACAAAAAAAGGAAATGAAATATGAATAAAAAATACATAATTAGGTAGGTATATCGACTACAATCAATATATTTTTTATTTATTTATTTCTCGGTTTTTTATTGTTTTTATAAAAACAACAAAAGCAGCAAAAACACGAACAGAAAAATTAAATTAAATTCGTTTTTTTGTTTTAATTGTTATTGTTAATTAAAACAACAATAACAACAAAAAGAGACAAATAAAAATATATTGATTATAATCGATATATTTTTTATTTATTTTTCTTTTCGTGTTTTAGTTGTTTTTATTGTTGTTTTTATAAAGACAACAATAAAAAAACCAACAACAAAGACAACAACAAAAAAACGAAAAGGAAAATAAATTAGAACACAACGATTATGTATAATGTATAATCAATATATTTTTCATTTACTTTTCTTTTCGTTTTTCAGTTTTCATTCTTGTTTTTAATTAAAAACAACAAAAATTAAAAACAACAAAAAACGAAAAGAAAAGTAAATTAAAATAAAACGATTATAATCAACTTATTTTTAAATTTATTTTTCTTTTCGCTTTTTAGTTGTTTTATTGTTATTTTTAATTAGAACAACAATACAGCAAAAAAAAACGAAAACATATATTGATTATAGTCGACATATTTTGTATTTATTTTTCTTTTCGTCTTTCAGTTGCTTCTACTGTTTTTAATTAAAAGTAGCAACAAAAACAATAAAAAGACGAAAAGAAAAATAAATTAAAAGCGCGAGTGAGCTTAAACAGTATATTTTTTATTTATTTTTCTTTTCTTTTTTTTTGTTATTTTATTTAAAAACAACGACTAAAGCAACAAAAAAAAAACGAAAAGAAAACTTAGTTAAAATAAAATGATTATAATCTATATTCATATGCATTTTTTATTTATTTTTCTTATTTTTTGTTTTTATTGTTTTCGTTGTTGTTTTTAATTAAAATAACAACGAAAAGACGGGGAAAAAAATATGTCGATTGTAATCGATGTTTTTTATTTATTTTTCTTTTCGCCTTTCAGTTGTTTTTATTGTTCTTAATTAAAAGCAGCAACAAAAACAACAAAAAGACGAAAAGAAAAATAAATTAAAAGCGCGAGTGAGCTTAAACAGTATATTTTTTATTTATTTTTCTTTTCTTTTTTTTGTTGTTATTTTATTTAAAAACAACGACAAAAGCAACAAAAACGAAAAGAAAACTTAGTTAAAATAAAATGATTATAATCGATATGCATTTTTTATTAATTTTTCTTTAAATTTTTTTGTTTTTATTGTTTTCGTTGTTGTTTTTAATTAAAATAACAACGAAAAGACGGGGAAAAAAATATATCGATTATAATCGATGTTTTTTATTTATTTTTCTTTTCGCCTTTCAGTTGTTTTTATTGTTCTTAATTAAAAGCAGCAACAAAAACAACAAAAAGACGAAAAGAAAAATAAATTAAAAGCGCGAGTGAGCTTAAACAGTATATTTTTTATTTATTTTTCTTTTCTTTTTTTTTGTTGTTATTTTATTTAAAAACAACGACAAAAGCAACAAAAACGAAAAGAAAACTTAGTTAAAATAAAATGATTATAATCGATATGCATTTTTTATTAATTTTTCTTTAAATTTTTTTGTTTTTATTGTTTTCGTTGTTGTTTTTAATTAAAATAACAACGAAAAGACGGAAAAAAAATTAAAAACATCGATTATAATCGACATATTTTTTATTTATTTTTCTTTTCGTCTTTTAGTTGTTTTTATAAAGAGAACAACAAAAAACCAACAACAAAGACAACAAAAAAAACGAAATGAAAAATAAATTAAAACGAAACGATTATTATCAATATATTTTTCATTTACTTTTCTTTTCGTTCTTCAGTCGTTTTTAATTCAAAACAACACAAAACGAAAAGAAAAGTAAATTAAAATAAAACGATTATAATCAACGTATTTTTTTATTTGTTTTTCTTTTCGCTTTTTAGTAGTTTTATTGTTCTGTATAAAGACAACATAAAACCAACAACAAAGACAACAACAAAAAAACGAAAAGGAAAATAAATTAAAATAAAACTTATAATTTGTAATCAACATATTTTTCATTTATTTTTCTTTTCGTTTTTAGTTATTTTTATTTAAAAACAAATAAAACAAAAAAACGAAAAGAAAAATAAATTAAAATAAAACGACATATTTTTTATTTATTTTTCTTTTCATTTGTGTTGTTTTTATTGTTTCTAATTAAAATAACAAAAAAACAAAAGAAAAATAAATAAAAAATATATGTATTGATTTTAATCGTTTTATTTTAGTTAAATTTTCTTTTCAGTTTGTTGTTTAATAAAAAAACAACCTCCTTCCTTAATTTCCACACGGATTTTTCGAAAATGGTCGATTTTCCAGATTTCTCGGAAGACCATAACTTTTTCTTTCGAATTTCAGAACCAGTTATTTTACGATTGTTAAAAATACCTTAACCAGGTTATGATTAAGTTCTCGTCTTTGTATTATTCATTCAAGACCGTCGTTTTTTTTCAACCTCTTCAAATAAAATATTATCCATAATTTGCAGGTCTTACATCTCTCAGCGCGCGAGCTTAATCAATTTCAATGCTATCAATCAACGCAAGTCGTAAAGTACCAGCCCAAAAGAGGCCTAAGGTCGGAACACAGCAGACTTAACAACAAAAGAAACCGGTTTTAGCTTTTCATTTGTTATGCGCAGTTTTTAGATCTTTATAGCCAGCGAAACAACGTTTTTGTGGGTGTCTAGATATCTATTGTAAACCGTCCTTATTGGTGTCTGTATCATTTATTGGCCACGTGAATATCATTTTTATGCGAACATATTAAACCATACAACAATAAGTAAATCTCATCTTTTGTAGGTGATAGTCTGATGGTGGCATGACGTTTTTTAAATTGGAGCGATGTGACCAGTAGTGGCCTCATTTAAAAGCTCTTTACAAGAAAGAATTCAAACTGCCTAGTATACTTATTTCACTAAAAAATCAGGCCTTTTATGGTTTTTCGATACTCTCACGAGAGCTCCATGTATGGAGGTCTTCACAATAGTTATTCGAATATTAGCAGTGACCAGGTCATCTAGAAACGCTGCATGGATGCCAAAATATGTTTCTACTTTGTGTTCACACCCTTTCCTTCAAGGTACCTCGCGAATACGGGCTTAGATCTGGAGATCTTGGTGGCCACTTGGTGCCAAACAGTGCAAAGTTTGGTTAAATACAATAGAACGTTTCAAAATGAGGGTGGAACTCCCTCTTCCTGGAACCAAATTTGTTCGGGGGCAAGAACTCTGCGCGGCTGTCAAAACGTCAAGGAAACTGAATTCCACCAATTAAATCACAAAACACACGCACCTCGTGAGGATATTTAGTCTGTGTTTCTAATATGCAATGTGGAATTTCTACAAGGCGGGTTGAGATTCGCAATATTCATCTTGGTCTCGATTTTGTTTCATTTTTTCATTATATTTATTATAAAAGAAAAAGATCGTGCATAATTCGATTTTAGTGATCATCTCGGTCAAGTGAAGTGGAACAAAATTTGTATTATTACATATTTGGATATAGGCGAGGTTAGAGAGCTTTTCAAGGAACTGCCATGACTTGCATTTTTTTTTAATTTGAAATTGTTTCTAATGTTTCGTAGTGGAATTTGATTAACCTAGAAAAGAGACGAATTCTATCTACAGGATGTTGATTATGTGGGACTCGCGATGTAACAACCTCATTATGAAAACGGTTTCCTTTGGACCACCCTGTATATTATTAATCTTGTTAAATACAACAAAGTATTTTGTACGTGAAAAACCACCGGCAATTAAACAGTGGCTATAAAATCCTAAATAACTTATTTTTCTTATTTTTATGGACTTATAACAACACTGATAAATTTTATATGAAATATTTATGTACTTTAAATGCCTTGGTTGTAATCATTTAAGCCGATTTTTTAGTCCAGCTAATGATCGTACAATGGCAATCTGATCGTTAAATGCTTATAATTTACAACATTTTTGCAATATGTATTGAACTGCCAAACTATGGATTATAGAAGAATTTAAATATTTGTATTTTTTTTTATGTTCAATTTCTCTTATTTTCCTACGAAGCTCTGGAAGGGACATCTAAAATAAAATTTAAAAAGTCCGAGTTATAATTCGAAATTTGATTTAAAAAATTCCGAGTTATAAATCGAAATTTCAAAATTCCGAGTTATAACTCATAATTTTATTTAAAAATTCCGAGTTATGAGTCAAAATTTGATTTCAAAAATTCCGAGTTATATGTCGAAATATCAAAATTCCGAGTTATAACTCAAAATTTGAATTCCGAGTTATATGTCGAAATTTCAAAATTACGTCGAGTTATAACCAGAAATTATATTTCAAAATTCCGAGTTATAACTCAAAATTTGATTTAAAAAAATTCCGAGTTGTCGAAATATCAAAATTCCGAGTTATAACTCAAAATTTGATTTAAAAAAATCCGAGTTGTCGAAATATCAAAATTCTGAGTTATAACTCAAAATTTGATTTAAAAAATTCCGAGTTATATGTCGACATCTCAAAATTCCGAGTTATAACTGAAAATTTGATTTAAAAAATTCCGAGTTATGTCGAAATTTCAAAATTCAGAGTTATAACTCGGAATTTTGAAATAAAATTTTGAATTATAACTCGGAATTTCAAAATTTTGACGTATAACTGGGAATTTTGAAATAAAATTTCGAGTTAGAACTCAAAAAAAATATGAAATTCAAAATAAAAAATATTTAATCCGACCCTGGAACACCTAAGGGCCGGTTTTTCAATGTTGAGTTAACTCTAACTAAAGGATAATATCCAAGGAAACAATTATTGTAACAATGGTCTCCTTGGATATTATCCTTTAGTTAGAGTTAACTCAACATTGAAAAACCGGCCCTAATTGGGCAAGGCAAAAGTCGGAAACCTCGTAAATTTGACGAAATAATTTAAATATAGTGCCATATCCAATTAATGGTATCGAGTGGTTCAGCAAACAGGGTTATCAGCTATTTGGTTTCGTGGGTCCGGTTACATAGCGATAAGAATGGTTAAATATAAATAAGTTGCTGCGGAAATTCCAAGTGGAACCGCATGTAACATTATTGACATCAAAAACAAAAAAAATTGAAATGAAATCGTTTTGTTTTGTTTTGGCAGCGCTGTCCGTTATTAAATGTTGATTATTACCAGTGGCGGATCCACGGGGGGGGGGAGGGGAAATTAAGCAAATTCACATCCACCTCTAAGACTCGTAGACTTTGCTCTACGTTTCAAATTTCACTTTTTTTAAATGGATGAAATGGAGCCCATATTGGCTTTAATCGCGTTGAGTGAAAGAAATAAAAAGAGGCGCAATGCCATAATAATACCCAAAAGACGAAAATCGTATTTTCTATTACTCCGTCTGAGGTGACTCACCCTGTATATAATTTGTCGTGGGGTCAATCCTCAAAAGTTTGGGCCACCCTGTACACCTGTCGGTAAAGCTATTACTTCTGCTATAATATATTTATATAAATATCGTTTGTTTGTTTAGCTTGAAACTCTTTCCCAGAAGGTACTAATTTTTTTTCCAGAATTTTATCGTTTTAAGAACGTAGTTGTAAGTTTCTGGCATTACAAATCGTGACATCATTTCTCTATTACCCAATCCAACGTAAACAACATGTGCAACGATGACTATAAAAATAATAGATTTTTTCAGTCTTAGCTACAGCAAATCCAGACATCCGAATGGTTTTTAGTGAAATGCAAGCATTAAGCTCTAAGCAGTGCATAAATTCAATTTGAAAACTTTGAAGGTTTCCTGATTAGCTTTCAGAAACAATAAAAGTAAGGCTTGGAATTTGAGCTCTTGCATCATTAATTGCATTTAGAAAAAATAAACGCTTCTATTGGATGTAAACTTGTAACGACGCGACGTTAATTAAATTAAGAACTTTGCTTTGGTGCGATCGTGTTTACCAAGCTTATCTATTTAAATAGTAATTGGTGGCAAGGCAATGTCCTTGAAATAGATAACGCGCTCTCACTATTCTCTTGTTCAGAAACCATTCACTAATAAAAAGGAAACTAAAATCCAGTTAAGAGAACGAATCTTATCGATACGTCACTGAAATATAGTCGAAATCCAGCAGAGAAGTTACTTAAATTGCTTTCGGAACATAAAATATCAAATGGTAAAATTACACTGGCTTGCACTGATTTATCAGCGTTGAATTATATTAAACGCTCCTGAAATATAGTCGAAATTCGGCTAAGAAAAACTTAAAAGCATCCTTACGGAATTTAGCAAACACTGATTAAATCTGCACTGGCTTGCACTGGTTTATCAGCGTTGAATTATAAAAGCCTCCTAAAATATAGTCTAAATACAGCAAAGAAGAAACGAAACGTTACTCTCTCTTGGAATATAAAATAAACACTGAGGAAACCGGCACTGGGTTGCACTGATTTATCAGCGTTAAATTATATTAAACGCCCCTGAAATATAGTCGAAATCCAGCTAAGATACTAAAAATGTTACTCCTGAAATATAAAATAAACGCTGAGGAAATTGGCACTGGCTTGCACTGATTTATCAGCGTTGAAATATTGTAAACAAAATCTTGCTCTTTTAGAATATAAAATCAACACTGACAAAGAAGAAACAAAATGTTACTCTCTCTTGGAATAGAAAGCAAACACTGAGGAAACCGGCACTGGGTTGCACTGATTTATCAGCGTTAAATTATATTAAACGCCCCTGAAATATAGTCGAAATCCAGCTAAGATACTAAAAATGTTACTCCTGAAATATAAAATAAACGCTGAGGAAATTGGCACTGGCTTGCACTGATTTATCAGCGTTGAAATATTGTAAACAAAATCTTGCTCTTTTAGAATATAAAATCAACACTGACAAAGAAGAAACAAAATGTTACTCTCTCTTGGAATAGAAAGCAAACACTGAGGAAATCGGCACTGGGTTGCACTGATTTATCCGCGTTAAATTATATTAAAAACCCCTGAAATAAAGTCGAAATCCAGCCGAGAAGATACTTAAATTACTTTCGGATCATAAAATAGACGAAAGGTAAAATTGCACTGGCTTGCACTGATTTATCAGCGTTAAATTATATTCAACGCCCCTGAAATATGGTCGCAATCCGGCGAAGAAGACATTTAAAAGCATACTCACGGAATATAAAACAAACGCTGATTAAATCGGCACTGGCTTGCACTGATTTATCAGCTTTGAATTATTTTAAACGCCACTTAAAATATAATTTGTTTTATATACATATTTTCTTCACCGGTTGCGACCATTTCAGGGGTGTTGAATATAATTTAACGCTGATAAATCAGTGCAAGCCAGTACAATTTTACCTTTTGTCTATTTTATGTTTCTAAAGTTATTTAAATATCTTCTCAGTTGGATTTCGACTGCTTCAGGGGCATTTAATATAATTTAACGCTAATAAATCAGTGCAACCCAGTGCCGATTTCCTCAGCGTTTATTTTATATTACAAGAGAGAGTAACATGTTGTTTCTTCTTTGCTGTATTTAGACTATATTTTAGGAGGCTTTTATAATTCAACGCTGATAAATCAGTGCAAGCCAGTGCAGATTTAATCAGTGTTTGTTAAATTCCGTAAGTATGCTTTTAAGTTTTTCTTAGCCGGATTGCGACCATATATCAGGGGTGTTGAATATAATTCAACGCTGATAAATCAGTGCAAGCCAGTGCAATTTTACCTTTTGTCTATTTTATGTTCCGAAAATAATTTAAGTATCGTCTCAGCTGGATTTCGACTATATTTCAGGGGCTTTTAATATATTTTAACGCTGATAAATCAGTGCAACCCAGTGCCGATTTCCTCAGTGTTTCTATTCCAAGAGAGAGTAACATTTTGTTTCATCTTTGTCAGTGTTTATTTTATATTCTAAACGAGCACCATTTTGTTTATAATATTTCAACGCTGATAAATCAGTGCAAGCCAGTGACAATTTCCTCAGCGTTTATTTTATATTTCAGGAGTAACATTTTTAGTATCTCAGCTGGATTTTGACTATATTTCAAGAGCGTTTAATATATTTTAACGCTGATAAATCAGTGCAACCCAGTGTCGATTTTCTCAGTGTTCTTTTTATATTCTAAGAGAGAGTAACATTTTGTTTCATCTTTGTCAGTGTTTATTTTATATTCTAAACGAGCACCATTTTGTTTATAATATTTCAACGCTGATAAATCAGTGCAAGCCAGTGCCAATTTCCTCAGCGTTTATTTTATATTTCAGGAGTAACATTTTTAGTATCTTAACTGGATTTCGACTATATTTCAGGAGCGTTTTAATATATTCAACGATGATAAATCAGTGCAAGTCAGTGTAATTTCACCTTTTGTCTATTTTATGTGCCGAAAGTAATTGAAGTACTTTCTCAGCTGGATTTCGACTGTATTTCAGAGGCATTTCATATAATTTAACGCTGATAAATCAGTGCAACCCAGTGCTGATTTCCTCAGTGTTTATTTTATATCTCAAGAGAGAGTAACGTTTCGTTTCTTCTTTGCTGTATTTAGACTATATTTTAGGAGGCTTTTATAATTCAACGCTGATAAATCAGTGCAAGCCAGTGCAGATTTAATCAGTGTTTGTTAAATTCCGTAAGTATGCTTTTAAGTTTTTTCTTAGCCGGATTGCGATAATATTTCAGGGGTGTTGAATATATTCAACGCTGATAAATCAGTGCAAGCCAGTGCAATTTTACCTTTTGTCTATTTTATGTTCCGAAAATAATTTAAGTATCCTCTCAGCTCGATTTCGACTATATTTTAGGGGCTTTTAATATATTTTAACGCTGATAAATCAGTGCAACCCAGTGCCGATTTCCTCAGTGTTTGTTTTCTATTCCAAGAGAGACAGTGCCGATCTAATACAGGCGACACCAAAGTGTTTCTTTCGGCGTATAAAATACACATAGAATACAATTTAACTACCCATTTCAACACTTTATTGCGTTTTAACCTTGTTACAGTTGTGACACCATGATAAAATAATGGGGATACATTTCACTTACAATCAAACATAAAAAATTATCGATAGTAGACATTGACACGTATTACACATCAAATAGCGATTGTCCGTGGCATCACACGAAGAGTTATAAATAAATTGTTCGGCACGCAACTTGCTATACACTAGGTATTCATACATGATAAATAACAATAAAAATCAATTGTGAGTTATCTACTCCTTTTATCAAATTTCGCTTCGATGCGCGCCCTATCCCAATCTGATGTAATAATTTAAAAAACGACAAATTAAAAATCAAAATTAAATAAAGAAATAGGACGTTGACCGCGGCGCCGGTGCTTTAGATCCAATATACGTATGTGCTTTGAAGTAGGTGCCGTCTTACAACGATAATTAGTACAAATAAGCAACTAGATTAATCAATTCCCCTTACTAGTCTGCCGAGCGTAAAATTAATAAAAATCGCTTTATTATTGCATTAGCATTGTTCGTTGACCTTTTGCGTCGCACCACGATTAATCGAGTCAACGTCGACGTAGGCGACGACGTAAATCGAAATGGTACAGCAAATTTGGGTGTAGGCGAAAGTTTGCCAAACAACAAACACACGATTAATCCCCACAATACGCAAATTTCGAGTAAATATGTACGCAAATAAAATTGTTTAATTAATGCTAGGCTTTGCCAAACTTGTGTGTATGACTTAGGAAGATTAAATTTTGATTTCAATTAAAACGAAGATCATGAATAGGGGCGGGCAGTGGCGGTTGTAAATCTACCGTCGTATGTTTTCGTTTGAGAAATGAAAATTGATTTTGATCACTTTTATAAAATATTTGTGACGGCTCTAAATCACAAATTTGTCCTGTAATTATTGTCCTTGATAAAGAATGAAACCTTTAACAAATCATATTTTATAGACCTGGGCCTTTTTGGTATAAAATAAATATCGTACAAGGATATAGAAAATGTTTTTCAAATGACACCGAAACCAAACAACCATTTATACAAAAAATTACGTCAGTAAAGAAATGAATTGGCATTTTAACGCAAACCGGTTTGATTAGATAAAATATAGTGTAATTACGTAAATGAGCGGCAACATACGCCATTTATCGCAAATATTTATAAATATGTGTACACGTTCCATTCCAGAGTGTTTGATTAGGACAGGCATGAGTTTACGAGTTCCAGCTGTTGGAAAGGCGAATATTTTTGTCCCACTGCATTCACTGCAGTTATCTCTGTCCCCGGTGCTCTTACTTATTAGCAATGTTGTAGATTATAAAATTTCCCACAGCTTTTGTTTAAACAATTTTTTTCGCCGTCATTTGTTTAAAAATTACAAGTGCTAGAATTGTCAAAAATGTTCACCATTCTGGTCGGTGCAACTTGAAGTATTTCACAATATAGGGAAAAATTAATTAAACAAAAGTTGCAGCATCTTTACTTCCTCCTATAATATTGATAGGTAGGAATAAATGCTAATCGAAAAATCGCTCGCCCGCCATTTTTCCAAGATGGCGGCCGTAGTGGCAGCGATATTTTTAGGCAAAATTACTGTTTAATTTTTTTTTTTATTTTAAAATCCAATAGGTCTGCATTGAAATATAGGGTGTTGAGGTTTTTATTTTCCAAATGATTTTTTTCGAGTTTTTTTTTAAATATCTATCAAACGAATTACAATATGTATTAAAAAAATATTAGGTAATGTATCTCATCGAGCACTATATTTCCCTATTACAAGAGTTTCCAATCATCGCCAGTGGCGTCAAACTGGGGAGTGGTGACCCTTTTTCCTACCAGAACTTCTACGTCACTGCTCTTGCCACAAATATTGATGTTTTCTAGATTCTATGTTATTTTTTGTACAAAAAGTCTCTCTTGTAATAGCCGTGCATAAAATACGTCGAAATTGTGGTTGTAAGGAAAAACAATAAAACTCCATCCAATTTCTACCATTACTTAATCTAAAGTGGATTTTAGTGTTGCTTCAATAAGAGGATTTTTTTTCCAAAAAAAAAACAATTTATTAATCAAAAACTCTTAAATGCTAAAAAAACTAGAATAACTACTGATAATAAATTCTGGCATAATTTTGATGTATTTTATGTACGGCTAATGGGATTTTAAAAAATAAATCTTCAACTAATTTCCCAGCCATGTCGAAGATTTTTAGCAGAGGATTTTTTTTGCAAAAAATAATTATTAATTAGAAACTCTTAAATGGCAAAAAACTAGACTAACTACTAATAACAAATTCTGGCATAATTTTGATGTATTTTATGTGATGGGAAATGGGATTTTAAAAAATAAATCTTCAACTAATTTCCAAGCCTTGTCGAAGATTTTTAGCAAAGAGGATTTTTTTTGCAAAAAATAATTATTAATTAGAAACTTAAATGGCAAAAAACTAGACTAACTACTAATAACAAATTCTGGCATAATTTTGATGTATTTTATGTACGGCTAATGGGATTTTAAAAAATAAATCTTCAACTAATTTCCAAGCCATGTCGAAGATGTTTAGCAGAGGATTTTTTTGCAAAAAATAATTATTAATTAGAAACTCTTAAATGGCAAAAAACTAGACTAACTACTAATAACAAATTCTTGCATAATTTTGATGTATTTTATTTATGGCTATTGGGATTTTAAAAATAAATCTCAAACTAATTTCCACGCCATGTCGAAGATTTTTAGCAATTTGCTCGAAAACGGTGCATCCTACGAAAACATCACAAGAGAGACTTTTTTCGCAAAAAATATCATAGAATCCAAAAACTACTAAGACCAGTGGCGTAGAAGCTCTGGTAGCAAAAAGGGTCACTACCCCTCATGTTGACGCCTAAGGTGATGTTCTGAAGCTTTTGAAATAGGGAAAAATAGTGCTCCATGAGATATTGTATATCACCAAATAATGATTTTAATATTGTTCATTTTGAGAGAAAAAAATTATATTGAAAATAAAAACCTCAATCTCAAAAACGAGTAAATTGAAAATAAATTAAATAGGTATTAAATTCATAAGCCAATAAATGTTAATGTATACATATTATGTACATAATTTATCCTCTAATTTATCACATAGATCTGATATACGTAATATGTAATGGGTATTTTAAAATATGTAACTATATCTTTATCTGCTATAAACATATGTTATTTTATCATTTCCGTTTCAAGTGTTGACTCTCAGGTTCCAGATGCAAAGTAATCTACGTATGTTTAAAAAATGTTTGCCTACCGCAGAACTTGATACCACATTTTATATTATGAATGAGAAATGATCGATAATTTTGTTCCGTAGGAGGCCAGCAATAAAAGCAAGGGGAATTGTTGTATTTTTTGTTTTATAGCATGTTTGGTAAATAGCTTTAAAAAATTAGACGAAATAGTGATTTTGTTATCGGAAAATATACGTCAAACTTAACGTTCAAGTAGTTATTGGCACATAATAATAACAACTCGTGAAACTAACACTTATCCATTAATTTTTTAATCTCAGGCAAGGTCGACATAACGATAGAAAAATAGTACTGGCAAAAATTACACGTCAAATCGCTCATCTTAAGGAGACTAGAATTTTACGTGGAATCTAAAAATGCAACAATATACAGGGTGTTCTATTAAAAGTAACACGTCCTTTTATCTTATCACCCTGTATTAAAGCAGTTCGTTTCAGTAAGAACAAGTTTTAATTTAACCTTTTTTTCATAGCACCCATAATTCCAGAGATAGGCATAGGCCAAATGGGCCACCCTGTACAAGAACTTTGCCTTTCTCGAATTCGAATTATAGCAATGGTTATACTATACGTATAATAAGCTCCCAAACTGCAAAGGATGCAACCAGTAATGTGTATCACTGATAGACGGAATTAAATAACTATACAGGGTGGTCCAGTTTCCAAGACGGAAACTTCAGGGAATGATGGAACATCGAAAAAAATGAGTTCGCTGCATAAACATTGTCTCGAAAACGCACCGGTTTTTGAGATACAGGGTGTTGAAGCTTTTATTTTCAAAATAATTTTTTTTAAATATGTCTCAAAACGAACCATAGAAAATAGAAACATTTTTGGTGATATAAAATATCTCATGGAGCACTATTTTTCCCTAATACAAAAGCCTCAGAACATCACCAGTGGCACCAACATGGGGGTAGAGTGACCCTTTTTCCTACCAGAGCTTCTACGCCACTGGTCCCAGCCACTAGTTTTTAGATTCTATGATATTTTTTGCGCAAAAAGTCTCTCTTGTAGAGTTTTCGAGCAAATTGCTAAAAATCTTCGACATGGCTTGGAAATTAGTTTGAGATTTATTTTTAAAATCCCAATAGCCGTACATAAAATACATCAAAGTTATGTCAGAATTTGTTATTAGTAGATAGTCTTAGTCTAGTTTTTTTACCATTTAAGAGTTTCTAATTAATAATTATTTTTTGCAAAAAAAAATCCGATTTATCATTTAAAATCCCATTAGCCGTACATAAAATACTTCAAAATTATGCCAGAATTTGTTATTATTAGTTAGTTTACTTTTTCAGCATTTAAGAGTTTCTAATTAATAATTATTTTTTGCAAAAAAAATCCTCTGCTAAAAATCTTCGACATGGCTTGGAAATTAGTTTGAGATTTATTTTTAAAATCCCAATAGCCGTACATAAAATACATCAAAATTATGCCAGAATTTGTTATTAGTAGTTAGTTTAGTTTTTTAGCTTTTAAGAGTTTCTAATTAATAATTATTTTTTGCAAAAAAATCTTCTTTGCTAAGAATCTTCGACATGGCTTGGAAATTAGTTTGATATTTATATTTTAAATTCCCAATAGCCGTACATAAAATACATCAAAATTGTGTCAGAATTTGTTATTAGTAGTTATTCTAGTTTTTTTAGCATTTAAGAGTTTCTGATTAATAAATTGTTGTTTTTTGAAAAAAAAAATCCTCTTATTGAAGCAACACTAAAATCCACTTTAGATTAAGTAATGGTAGAAATTGGATGGAGTTTTATTGTTTTTCCTTACAACCACGATTTCGACGTATTTTATGCACGGCTATTGGGATTTTAAAGAATGAATATCAAATTAATTACCAGACACATGTCGATGGTTTCTAACAATTTACTCGAAAACGGTGCACCCTATGAAAAAAATACAAGGGAGACTTAATGTGCAAAAAATATCATAGAATCTAGAAAAAAAAAATATTTGTGGCAAGAGCAGCGACGTAGAACTTCTGGTAGGAAAAAGGGTCACTACTACCCAGCTTGACGCCACTGGCGATGTTGGAAACTCTTGTAATAGGGAAATATAGTGCTCCATGAGATACATTACCTAATATTGATTGATAGATATTTAAAAAAAAACTCGAAAAAAATCATTTGGAAAATAAAAACCTCAACACCCTATATTTCAATGCAGACCTATCGGATTTTAAAATAAAAAAAAATTAAACAATAATTTTGCATTAAAATATCGCTGCCACTACGGCCGCCATCTTGGAAAAATGGCGGGCGAGCGATTTTTCGATTATCATTTGTTCCTATACCTACCAATATTAAAAAATGCTGCAACTTTTGTTTAATTAATTTTTCCCTATTGTGAAATACTTCAAGTTGCACCGACCAGAATGGTGAACACTTTTGACAATTCTAGCACCTGTAATTTTTAAACAAATGACAGCGAAAATAAAAAACAGAACTAGAAAACCATCAATATTTGTGGCAAGAGCAGTGACGTAGAAGTTCAGGTAGGAAAAAGGGTCACTACCCCCCAGTTTGACGCCATTGGTGATGTTCGGAAACTTTTGTAATAGGAAAATACTAGTGCTTCATAAAATATTTTACATGTCGTTCGTTTAAGAGATATAAAAACGGTGCGTTTTAGAGGCAATGTTTATGTAGCAAATTCATTTTTTTTTTTTCGATATTCCATCGTTCCATGAAAACTGGACCACCCTGTATACAGGGTGGCCATTTTAAATATCTCCGTTGTTGCTTAACGAGCCATCTTACGACTAAAACAAAATTCATGCCCATGGCCTACTTGACAATTTTGCGACAAAAGCAAGAATAACCCTATTTTTCAAGCACTTGTAATTTTATTTGAAGAGGTACACAGAAACTTTTGTAAGCAAAATTGTGTTCAAGAATAAAGGGAGTTTGATTGTACTGTTTAATTTATTTAGAAAGCTATATGTATATGACAAAAAGTTCTTAATTTTATATCCGCTGGCGAAGAGTCCCGATTTGAAATCGGACCACCCTGTATTTAAAATATACGGAATGTATTAATTACATATTGAATATGTGCATTACCCACTAAACAATCACAACTCGAGTCACCACAACAGAAACAAAAATAAATATAATTTCTAACAAAAGTGACATTTTTGACAGTAATTCGATTGTTTCTAGCCTGACGAACTGCTTTGACTGTTAAACACATTCATTGGGGAACAACATAATAACATAACGAAGCTGTCAAATATAACGTTTAAAACCTACATATTTTTGGAATAGGTAACAAAAATAATTTCTATCCAAAAATATAAAAATATGTAGGCTGTCCCAATTCAAAAAATAGATTTGCCCAATATTTGTCTGCGGTGAGAAGTTCGATTGCTTTTTTGTTTAAAACTCTTAAAACTATAAAAATAAGTTGATATGCGTATTGTATACGCAAAGACCACCCGTTATGCTTCGATATGTTTTATTGATCGGTTTATTTACTAAAATAAGTTGTCCAAAATCAGATGATAACAACATCCACATTCTTTACCATTAAGAAAAGTGCATGGTCATCCTCATATCGAAATTCTAAAATCTAATCCATCGAAATGATAACTTTGTGACCTCTTTCGCAATATAAAGTAACAATATAATGACGAAGCACAATTTGTATTAAATAAAATAATTACGTATCTACTTACAATTCTGTTTGCGTGTAAAGCAAATATGTACTAAGAAATAACACCTACATCGTTCAATTGTCCAAAAATAAAATTAACGCAAGTACCGACAGAAATTATATTCTCCGCAGTTATTGTATTTTTCGTATTCATTCACCTCCCGATGATGTCAACTTGGCTGTAGGGATGCCAGTAATGAAATTAATTTGACATTCAAGCGCCAGGCTACCGAAGCAGACTGGCTGTAGATGTTGTAGTGTAAATATTTGAATACAATGTTGCAAAATGACCTTAACATTTGGACTATTTTCCAAATAGCCCGCGAACCGAAAATAAATTGGAAGCTAAACATAGATCTTGGCAAATACATGGGAGACTTCAGATACAGGTGAATTAAATTTAAAGACGAATATAATTGCGGGCAACAGATTTTGATGTTGCCCATTCTAATTTTTTTTTCAACAGTTTGTGTCAATATGAACAAAAATTCTATTGCGAGTGACGTCTATGTCGTTGCTAAAGGGATGAAAAAAACTGTTGAAGAATTTTTTGGCAAAATCGACCTTTTTAAAAAATTCGTATCTCGACTAATATCGGAGATGAACCTAAAAAAGAGTTCTTCATTTTTCCTTCTTCTTGCCCGCCGTTCGAGTCCGGATTCTCTAGATCTAAAGGGAAGGGCTGTGACGATTTCAAACCGACATCTGCGGCAGTATGATACTCATAACATTCCTAGATATGTTAATAAGTTCGCCGGGGTAATAATCCTAATGATGGTGCAGTAAAAAAATAAAACATATGGTAAGATAAGATACGATCATTGGTAGGATTAAAGATCACGTAGGTAGCAGGATGTTACCAAAAATTGTTCAATTACTGATAAAAGCCGTTGTTGTAAGAAAATAATAGTTTCTGCTTATTATGATGAAATAGATACAGTCGTTACTTTTTTTAAGTTCACAGCTGTAAAAACGTAGCGTGGGTTAACAAACTGACAATTGCCTGAAGGATGACTGGCATTTTGCGCCAATGCTAAAATAACGTTATATCTAAATCTGGTACTACCTACTGGCGCGCACCCCACGCGTAGATACGTACAGTACTTGTTGGAGTACTAAAACTCTATTAATTCACGTTTTCCCCAAAAATTACGTCGCCGCTACGGGCCGCCATCACGAAAAGAGAGAAACAATGTTCTTCTCTATTATCTCCTTTCCTGCTAGTCCTGCTCTAATAGTGGGGGGAAATTAGAATTTTAAAGTGATGTAATCGGGAAGTTGATTTTTTTTTCTGTTTTTTGTTTTATACATGCAAATGAGTCGAAAACCGAAAAAATTAGCAAAATTGGGCATAAAAGTGCATTTTTTATGCATTTCGAGTGCATCGCTATATACTATTTTTTAAATATCTCCGGCTCTATTGGTCGTAGAAAAATTTAAAAAAAATTAAAATACTCGTAAATGAATAGCCTATCAAACTGTTGGGGTATATAGTTACATTAAAAGTACATCCTAACCTCAAAAAATCCTAGTTGCTGAGTTTATTTATTTATTTTTTTTAAATAATGCAATAAGTGGGGTAAAAATCGTCCGATCTTTACGAAAATTGGAGAAAATATATATTTTTATGCTGTAAATACGTGATTAAATTAAAAAATATATATATACTCGTATATAGATATATATTTTTACGGTCACAATTGAACATTTTCGAAAAAAATTAAAACGCTTGCCATTTCACACAAAATGGTCGTAGGGTACTTTTTTTTAAAGAGTAGGTCTTTTTATGTTTTATCAAAAAATCCAAGTTGCTCAGTTTATTTATTTTTTTTAAATAATGCAATAAGTGGGGTAAAAATCGTCCGATCTTTACGAAAATTGGAGAAAATATATATTTTTATGCTGTAAATACGTGATTAAATTAAAAAATATATATATACTCGTATATAGATATATATTTTTACGGTCACAATTGAACATTTTCGAAAAAAATTAAAACGCTTGCCATTTCACACAAAATGGTCGTAGGGTACTTTTTTTTAAAGAGTAGGTCTTTTTATGTTTTATCAAAAAATCCAAGTTGCTCAGTTTATTTATTTTTTTTAAATAATGCAATAAGTGGGGTAAAAATCGTCCGATCTTTACGAAAATTGGAGAAAATATATATTTTTATGCTGTAAATACGTGATTAAATTAAAAAATATATATATACTCGTATATAGATATATATTTTTACGGTCACAATTGAACATTTTCGAAAAAAATTAAAACGCTTGCCATTTCACACAAAATGGTCGTAGGGTACTTTTTTTTAAAGAGTAGATCTTTTTATGTTTTATCAAAAAATCCAAGTTGCTCAGTTTTATTTTTTTTAAATAATGCAATAAGTGGGGTAAAAATCGTCTGATCTTTACGAAAATTGGAGAAAATATGTATTTTTATGCTGTAAATACGTGATTAAATTAAAAAATATATATATATACTCGTATATAGATATATATTTTTACGGTCACAATTGAACATTTTCGAAAAAAATTAAAACGCTTGCCATTTCACACAAAATGGTCGTAGGGTACTTTTTTTTTAAAGAGTAGGTCTTTTTATGTTTTATCAAAAAATCCAAGTTGCTCAGTTTATTTATTTTTTTTAAATAATGCAATAAGTGGGGTAAAAATCGTCTGATCTTTACGAAAATTGGAGAAAATATGTATTTTTATGCTGTAAATACGTGATTAAATTAAAAAATATATATATATACTCGTATATAGATATATATTTTTACGGTCACAATTGAACATTTTCGAAAAAAATTAAAACGCTTGCCATTTCACACAAAATGGTCGTAGGGTACTTTTTTTTAAAGAGTAGGTCTTTTTATGTTTTATCAAAAAATGCAAGTTGCTCAGTTTATTTATTTTTTTTAAATAATGCAATAAGTGGGGTAAAAATCGTCTGATCTTTACGAAAATTGGAAAAAATATGTATTTTTATGCTGTAAATACGTGATTAAATTAAAAAATATATATATACTCGTGTACATATATATATTTTTACGGTCACAATTGAACATTTTCGAAAAAAATTAAAACGCTTGCCATTTCACACAAAATGGTCGTAGGGTACTTTTTTTTAAAGAGTAGGTCTTTTTATGTTTTATCAAAAAATCCAAGTTGCTCAGTTTATTTATTTTTTTTAAATAATGCAATAAGTGGGGTAAAAATCGTCCGATCTTTACGAAAATTGGAGAAAATATATATTTTTATGCTGTAAATACGTGATTAAATTAAAAAATATATATATACTCGTATATAGATATATATTTTTACGGTCACAATTGAACATTTTCGAAAAAAATTAAAACGCTTGCCATTTCACACAAAATGGTCGTAGGGTACTTTTTTTTAAAGAGTAGGTCTTTTTATGTTTTATCAAAAAATCCAAGTTGCTCAGTTTTATTTTTTTTAAATAATGCAATAAGTGGGGTAAAAATCGTCTGATCTTTACGAAAATTGGAAAAAATATGTATTTTTATGCTGTAAATACGTGATTAAATTAAAAAATATATATATACTCGTATATAGATATATATTTTTACGGTCACAATTGAACATTTTCGAAAAAAATTAAAACGCTTGCCATTTCACACAAAATGGTCGTAGGGTACTTTTTTTTAAAGAGTAGGTCTTTTTATGTTTTATCAAAAAATCCAAGTTGCTCAGTTTATTTATTTTTTTTAAATAATGCAATAAGTGGGGTAAAAATCGTCCGATCTTTACGAAAATTGGAGAAAATATATATTTTTATGCTGTAAATACGTGATTAAATTAAAAAATATATATATACTCGTATATAGATATATATTTTTACGGTCACAATTGAACATTTTCGAAAAAAATTAAAACGCTTGCCATTTCACACAAAATGGTCGACTTTTTTTTAAAGAGTAGGTCTTTTTATGTTTTATCAAAAAATCCAAGTTGCTCAGTTTATTTATTTTTTTTAAATAATGCAATAAGTGGGGTAAAAATCGTCCGATCTTTACGAAAATTGGAGAAAATATATATTTTTATGCTGTAAATACGTGATTAAATTAAAAAATATATATATACTCGTATATAGATATATATTTTTACGGTCACAAATTGAACATTATCGAAAAAAATTAAAACGCTTGCCATTTAATGCAAAATGGTCGTAGGGTAAACTTTTTTTTTAAAGAGTAGGCCTTTTTATGTTTTTTTTTTGTGAACATATACCAGAATCTGTTTATCAAGTTAAAATGTTATTTTTTAATTAAAAAAAAATAAAAATAATTTCATTTTTTTGATATTTTCTCATCTTTTATGCCAGATTTTCTTACAAGTTTTAGGTAAAACGAAATTACAAAAATCAGACGATTTTTACCCCACTTATTGCATTATTAGTAGAAAAAAAAACTGAGCAACTTGCATTTATTGAGGTTAGGATGTACTTTTAATGTAACTATACCCCAACAGTTTGATAGTCTATTCATTTACGAGTATATTGTTTTTTTTTAAATTTTTCTGCGACCAACAGAGCCGGAGATATTAAAAAAATAGTGTAGTGATGCACTCGAAATGCATCAAAAATGCACTTTTACGCGCTTTTCTCGCAAAGCCCCAGCCCGATTTTGCAAATTTTTTCGGTTTTCGACTCATTTGCATGCATAAAAAGAAAACAAAGAAAAAAATTCAACTTTCCGATTACATCACTTTTCATCAATTATTTTGACTAATTTCCCTCCACTATAAAATTAGTTATTACATTTCTAGTTAACCGGTTGGAAAGATGAATATCTTTGTCTCACTGCATTCACTGCAGTTACCTCAGTTCCCGTTGCCCTTCCGTATTATTTACTCATTACCAATATTGTAGATTTTTAAATTTCCTACAACTTTTGCATAAACAATATTCGTTCACTGTCAACTGTTTCAAAATTACAGCCACTTGAGGAGTGATCAAGTCAGTCGGTTCACCTTTCTAGCCGTTGTAGCTCCTAAAGTATTAACAGCAGAAAAAAATAGTTTAAACAAAACTTGCAGCTTTTTTTATTCCCTACAATATTGGTGATAGGTAATTAATACGTAACAGCAACGGGGATGGGGGTAACTGCAGTGAATGCAGTGAGACGAAAATGCTCGCCTTTCTAGCCGCTGTAGCTCGTAAATATTGGTAATAACTGATAGGAGAAACGGCTGGAAAACCAAATTTGGACCATTATCACATAGATACCGATAAACAGAAAGTATGTTGCGTGTTAATTTCGACCGACAAAGATCGAAAAACCTGGCCAGTGCATTTCTACGATCGTGTTTGAAATTAAATATAGCGAAGCATCTCTGCCACAGACACTGCGCTTATTTTAGAATTGCACGCACACCCGAGCACGTGCACCTCGATTCAATCCCTGCTAAAATAGTAAACATAGTAAATGTCGCATATTGTGAATAATCAGCATGAGCACCTCAAGTGGAAAACCGAGCTTGCCATTCATGAAACATATGCCCAAACTAGGCTGACGCAACCAACGTGCTTTCGTTCCAAGCCATGCCGCACCGGCCCACCCGGCGCGCCGGCGAAAGCTGATGCAACAACCAAAGCTCTTGAGGTACGCATTGTCATCGTGCAAGTCGATACACCCGCATACTGCACTTCGAAGTAAATGCATTTTATACTTCCAATCCAATCAAAGCATTACCAAACATCCAGCGCTGGATTTAGCGTGGTTTTGGCGCCAACAGCCTGACGCAACATCAGATCCACGCAAAACAGTAAATCAACACAGCAGATTTGACGAATGAAAGCTTTAATTGCGAGTGATTATAAATATGAAAAAAAAATATCCTACCATTTAATTCATGAAACACTGGTAAAAGTTACACACACCCGGCACTGCGCATGTTACAGTCGAGACTGAATCTGAATGTAACAAGGTAACACGACCACGTTGTTAAGGTTTTCTGAACTCCCCTCCAGGCCGGCAGTGCGTCGGCGCCTCTTTCAGGTACGAGAAGCCGGCTGATGTAACGGGTATGATGCAACGCTCGATCGTTATTTCTTCTTGCCCTTGCCCTTGCCTTTCTTGCTGCCCGTGCTGCCGGTGTCCAGCGGGTCGTACTGGGTGTCCCGCGTTTCCTTCTTCGGGATCGGCTTCAGCTCGGGGCCTTTCGGCGTGCACAGCTCCAGCTCGAGGTTCTGCTTCTTGTCCACGCCCTCGCTCTTCTTGCCTATCCGCAAGATGAAGAGCTCCTTGTTGGGGTCGGAGAACTCCGTGAGCTGCGATCCGTCGGGGCAGGTGGCCACCGGGGGGTTCACGGTGACGCCGTTGTCGCCGCCTTGCCCGCCCTTGCCCATCCTCAGCGAGAACGGGACGTTCTCGTTGCCCTGCTGCACGCCCGGGCCCAGCGTGAACGATTGCCCCCTTTTCTTCTTGCCCATTTGGCCCGGGACGCAGCCGCAGCCCCCGCTGCTATCCGAAAGGTTGGTCGCGCTGGGGTCCACCTGTTCCACGTTGCTCTTGTCCTTGTGCACCCGGATCGTGAGGGAGTTGCCTCCCATCGAAGCGCCGATCTCCTGGTAGTTCCCCTCAGGTTCTGGGGGCGGGGACGGCATGCAAGGGGGGTTTGGTATATTCGCACACTCTAGACATGGCGCTCCTGATTGAAAGTTACTTCCTCCTCCGTATCCTCCCCCATTCTGAGGAGGAAGGCAGGGGGCGTTGGGGATGTTCCCGCACTCTATACAGGGCGACATCATTCCCATCCCTCCTCCCATGCCTCCTCCCATCCCTTGCATGCAAGGGGCGTTTGGGATCTCCCCGCATTCCAGACAAGGCGACTGTTGTCCGTACCCGCCCCCGTTGTTGCCCTGGTCCATTATGCAGGGGGCGAAGGGGCAATCCGCGTTTCTGTTGACGCCGCCCATGCCGCCCCCCATGCCGCCACCCATGCTGCCGTTCTGGCCGGCGCCGCAAGGGCTTGTAGGGCAGTCCGTGTTGTAGCCACCCATACCACCCATACCGCCCATGCCGCCCATCCCTCCTTGAGGTCTTACATTACAGCCGCCGTTGTTTCCTCTGTTTCCTGCAATTAAATAATTCGGTTTTAGTTCAGGTTTGGTCAAGGTTGATTCAAGAAGGATGGTTTGATGGGGAAATATTTAACCGTTTAAAAAAATGGAAAAATTTTTTTTTGATGATTTTTTTAACTTCCGCCATTTGTAATTTCATGTTTTTTTTTACAAATTGAATACGTGGCTACAATCAGCTAGGCCTTAACTTTAATTTAAGCCAAACACCAACAAAATCCGTTCAAAAATAAATAAGTTATAAACAAAAATTTGGGAGCATGTTTTTTGATGCGTCTAATTCTCTAGTGACTACGTCACAAAATTTGTAATTGCTCGTCTATTACTTGATCGATTTTGGCAATCTTCATCTTAAATTAAAGGCAAAAGAGGGCTTTAGGAGGCAGATCTAGTCGAATTTATAAAAATTAAAAAAAACAAAAGCTAGCTAGTTTTAAAAATCGATGAAATTTAATACGTCCGCCATTTATTATTTCAAGTTTTTTTACAAATTGAATACGTGGCTATAATCAGCTAGGCTTTATCTTTAATTTAAGCCAAACACCGACAAAATCCATTAAAAAATAAAAAAGTTATAAATAAAAATTTGGGAGCATGTTTTTTGATGCGTCTAATTCTCTAGTGACTACTTCACAAAATTTGTAATTACTCGTCTATTATTTAATCGACTTTAACAATTTTCATCTTAAATTAAAGACAAAAGAGGGCTTTAGGAGGCAGACCTAGTCGAATTTACAAAAATAAAAAAAAACAAAAGCTAGCTAGTTTGAAAAACGATGAATTTTAATACGTCCGCCATTTGTAATTTCAAGTTTTTTTTTAAAATTGAATACGTGGAATCAGCTAGGCTTTATTTTTAATTTAAGCCAAACACCGACAAAATCCATTAAAAAATAAAAAAGTTATAAACAAAAATTTGGGAGCATGTTTTTTGATGCGTCTAATTCTCTAGTGACTAAGTCACAAAATTTGTAATTGCTCGTCTATTACTTGATCGATTTTGGCGATCTTCATCTTAAATTAAAGGCAAAAGAGGGCTTTAGGAGGCAGATCTAGTCGAATTTATAAAAATTAAAAAAAACAAAAGCTAGCTAGTTTTAAAAAACGATGAAATTTAATACGTCCGCCATTTGTAATTTCAAGTTTTTTTTACAAATTGAATACGTGGCTATAATCAGCTAGGCTTTATCTTTATTTTAAGCCAAACACCGACAAAATCCATTAAAAAATAAAAAAGTTATAAACAAAAATTTGGGAGCATGTTTTTTGATGCGTCTAATGCTCTAGTGACTACTTCACAAAATTTGTAATTGCTCGCCTATTACTTGATCGATTTTAACGATCTTCATCTTAAATTAAAGACAAAAGAGGGCTTTAGGAGGCAGACCTAATCGAATTTACAAAAATTAAAAAAAAACAAAAGCTAGCTGGTTTTAAAAAATGATGAATTTTAATACGTCCGCCATTTGTAATTTCGTGTTTTTTTTACAAATTGAATACGTGGCTATAATCAGCAAGGCCTTAACTTTAATTTAAGCCGAACGTCAACAAAATCCGTTCAAAAATAAGAAAGTTATAAACAAAAATTTGGGGCATGTTTTTTGATGCGTCTAATTCTCTAGTGACTAAGTCACAAAATTTGTAATTGCTCGTCTATTACTTGATCGATTTTGGCGATCTTCATCTTAAATTAAAGACAAAAGAGGGCTTTAGGAGGCAGACCTAGTCGAATTTACAAAAATTAAAAAAACAAAAGCTAGCTGGTTTTAAAAAATTATGAATTTTAATACGTCCGCCATTTGTAATATCGTGTTTTTTTTTACAAATTGAACACGTGGCTACAATCAGCTAGGTCTTAACTTTAATTTAAGCCGAACACCAACAAAATCCGTTCAAAAATAAAAAAGTTATAAACAAAAATTTGGGAGCATGTTTTTTGATGCGTCTAATTCTCTAGTGACTACTTCACGAAATTTGTAATTGCTCGTCTTTTACTTCATCGATTTTAACGATCTTCATCTTAAATTAAAGACAAAAGAGGGCTTTAGGAGGCAGGTCTAGTCGAATTTATAAAAATTAAAAAAAACAAAAGCTAGCTAGTTTTAAAAAACGATGAAATTTAATACGTCCGCCATTTATAATTTCAAGTTTTTTTACAAATTGAATACGTGGCTATAATCAGCTAGGCCTTAACTTTAATTTAAACCAAACAACAACAAAATCTGTTCAAAAATAAAAAAGTTATAAACAAAAATTTGGGAGCATGTTTTTTGATGCGTCTAATTCTCTAGTGACTACTTGACAAAATTTGTAATTGCTTGTTTATTACTTGATCGATTTTAACGATCTTCATCTTAAATTAAAGACAAAAGAGGGCTTTAGGAGGCAGACCTAGTCGAATTTATAAGAAATTTGAAAAACAAAAGTTAACTAGTTTAAGAAATTTACGAATTTTGAAAACATCTCATTTTGATTACTTATTTTCTTTATAAATTGAATACATGAATTTAATCGATCTCATCTTTTATTTAAGCCCAAAGAAATAAAAATTGAATAAACAAAAAAGTTATTAGCAAAAATCTAGGGTTGTAATTTTTTTTTGGCTCATCCTATACCATTTACGCTATTGAGGCCGATTATTCAAAGTAAGTTAATCAACAACTACCCAATAAAAATCGTAGGGATTAGTGAAGTAAGTTTGACGTTTCACCTAACCTATCTTTCTCAGCCTTGAAACTGACAGAACTTGTCAAACTAATAAATAAACAACAAACACAACGCAACTATGATCTATTATAGCATCTAATATCAGCGTACATAAGAACAAGTATGGACAATGCTTAAAAATCCTTTGTTGTAAAAAATTCACGGTGAATGACCTTCGAAAGTGCGCGCGCCTGCTTGTTTGGTCGGTCGTGCGGCCACTCGTCATTAGAGAGGTCGCCCGAAAAAAGTTAAATTATTGAAATAATGGGTGACGCGCACGTGACGTCATAACTAACCTCAAAAATATGCATTTTCTAAAATTTTCGAATATTAAGCAAATTTTATCAAAATTTCTGCTTGGTTCTTGTACTATCAACTAAAAATCTTGATCGGTGTATTATTAATAAAATGTTAATTGCCTTAATCTAATAAAATAATATGCTTTTTGTCGGCTGGAATTCCAACCTATAATTATAACAGTCAATTTTTAATAATCTACAATATTGAAACTTTCTAAATCCACCGTCTGAAAGAGTTTTCAATTGTTACAATGGACCCAAGTTAAAACTACAAAAATTAAATTGAAAATCGAAAATAAATTTGCAAAAACTAAAAATTTAAGGTTATATTACTCATATGGTGCGCCTGATTGTTGGGACCTCTATATTATAGTAGAAACACCACCGACCAAACTCACGCATGCGCACTCAGTTTGAAATATGTAAATTAGCACTTTGTACGTACTTGTTCTTTTGTACGCTGCTAATAATGCCGCAGAAAGAGATGTGTTTTATGAAGTTGGCTGCGATATTGACAGCTGTCAATTGCCATAACCTAACTTAACCCTATTTATGACATTTGATTGATTTCACTGATTAATGAAGTTGATTATTGATCTTTTTGCAAAATCGAATTCGAGAATTGTTTTAAACTTTAATAATAATTTAAGAAAGTTCCCAATTGGATAAAAATTGCAATTTATGACCAGTAATTTTCTATTTGTTTCACTGCGCAACGACTGCAGTGAATGCACTGGCATGATAATTGTTTCGTAAAACAAGACTCACCATTTCCTCCATTCCTCCCAGCTTTTTTGTATCTATACAAAGATTTCCCTTCTTTATCCTTAAAAAGCACCGACTTGTCGTCCAAGTTCATTTGAAACTGGGTGACGATCAGTTTGCCAAAACAGGACATCCTTATGTACACGCCGATCTTGCCGATCACCTGCCCGTTCGCATCGGCTATGTCGAAATCGTCCTTCAGGGTCTTCGCCGTCGGCGTGGTGCCGTCTGAGATCTCCACGCTGCTGATCAGCTCAGCAAAAAGATTAGAAATGGATATCAAAGCCGAGCCTATCTCCACCTTGTCCGGCAACCAGCCCGGCTGCATTTTCTTGAAGATCGACACGTATATGTCGAACTGTTCGACGGATTCGTTCGCCTGCTCCGGGGACAATGAGAACAAACACGACTTGCCGCTTTTCACCTGGTCCTTCTCACCGGCTCTGTAGTTCCTCTTGGGCGTGAAGTCCGCCTCGCAGACGTCCATGGGAGCGTTGTCCAAAAATTGAAAGGAAACGCATGTTTCTCCCGGGGGCGCGTTACATTCGCATTCCGGGTTCAGCGACACATTATCCACCAGGAATTCCAGTAGAAATAAGTTTTCTGTGGCGATTTTTTCCATTATATATTGCACGAGAATTTATAATAACAATTGCGAAAATTTTGATGGGTACGTCAACGTGAAGGGCAGTCACTACATCGCTTTGGAAATATTTACGCGAACCTCTTCGGGTGGAATACGATGTTCGGTGGCGGGTAGTTTTTGTAGTAGAAGTTGCAGGCTTCCGATTTGAAGAACTGGCCAACTCTGGAAACGAAAATGTTTTTATTTGTGGTAACTTTATATTTTGAAGTTAAATCTTAAAGGTTTTTTTTTTAAATTGACGCATTTAAGATGAATATAGAACAACTGACAACTTTTGTACTGTTTTGACCTACCTGACCGTAAAGAGGATTAAAAGACCTTCAAAATGCTTTTTTTGGATTATTTTTAGCGTTAATTGCAAAGGAGTTATGACCGAAATAAGAAGCGCGCCTCGTTTTAGCAAATTACGATATTGCTCGTTGGGTGGTCATTCAGTCTCAGAACTTCTTTAATTATTGATTTTTTGACTTTAGGGGTGGTTTTCACCCTCTTAGGGGTAAGAGTAATTATTCTTCTTATTAGGGGATGAGTTTTATGGCTCAAAATGTAACAATCTGCTAAGAAAGTCCTAGTTTCTCAAAATAAAAAAATAATTATTATTTCATCCATTTTACCCCTTTTATATCGGCCATATTGAGGGTGCAACATAAAATTTTTAATTTCTGACTTCACATTTGTGATCGGCGACCCCAAAAACATAAATAATATAAGTTTCATTAATTTCTTCTCAGTGCTTCATAAATTATTGATTTTTTTATTTTAAGGGTGGTTTTCACCCTCTTAATCATTTTTCTTATTATGGCATAAATTTTGTGTCTTAAAATATAAGAATTTGCAAAGAAAAAGTTCTACTTGCTCAAAACAGACAAAATATGTTTTTCCATTGAACCCCTATTACATCGGCCATATTAGGGGTGCAAAAGCGAATTCTAAAATTCTGACTTGAGATTTGTAATCAGCGACCTCAAACACATATACATGAATTTTTTTAATAACTAACTCTTTATGCTTGAGTCAGTATTAAATTTTAAACTTCAGGGGTGGATTTCGCCTTCTTAAGGGTAAAAGCACATTTATTTGAAGTTAATATCCTAAAGTTTAAGAATCCGCAAAAAAAAATTTCAAGGCTCTATAGAATAATATTAATCAGAGGTTTGGGCACTTTTTGACACCAAGTGACTGTATTATAATAGTACCTATATTATTATTCAATGAGCATATAATGATGCATATTATTCACGAGGGTGAAAGTTTACGGCACGAGCCGCAGGCGAGTGTCACAAATCATCCGAGTGAATAATAGCCATGTGCGTGGAATAACATACTTTGTGAATATTATATTATATAAATATTCAAAATAATTAGAAGAGTTTTCAGAGTCTCTTAATTCTGCTTTTGATATTTTGGATTTTTAATGTTTCGACCTTATTATCATATTTTTTTTTTCTTTTAGAATGGAGCAAGGTGTCACACAAGTAACCAAAATTAGTTGAACCGCTCAGCGTTTGCCTCCTAGCAGTCCGGATTTAAATCCCTGGAATTGAGGTCGAAAATCCTGGTCGTGGGCTTTCCTATGGTTATACAGGGTGATTCACGAGGAAAGGGACAACATGTTATGGTAGATAGAGTTCACTTAGGTGAATTAGAAATGCCTATTGAAAAAAGCCTGAGCCTTTTTTTTATTGAACTACAGGGTGATTTATGAGTTTTGCCCAATACTTCTTAAGGTTATATCTTTTAAACTAATCGCTAGAATCAGCTCGTATTGTGGGTATATGGTATACTATTAATTGTCAATTTGTATGCATAATCAAAGACAGAAAATTCCAGGGCCGGCTCAACTAATTTTTATTTTTAGGGCTCCTATGAAAAAATTCACCCTGTGAACGTGATTTTTAAATTCTAATACTGAATTATGAAATTACATACAAAAATGATCGAAAACATGTATTTTGTTGTTTTGCCATACTTTGGGCGAATTTTAAATAAACCATCAATTTTCGCCAAAATCGAAGGTCTGCACAAAATAAATTTATAAAATTACATTTTCCTCTCTTATTCAAACTAAAATATTTGTTATACAAAATTTTGTGATTTCATGCATGATTAATATGAAATAAATAATCAAAAATAAATAATTTCAACATCAGATTAAGTAATTTTTATTTCTGAGGTTTCTGTGAAAAATCAGTCTGTATACATTTTTCTAAATTCTGTTAATAAATTATGGAACTACATTTAAAAAAGCCGCTGCCAATTATATGGGATCAAAACTTCCTCACCGTGTGGTGAAGTTTATAACAAAAGTAATTTTTGACGTATTTTGTTTTTTGACGCATTTTGTTTTTTTTTGTACGTATTTTGTTTTTTTTTGCGTATTTTGTGTATTTCAACATTTGGACACAATATTATAATGAGTTGTATAACAGATCCTATTTATAATCTTTATCACGAATAAATTTTTTTGTAAAGTTAGAAATAGAAATGTTGGGGTCCGGTAGACCCCATTCCAGTGGATCGATTTTGCTCATCAACGAACTCAATTTTTCCTTGACCTCTAGAACGTGTGTACCAAATTTAAAAGCTTTATTTCAAAAAAAGAAAATTTTTGTGTATCGTCATAATTCGTCGAGAATCGTCCAGAAATGCAATAAAAATTTTCAAAATTTTTTTACGAATACATATCTTCCTCACTTTTGGTGAGGAAGTAATTAACGAAATTGTTTATTTTTTTTATCACAGTACATCAATAAACAGAACATTAATAATCCTGTCGTTATTAGGAAAGCCGTAGGAAATTTAATTTTACGCGAAGAAAATGTAGGGAGGTAGAAAACTTTCATTTTGAAAATAAGTTATAAGGTTTTATGTTCTGTGAATTTGTTGTTTATAATGTTCTGTTTATTGATGTATTGTGATAAAAAATAAATAATTTCGTTAATTTTTAAATATAGTTCCACAATTTATTAACAGAATTTGAGAAAAATGTATACAAACTGATTTTTCACAGAAACCTCAGAAATAAAAATTACTTAATCTGATGTAATTATTTATTTTTGATTATTTATTTCATATTAATCAACCATGAAATCACAAAATTTTGTATAACAAATATTTTAGTTTAAATAAGAGAGGAAAATGTAATTTTATAAATTTATTTTGTGCAGACCTTCGATTTTGGCGAAAATTGATCGTTTATTTAAAATTCGCCAAAAGTGTGGCAAAACAACAAAATACATGTTTGCGATCATTTTAGTATGTAGTTTCATAATTCAGTATTAGAATTTAAAAATCACGTACACAGGGTGAATTTTTTTATAGGAGCCCTAAAAATAAAAATTAGTTGAACCGGCCCTGGAATTTTCTGTCTTTGATTATGCATGTAAATTGACAATTAATAGTATATTATATACCCACAAAACTAGCTGATTCTAGTGATTAGTTTAAACGATATTACCTTAAGAAATATTGGGCAAAACTCATAAATCACCCTGTAGATCGATAAAAAACAGGCTCAGGCTTTTTTCAATAGTCATTTCTAATTCACCTAAGTGAACTCTATCTACCATAACATTTTGCCCCTTTCCTCGTGAATCACCCTGTATAAGAAATTAATTTGTATATCTTTAAATCTTTTCAAGAAGAACCAATGGAAATTCGGTTTTTTTGGACCACCCTATTGGTCCAATTATGTTTATTTACTGTTATAGGCTGGATTATTTATTGCTATATATATCTTCCTGGCCTGGGAGTCACAAAACTAGATAAAAGCCAAGGGTACTGCAAATATTACGACTTCTCACGTGTGAAGACTTGGAATATAGACAAAACATTACGAGTTTTGGGTATGATTATCACTTATCAGGTAGCGATTTGGAGTAACCTGATATTTGTACAACTGCACTGCTATCAATGGTACCGTTTTACAAGGGAGATGAGTCGATGTTTATGCGAACCCAATTTGGCATCAATCACTGACCGAAGTTATCCTTGTGCTTTTAAGGCTTGATCAATCATATATATTTCTTAATGGTTAACTAAATAAATAATATTTATATTTATATAGGCGTACGGCGAAAGTTCAGGTCGATAAGAGTCTTATTATTTAGGACACGTTTATTTCATTAAAAAAAATTTTGATTTCACCTCCTGAACTTGAGCTGTTACAAAATTAAACTGCCTAAAATGTCCTCATCCATCATTGGGTCACATAAATATATAAATTATTATTATATTATTTTTAAATCAAATCCGGTAATATATTTTCACAAATATATATTATTTCTGTTAACATATATTTATATAGAAATGAGCTTTTATTGTCGTACGCTAGGTGGCGCCATGCTGAAAATTTAATACGGGCATTTTACTTAAATTTAATCAGCATGGCGCAGAGCTGACTAGTAGTTAACTACAATTGTAGTTTAACTACAATTTAACTACTAACTACAAGTACTTATAAGGTAGTTGTGAATACTCTAGTATTTGTTTAAGTACCCACTACTCAAATTACTTTTTAAAAGTAGTTAAACTAAACTAAAGTAGTTGCAATTACTAAAGTAGTTAAACTAAACTAAAGTAGTTGCAACTACTAAAGTAGTTAAACTAAACTAAAGTAATTGCAACTACTAAAGTAGTTGCAACTACTGATTATTTGTTTTCGTAGAATTTGTTTTGATATATTTTTCCTGGAAATGCGATCTTTATATGTGGCCCAGTTACACAGTAACAACAGTTTCATTCTGAATGCATATGATGCAACACGACTAATACGAGCTCGTGCCACGCGCGCTAATGCAGTTAGGTTAGATATTCTGTAGTCATTTTAACTCACACTTTTCATCTTCTGTTCTAGTTTTTCGATATTAGGAGAGAATTTTAACTGTTAAAAGTTAACCTGGCGTGTGGCGACGAGGGTGTACAAACTACAAACGTAGCCCTAAAAATATTAAATAATAATTAAATGAATTAATGAGGTTGCAAATGGCAACAATGTGTAATGGCCTAATTTGTGCTGTGCAAGTGTAAAAAAGTGTACCTACAAAAAGTAGTTGTAAAAGTAGTTAAAGGCACGTAGTTAAACTCCTTCTTTCTCAATTAAAGTACTCGAGTACTTTTGAACTACAGTGCATTTACCATGAGTACTCAGTAGTTAGTAGTTAACTACTTTTTCAAAAGTAGTTTATGCAGCTCTGGCATGGCGCCACCTAGCGTACGACGATAAAAGCTCATTTCTATATAAATACATGTTAGCAGAAATAATATATATTCGTGAAAATATATTTATATATTCGTAAAAATATATATATATTTTTACAAAGATATATATATTTATAAAACTTATAAATATTTTAACAAAAAATATATATATTTAACGAAAAAATATATATATTTCAATAATTATTATATATATTTGTAATACTAATAAACGGCGCCTCATAAATACTCTTCTCCTGCTAAATTTTTTTAAATCCTATTTTATGAATGAAATAACTACTACATGTATCCTTATTTCAGGTCGAAACCCTTGGGAATAGTACAATATTAGCACATTGACATTGTCCAATTTTATCCTTGATGCTGACTAGCCAATATCTGCATGAATTATGCATAATGATTTGCGAATGCAAATAAAAATTTCTCTTTTTATGTAACACTAACGTTACTTATGTTGCATTTATTAGAATGTAGGCTTGTTGTTAAGTTCGCCATATAGAAGTTTAAACATAAAACCAGATGTTAATACAACAATAGCAGCATTATCGAGTTCCAAATGTCAGATTTCTTATGCTTTCAACTTTCAGAGGCATCCTTGACAAGTTTTTTTATCCTTTTGACATTTTGCGACTTTAATGATCGTGATAAATTTGATGATTGACTGAAGTTCTAATTTTTACAGTTGTTTGTAGCCATAATTATTGGCTTCCACCCCCTGGGTGGAATTACCTCGATGCAAGGCATATTTGCATACATATCAACGTGCAGTCGTCAGGGGGAAATATCCTCCGTACCACACCGGATGCTATATCAACACCTAAATTTCACTAATTGGTCTTTCTTATCTAGGATTGGGGATCCTAATTTAGCATGTGTACCACAATCAGTGTCTAGAAAACATCCACCGTTGTATTGGAGTCTTATAACGAGTTTAACAAGGCAAAAATAAAAGGTGGGTGTCAGTGTCTCTTACAGCAACTACCCAAAAAGTCATCCCAGAGATGGCGTCAGTGGTACGGAAACAAACCAAGAAACAAGAAAATTGTGGAATGTTCTAAAGGAGCACCTAGATTATTCTGGAAGGTATCTCTGCAGGTATATGAAGGCCAAGATAGTCCACTGCAGCCAGATGAGTATTGGAAAGTGAACCGAACACAAGAGAAAAGAAACAGTGACTAGTACAGTGGTTAAAAGTAGTAATAAGTGTTATAGTTCAAGTTAAACTTGTAAAAATATCATCATCTTACACATTCATCTCGTATTTTCTGCGGCAAGGATCTTGCACCACCCTAGCCAAATTGGGCTTCTTCTGCCATCTCAAGCACGAGGCCTGAGGCTTCTTGGGCACAATGCCTCCGGCGTCCTCCCTCGCGAACATTTGCAACCCCTTCTTCTCGGTTTCCTTCTGGTCGGCCTTCCACCACCCCGGAGGCCCCTCCTTGCAAGACTTCACAACTATGGTGGGTTTCTCCCGCTCTAGTTTCTCGTGCACCAGTTTGTCGTACGCATGCTCGAACTGGACGTCTTCTCGTTCGCATTTATCGCGGAGTTTGTCCAGTCTGGCCACCTCCGTGCAGTCCAGCTCGTACATGTATGGCCGGTTGAAAATCCTTTCTAAGAGAAACGAAACAAATTGGGGGTTAGCAACGTGTTTATTGGCACAAGGCAAGGGAGTTGTGACCATGCCACAATCCGCGCATGGTAATAATTCCTTTAACTGGTTCCGATTTCTTCCTGTTGCGATGAACCGTACTGTATACGTAGACTTGTGTTTCGTTTATTTATGAATATCAATATGTTTATACTTCAATAACAAGATTAAAAGTAATAGTGGATAAGTAAACAAGAGCAAAACTATCGTTGGTTTTTACTGATTCTCACTATAAACACGCAAGGTTTTGTAATATTAATAATAAACAATAATATTTATGTGGCTAAAATAATAAAATATTTATATCAGTTGTAGATGTTAATATTAATAACAAACTATCAAAAAAGGTATACAGGGTATTACGGTTTTATATTTTGATTTTCAAAGGCTTAAGAAACAAATAATTAGATTTAAAATTATATTTTCTTGGACCTCTTAAAATTAGACAATCAAAAACTGAAATACAATATATGATATTAATCATTTTGATATTGATCAAAGCAATCCATCATACAGTGTAACAAAATATGTTTATAAGCTACATCCGGTGTAGGGCTTGGAAAAACCTGAGATATTTAAAAAGCATAGATTAAGCAGTTTATTAATAAAAATAAAAATAAAATGAGAACAAAAGAATATCTAATATGTAAAAAATCCTAGGGTATTAAAATCTGATTTCAAAGAAATCAGTGAGACTTTTTAGAGGTTGGAGAATAAGATAACAATTCTCTTTCTCGAAATTTTGCAAATTATACCAGACTATAGTATTTTTTAAAATAGCTCCGACGTATTTTTTCTTTTACTAGTATTTTTCATTTAGGGTTAAAAACGTAGTAGGTAATTTTGTGACGTCATTTACAGAGATTTTTATAGGGACAGAGACGACAATAGAGCCAGTCACGCCCACCCGCCATTATGAGGCTAAATTTGTCAGGACTAACATAACCTTAAATTTTTACTTTTGTGAATTTATTTTCAATTTTCATTTTAATTTTTGTAGTTTTAGCTTGGATTCATTATAGTATTTAGAAACTCTTTAAGACAGTAGATTTATAAAGTTTCAATATTGTAGATTATTTAAAATAAACATTGCTAATTATAGGTTAGAATTCTAACCAACAAAAAGCATTTTGTCAGGACTAACATAACCTTAAATTTTTACTTTTGTAAATTTATTTTCAATTTTCATTTTAATTTTTGTAGTTTTAGCTTGGATTCATTATAGCATTTAGAAACTCTCTAAGACAGTAGATTTATAAAGTTTCAATAATGTAGATTATTTAAAATAAATATTGCTAATTATAGGTTAGAATTCTAACCAACAAAAAGCATTTTGTCAGGACTAACATAACCTTAAATTTTTACTTTCGTAAATTTATTTTCAATTTTCATTTTAATTTTTGTAGTTTTAACTTTGATTCATTATAACATTTAGAAACTCTCTAAGACAGTAGATTTATAAAGTTTCAATATTGTAGATTATTTAAAATAAATATTGCTAATTATAGGTTAGAATTCTAACCAACAAAAAGCATTTTGTCAGGACTAACATAACCTTAAATTTTTACTTTCGTAAATTTATTTTCAATTTTCATTTTAATTTTTGTAGTTTTAGCTTGGATTCATTATAGCATTTAGAAACTCTCTAAGACAGTAGATTTATAAAGTTTCAATAATGTAGATTATTTAAAATAAATATTGCTAATTATAGGTTAGAATTCTAACCAACAAAAAGCATTTTGTCAGAACTAACATAACCTTAAATTTTTACTTTCGTAAATTTATTTTCAATTTTCATTTTAATTTTTGTAGTTTTAGCTTGGATTCATTATAGCATTTAGAAACTCTCTAAGACAGTAGATTTATAAAGTTTCAATAATGTAGATTATTTAAAATAAATATTGCTAATTATAGGTTAGAATTCTAACCAACAAAAAGCATTTTGTCAGGACTAACATAACCTTAAATTTTTACTTTTGTAAATTTATTTTCAATTTTCATTTTAATTTTTGTAGTTTTAACTTTGATTCATTATAGCATTTAGAAACTCTCTAAGACAGTAGATTTATAAAGTTTCAATATTGTAGATTATTTAAAATAAATATTGCTAATTATAGGTTAGAATTCTAACCAACAAAAAGCATTTTGTCAGAACTAACATAACCTTAAATTTTTACTTTTGTAAATTTATTTTCAATTTTCATTTTAATTTTTGTAGTTTTAGCTTGGATACATTATATAGCATTTAGAAACTCTCTAACACAGTAGATTTATAAAATTTCAATATTGTATATTATTTAAAATAAATATTGCTAATTATAGGTTAGAATTCTAACCAACAAAAAGCATTTTGGCTTAGTTTTCTTTAGTTGACAATTGAAACACTCATATTATGGTACTATAATTATTATTAGTGTAATTTAATGAAAGTCTAGAATATTTTAGTTACGTATTATGCAAAAATGTATGTACTTCTTAAAAATATTAAATAATAAATGAGTAAACAGTAGGTTTTTTTTCAATATCAGTTACATATTTTTTTCGTGCTACTTCAATATCATTTTTGATTTTGCTTCTCGGAGATTTAAACCTCTCATAAACATCTTGTTCATTAACATTATATTTTTACGTACTAACAATCTCACCTTTGTGATGGTACCTAGGATCGTAACTCCTGCGGTCCTCCAGCTTGGAATACCTCCTGTACGTATCGTGTAGAAAGAAAGCGTCTTTTCCGGGATCCACCACCCAGAGGGCTTTCGCGTCGTGGGTCATTTTCTCCTTGATTATCGGTTCGACGGGGTCCGGTGGTCTTTTCTCGGGAACTTCTTCGTCTTTGTATTCGATAGGGAAACAGTACTTGCCTAAGTTCGGCTGGCTTACCCTCGGCAGGGAACCGGGGGAGAACTGCGACGAGGACAGCAGGCTCTTTGTGACATCTTTTAAGATGTAGTCTTTCGGGGGACGTGGGGGCAACGTAAACATTTTGACGTTAGACAAAAAATTGCGACGAGTAGGCGTGGGTGTGTGGCAATTTCGGACCTACTGAAAATCAGGAATTTTTATTTGGTGGCGCTTCTACGACTATAGTCCCGTTAAATCCTACTTATTCTATGGTCCCGTTCGATTCATGTAAATACTGATCGAGTGGGTTCTCTTAGAGGATACGCAGCGTAAGTATATACTGAAAGTATGGACAAAGTTTAAAAATTCACGACGAATGATATTTAAAAGTGCGCGCCATCTTGTTTGATCGCCCGAAAAAAGTTAAATTATTGAAATAATGGATGACGCGCACGTGACATTACAACTAACCTCAAAAAAAAATTGTTTTTTAAACCTTTAACGGCCATTCTCACCGTAGTTTTAAAGGAAGGTTTAGCGATAAGGCGTGCTTAAATATGAATTTTTCGTTGCACCGTTGCTTAAGCGTTCTTAAATCACCTTAAAGGTTCCTTAAATTTAAGCCCTGAAAAATGGTGGCTTAAAGCTGGTTTAAATTTAAGAATAGTTCTGAGCATGCGCATTTTTACAAATTACGTGTCATTACTGACATTTATTTGATTTTGATTTCAATTTTCAATCTTTAAATAACCTATTTTATTATAAAATGGAATCTGATGATGAAGATATCTGTGAGGACGATATTGATATATTGGAAATTATCGATTTCGGGTTTCCCAGAAGAATTTATATGAGAAGAAATTATTTTGCTGAATTAGATGAGCTAACTTTCTTTAGGCTGTTTAGATTGCGTAAAGATACTGTTTTATATATTTTGACTTTAATTGAAGCCAATTTGGAGCCCCAGTGATATGTATGTGTTAAAATATATTCCCTTCCATAATTTAAGTGTACAGTACGTAAGTAAGATTTTTGTTCGCAGGATACAGAGTTAGTTTTTTTGTTTTCAATTATATCTTTATATTTACTAATAATATTCAAGAAGAGGATCTTTTCATCGTTTGTAAAATTTGCGGACCTCACTCTCTTCCTCGGGTTTTCCATTTTATTCCTATTTTCTAAATACAAAACGTGATGTAGGTACAGAGTACAGACAGAATAAAATAATGGATGACATATGACATAACAAACAACGTAACGAAGTTGCCAACAAATTACAAATGACCTAAAAGTAGGTGTATTACAATAAAATCTACACTTATTAAAGCGGACTTAAATATTTTGCGGTGCAATGCAAACAAAGTTAAACCATATTTAAATATTTAAGCAACCTTAACTAAGGGTTGCTTAAACAGTAATCGGTGAGAATGGCCGTTAATGTTTTATTTAAAATTGATTTGTATGCAAATAAACTTTTTTAAACCACCAGTGCTACGAAACTAAGCCACTCGGTAAAATCATATTTACTCCTCCTATAAAATACCTACCAAACTGGAATCTAGGTCAACCAATTTGAGTTCTCAAATTCATTAATAAAAACGCGCGCTGTCCCAACTTGTTTTGTATAAACTCTGGCCTGCGCTACAAGTCTCCAATTTTCGATTGGTTGCTGAAGTCACATGGTTTCGTCTGTCATGTTCTGTGCGTCAGCCATTAGGAGGCGTTAAAGGTTATGTCGCAGCGTGTTCGCTTGATTTGTTTATATGTTTTTGTGCTTGGTCTTCCCTAAAATTTTATGGTTTTCATGTGTTAATAGTTTCTCGTAGTGTTGTTAGTTGTGTTATAATTTAAGATTTATAAGACTTATCTAAAACGTTCTAAGGACTATGTAAGTACATAATAGAACATAGTATACAAAAAGAATATTCTGCATTATAATATGATTTGTTTGATATTGTTATTTAGCTTACAATGCCTGGTTGTGCCGCCGTATATTGCAGAAATTCAGCAAAAAAAGGCTTTCTAATGAAAAAATTCCCGAAGGATCCTGCCAGAAGGCAAGCGTGGTTATTGAATATGGAGAGGGATAAATGGATCCCTACAGATCATTCCTGTTTATGTGAGGTTAGTCTTCATAGCTTTACTTTACATATTTCTTCTGTATCGTTATTAAAATACTTTCAAGAAATTTCACTAAGACAGCGGAGTCAAATTTTGCTGATTATTATGTCAGTTGTGCTACGTATATTATTTTGTTAACACCACATAATGACGTTTCATTTAATTTTAGGTACATTTTGCCCCGGAAATGTGGGAAAAGACTCGTGTGGATGGATCCCGAAAGTTAAAAATTAACGCAGTTCCTACAATTTTCTCCCATTCTTTATTAATGGAAATCAAAAAAGGACCAGAAATAGGACCAGATCCCACTTTACAAATGGGTAAGTCACAAATCCTCTTTTTTGGAGGGGCCGTTTAAAGTGCCTTTACATTTTCTGTGATTGTTTATAAAACTCATTGTCGGTAACAATGCCCAAAGTAGGTAATGAAAAGAATGAAATAATGACAATTTCAATTTATATTGAAGGTGAAACGCAAGATCAACTTCAAGTCCAACCACATTTTTTGATGTGTGAACCTAAAGTAGAGCCAAAATCATCTACCTCAAAGTCCCCTTCATTCGATGAAACTCTGGCCATTTCTACAATTTCAAGTAAGTATAATTTACTGAAATTAAAATCGTTGTATGAGTTGTTACGATTGAAAAGAAAAACATTCGTTGTTATAAAATAGTGATGTTTAGCAGGGTTAAATAATTAAGAAAAAAGAAACACGTGTCCGTAGTTGCATCATGTTTCTTTTTCAGGGTCTATAGCACTATTAATTGTTATTTTAATGTATCTGATGAACTTTCTATTTCTATATTTCTATTGCTAGATAAGTTATTTGGTTTTCTAGGTCAGGCCGAGATAGATGTCGTATATATCAAAGAACGTGATACAAGCGATACAGAAAGCGACCTAGTTAAAGTTAATATTACTCTCCGTAAGGAATTGGAGAGGTATCAGCATATGTTTTTTAAGCAGAGGGCTAAAACTTTAAGACTGAAGCGGCAGTTGAGAAATACGTTAATAAAACTTAAAAAGCAAACTGAAAAGGAACAAAAGATAGAACAGACTGTATTATTAAAACAGTTATATAACAATCTTGAAACGAACAGTTGAGGGAAAAGTTTTCAAAATGGTCTAATGAAACAGCAAAAAAAGGCGTTATAATTAAAATTTAGTTGTGGAGGAAGTAGTTACGAGGAATTATTGAAACAAATCCTTCCATTACCATCAGTAGAAGACTGCAAAATTTATACTTTGATAGCGGCATCCTGCATGAGGCTTTGACTTTTTTAAAAACAAAAATGACACTTTTGCTTCGAACGGAAGCGACTGTACTTTAGTTTTCGATGAAATGGCCATTAAATAAATACTTTGGCCAAGTTACTCCTCATATAGCCAATCAAAATGTAAATCGTGAAGACTTTTTGAAAAAAAGTAATGAAAAGGATCGCAACTTTCTACCCGACTGCCTCAGTTTGAAATCTAAAATTTTACCATTGTATTATTATAACTGCTTGGAATAAAATTTTACAATACTGAATAATTTGTTTCATGTGTTTCAGACTCGTTTTGCAGTTTTGTTTCTAAGCGAATTTCCAAATTTGTACTTTGTAGTGCAAAAGGACAGTTTGTTTTATGCTATACATATGTTTAGCAAAACTTTCATACATTCTGAGTTCAACTAAACATTTATTTGAAGGATTCAACAAAGTGTACTGTTGCAAATATAATTTACTGGATTTTCTTCCCATGTGTTTATTTTACTTCGAATTGTGTTGATATTTACCTTATCATGGCGGATGGGCGGTGTTGTAGGCTTCGTGTCGCTATTGTTTTATTAGTCAATGTACCAGTTACACTAATTCTCAATTAACTCGATAGAGGGCGCTCCATGGAGACAATAAAAAAAACTTTTGTTACAACTTATATTGACATTTGACAGATGACTTGAAAATTTTAATCTGCCGGTTCAGAATAATTTTACGCATTACTTTCCGTTGTACAGGATAAATAACCAGATTTGTATATAACGTTTCTTGTTCTGAACTGCAAATAAATATTACTATTCACATTTCATATTTTCCATACTTTCTGTAGAAGATTTTGGGGTTTTCCGGATTTCCACTCACCGTTTCATTGGAACAAATTTTGTGTAGGTTACAAGTGACATTGTGACGGTGAATACTTCTGTAGGGTCCATAAAATAAACGCAACACATTTCAAACATATTTTATTAAGAAATTTAGAAGTCGTTCTATGACTCATCAACATTTTACAATTTAAAAGTGTAGAATACATTTTATTGCATGTACGTTACTTCCCTATTGATCTGCAATCAAGCTGACACCTTTCTAACCAGCGTGCTAACGAAAAATTACCTGGTCTGCATCAAAACACCTGTTAATACTTATACTTCATCTCTTATTTAGTTACAATTGACATAAAAAAATCGCTCGAAAGAAACTAAAGACTAGAGAAAAGCACAACATATTCGCAACAAAAAAAAAAAATAGAATTAACAGATTTTTTTACTTCGGTTTTTTCTTCACTTCAGTTCTGAGTGTCACCTTTTTATGTCATAGTCCATTTACCTGTTGACGTGCCTTGACCTAAAAAAATTATTCGTCACAGGGATATTAAAAAAAAAGAATACTTCTTACGGTTCCCACTAAACTAAGAGAATAATATACTAGTTTTCATAATCTCAAATTTCTTTCGAGAAACTTATTATCTAATACTCTCGATTTTTGTAATGTATTTTACACAGTTAGTTAATAATTCTACAAATAATCACCTCCATCGCAAACGAAAAAATCACTAAAACTACCAATATAAAAATTTCGTAATAGGTATATACAAGATACAACTTATTAAAATGATTAACATTCACAAATGGTTTTAGAGTGATGTGATTAACTTAACATTTTTTTTATGTATCTATCTACTTTTATTGCTACAAATAAATCGTACAAAAAACAGGGTAGTTTATTAAACTTAATATCCTTCTACCTGGTTTTACTATGAGTGATGTGTGTATTTTTTTGTAATTTAAATACTTTTTATTGGTGAAAAAATTATATAAAAAAAACTGGGTATTAATAAAAATAGACGATGTGTATAACACCGTTTTATTCGGAAATCCTTGTAACTTGAGTATTATCAAGGTAACAAAAAAATTGTTTTATGGCACAATTCCTTAAATCTATAAGATATTTGATCAAAAATATATCGAAGTAATTCCATAATATAATACGCATTTCGCCGAAAAAAAAAAAAAAAAACAAAAGAAAGATCTAAAAGTTATAGGGTATCCAGCTTTTATGAACACAAAAATCTCGTATCAAAACACACCCTTGTTTATCTCGTATGCTCTTTTCAGTTATATCTCGGACTATTCAACGCCCCCGAATAAAAAATAACATAACAAACGGATCTATTCTTATACTAATGAATTACAGGGTGGTGTTCAGAATTTGTGCGAATCAAATGGACATTTTCTCAAGTGTGATAGTTAAATGCAAGGAAATATATTTTCACATTAATTAATCTAGACAAGGCTGTCAATGGGTGCTTTTTTCAATGCAAAACACGAGAAATAAATATACGTTGGATTTCTTACAGTGACGCGTTTATGCACCCGCTAACAACCTATCAATCATTCTTATTGTCCTGTAAGTCTTTCCGTTAGTTCATCCGGCACTGGCACTGCACAAAATCAGTTGAAGGTTTTGATCTTCATCTCTGCAAGCTCCGAAGTTCCCTTCGTCTTGAATTTAATTTCGGCGAATTTTCTCTTTAGGAGCCCTCAGAGACGAACCTTATGCCGGATCAACTTCAACTTTGGGGGGCCTTTCGGCCACTGAAAATGAGATTCGGACAATTTCAGAACACTCCATAATGTAATTCAAGTTTCTCGTTAGAATTCTCGAGTTCCAAATACACTTCCCAACTTTTGAAGCGTGGTCCAAAAGCTGAAAAGTGTACACGTTGGACGTATTTATTTTGATTACCCGAGTGAGCAGCTGGACACCCTACCAAATAATTTTGATATGACTATAACACTGGCTTGTGGACTACAATAACGTAGACTACACCTTGGCTGTTAAAATATGTCGAGAGTTTAATTAAAAAGGTTGTTGCATATTTATATAAAAAAAATTCTCCTCACGCTTTGTTGTATTACTCTGTGAAACATTATTACTCCCCTAGAAGGACTCGATAATAGAAAAATAATAGTTCAAGTATGTACAATTGTTTGTGGTTCAAAACGTCTAAAAAATAAATAAATGCATACGTTGGAATGTTTATAAATATGTGCTAAAAAATGCTATGGGCAAGACATAATTATATAATATATTTAACAGCTAGATTATATTGTTTCGGAAAATATGAGTATATCCATGTTTGTCTAAAAAGGATGGAATACGGTTTCTCTCTAATAAATTATTACTTATATACATAAACATTACCATATTACTACTAAATTCCCTTCCCTACGATAATAAAAACTCAAAGTCGTTTTTAAATAATTTAGGCCCGAAATTTAACACCGTTAGTATAATTTTTAAGTAAATCTCACACACAATTATTTGCAAGTTTTGTACACGTTGAATATCATACAGTTATTACAAAATATAATAATAATGAAAAAATAGTTTACCAAGTATGTATAAAACTAAATAAAAATAAACCTTTCCTCAATTCAATAAATACTTATATATATTATGACTAAAAGATAATTCAGAGGTGCTAACGCCTCTTCGAAGATGACGACAAAGAAAAAATTCGTCAGAATCAATTGCCGTGCGTCCAATAGAACTATTTACAGTAAGAAAATATGAAAGTCCAGTACTGTCGATGATGCGTTGTTTTTAACTAGGCAAGTTACCAGACGATCGGAATTATATCCCTGCCTCAAGTGGCGGCGAAATTTAATTAAATAATTCTAAAAAGTGCAATTCAAACATGATGCGATTTTCACTCTATTAATTTCTGTTACTGTTAAAAATATTAAATCTATTTTTACCACAGGATATTCCTTCGAATGAGCTACAGGCCTGGTATGAAAACATTCTAATGTGCGACGAAATCTGCAAGACTGTTACATACGAGCAAACACTCTGTATAACTCCAATTACCATAAGAAACTTAGCCTTGAATAAAAACAACACTGATTACGTTTCATGATGTTTTCAAGTATAATCCGTAAAAAAATTGAATGAAATTATTTACAAATTCATAGGAAACAAAAATTTTAATTTTGTATTAAACGTTTAGTTTTTAGCCCAATGTGGTGGCCACAGCATCGAGGTTTCCCCTTCCTATAACTAAGAAACATCATCAAACGTCTCTACTCCAGGACTGGGTCAATACGAAAATAATCTAGGACAAAATCTATACCACAACCTCACAAAATATCATTTTTAAAATTACCCGGAAATATTTATACCTACAACTCTGTAACATTATACAAAATAAAAACAATTGCATGGTTGTGGTAAAAAACTGCCCCTTAAAACCAATAAATCCATTGAATTGGACACGCAGGCAGTTCAAAAATGTTCGTGCTTTCAAGAAGCCCCCTAGACCTTCGCCAAACATCCTCCTTACGCCAAGTCTACAGGGCTATCTATCCTGAAATTTTTTATTTGTCCATGCTCTACCAGAGGAGTCGGCAGCTCGTCAGTATCGATCCTGATACGAATCTTGTTCGTATCTAAAAAAGAACACGGCACTTTCTGCACGTCGCCGTTATGAGGACTAGCAACAGGAGTATCTAAAGGCGAGTACGGGACGTAGATCCTTAACACGTCAGGACTGGGATTGTGGGGAGTAGCTCTGGGCGTCGAGTGACTACTTACCGCCCTTTGCAAGCTGCTAGTGGCGCCGATGCCGGAGCCTACCGAGCTGGCGCCTCCCACGGAGTTGTCCGACATGTTACTGTGAGTATCCAGGCTGTTTTCGTGAGCTTGCGATCTGGTGATGGTGGAGAACACCGAAAGGTCTGCCGTAGAGGTGACGCTGGTGTCTGCAAGGGAGCGCCTCGAGCTGGTGTGCTCGCAGTCGAGGAGGGAGCTGGCATCGTCGATGCTAGGATCAAACGAAAACTTTGAACCTGCAATAGAAGAGAATGTAGAGCTTGTAAGAATTTAGGTTCCTGAAAGAATGCGGAGGTAAGAGGGGATGTTAAAATGTTGGTTAGCCGAGCGATGCGATATAATGAGGTTAGCTGTAATGATGGGCAAATAGTGGATGCATTTTGTTTATGAGTAGCTTACTAGTTACGGTTATTAGTGTTGAATTGTGAGGGATAGTATTTTTCGTAAACGTAAAGTTTTGATACGTCTGCACAAAATGAGCAACGGCTGATAAATAGACAAATGATAAACAAAACCTTGACAGATATTTATTTGAAACAATTTTTTATATGGCCTACTTAAAAATTAAAAGAATTTTTAATTTTAGTATTTTAAAAGCCTAATATTATTTGAATGATATGTAGGCACCTAATAGGTTTTTAATCAATAAATCAAAATATGTTTTGAGTGTTTTTTTGTTTTGTCACGTTTACTGCCAAAAATAAAATTAAAAAAAAAATACAAAAACGGAGCCCTCAGCACATGGCAATAATCAGCACAAAAGAGAAGTAGAAAACTATTTTTCGATTTATTGTGAAAAAATTACTTAGAAATTTAATTCATCATAGATCTGTAGCATATTTTACCAAGTTTTTGTATATGTTATAAGTCTGCATCTATCTTAATGAATATACAGGGAGCGCCACATAGTCACATTTTTTAAATGGAACACCCTGTATATTATTAAATATTTGGATAGCCCTTTTCATCCCCTTTATAAATATATATAATTGTTATACAGGGTGGCACAAAAGTATCAAATAATGGCATTAACTTTGTTATTTGCAAAGTTACATAAAAATGTTCAATATGAAAGTTGTTTGGTTCTTTACCATGCATGTTTTGAGTTTTTTAGTTTGTTAATATCTTCTTCTGGTTTATTCCTATGGCAACCAACTTTTTCTTTTTAAATGGCACCAATAATTTTTTTTTGTTAATTTGAAACAAGCATATTTTTCTCTATTCAGTCTCAAAATTTTGCAATTTTTCGGAAAAAAAAAATAAGCGAGAAAAAAAACATTTATTACGACTCACTCGTCGCCTCTTAATAGAGGATGCCATGGAAAAAGTCATGCAGTTGTAAAACACAAACGTTACTTTTGGTAAAGAATGCCATGGAAGTTTGACAATTAAATTTTTACAAACAAACAACTAAATTTTAGTGTTGTGATGTTGTGACTTTAATTAATTTAGTTCCGATTGAGTCGTATTAAATATTTTTGTTCACCCTTATTTTTTTTCCAAAAATTGCAAAATTTTATGACTGAATAGAGAAAAATATGTTTGTTTCAAATTGACAAAAAAAAATTATGGGTGCCATTTAAAAAGAAAAAGTTAGTTGATATTGGAACAAACCAGAAGAAGATATCAACAAACTAAAAAACTCAAAACATGCACGGTAAAGAACCAAACAACTTTTATATTGAACATTTTTTTGTAACTTTGCAAATAACAAAGTTAATGCCATTATTTGATACTTTTGTTCCACCCTGTATATTTCATCCTCAAATAACCGAGTTATTCAAATAAATTATTTTTTACATAGATAGCCATGCATAAAACAATAATGGTTTAAAATAACAATTGTTGATCTGTCAAATTTTAAACTATTATTGTTTTATGCATGGCCATGTATGTAAAAAATAATTTAGTTGTATCATGTGGCGCTCCCTGTATATTCATCAAGATAGATGCAGACTCATATTATTATACAAAAACTTGGTAAAATATGCAACAGGTCTATTTTTTTTATAGCTATATTTTTAAGCAAAATTAAAGGGTTTAAAAAGTAGAATTTTCAAATGATCACTCTGTATATCATTTCACCGCAAATTGGTGTTGGATAAACTACTACAGGGAAATATTTAGCATTCTACAATACAAATACCTGTTCTGTAATTTAATTCTTCCCAAATATCACGATTTTCCATTATTTTCATACCTTCTCTAATACATTCGAGATAAGGCATAGAAAAGTTGAAGTCATAGTTTTCTTTAAAAAATAAACAACACAATTAATACAACAAAAATATATAACTCTCGACGCTAATAAAAGCCCGAACTACTAAGCTAATCACAACTTACAGTACGAGGGCTGTAAGACATCGCAAATGGGGAACCAATTACGTACAAGACAGAGCATTTACGTACCAGTACGTGTGAAAAAAAACTACAGTACAAAGCAGCAATTAGAATTCAAAATATTAAATATAACTAAATGTCGATATGTAAATTTTCTGTCCCTTTTCAACAAGTGTGGATATATGAACGGTTCCGCTTCTGTTGTTGTTCGGCTTTCCCATCCTACAACCCTCACACTATACAATTACTATTTACAAAATTCTGATTTTGGTTTCAGCTATATATAAGTTCATTAAAAGACGGGTTGTCGTTCATAGAAAAATGCATCCAAAATCCCCAGTAATAGTTAAATATTATATGAAAATTATAGTCCTTCTTACCATATTATGAAAAATTGCACTGTACACACATCACCTTTTCTAAATAATTATGCCACAGAAAGCTATGTGAAGTTAGTAAGATTTCATAAATACGTAACGCTGGAAGAGCTCTTACGCTTTATCATTATCGCTTATGAATGTACATAATTTCTACGCTTTTGTGCTCGGGCGATCCTTCGTGAATCATTCATGGTCCAAAATGTGGCAGGATCGGGACGGGACAGGGAACGTTCTAACTCTAAACAAGATAAATTTGTTTTATGTCATGCAAAAATCATGCACACCTACCAATAACTTGGAGGTTCTTCCGCAGATGTTACTCAAATGCTGATCGTAGGCAAAACTAGAATAATAGAGCTGTTTTACCAAAGTAAAATATTTTCAGAGAAAATATGGTGCAAAAATATTAGCTGTGTTGCATAAGTAATAGTTTTGTTTCAAATGCCTTTAAATATAAGTGTCATTATTTTATTAATCGTGTTTTAAAAATAAAAGGATTATTTCCTGTTATTACAAAAAATTTAAAAAGTGCAAATAAAACAAATACGTGTTTTACGCTTTACAAATTAAAAAAACAGTTACAACGAATGGTTAGTGTTACTTGCGATTATGTTAAGTTTGCATGGTTAGCATGAAAACGATTAGTACAGACCTCGATGTCGTGAGCGTTTAATTTCACGATCATCGACACAAAAACAGGTTATTTTAGTAACAAAAATGACATGTTAGAATACCAAAACCAATTGAGAAATATTTTACACATATATTAGAATAAGAATACATACTAAAAATAAAAAAATATATTACATAAATTTCTTAATCGAGTCGAACTATATACAGAATCGGAATAAAAATCTGTACACACTCTTAAGTACGAACTTATACATAATTAACATGCTTGTACAAAACACTGAGAACATCCCAAGTTTTTGCGTTAACGTATACATTACACTTAAAATAGTCCAACTGGTATTGCACACAAGACGTAAAATACAAAAATAGACCTAAAAGCATTTTTAATCGGAAGTTTGCACTTTTATGGAAAAAATATGGAATATATATGTACAAAATGGTTCAGGTTCGTTTATCTATTTTAAAAAATACTTTTCGCTCCTAGGCACGAATAATTAAATTGGTTATGTTATTTTGTAATAACAAAAAATACATATGGGTAAGATTCTAAAACATTTTCAATGTTTATTGCCTACGTACTATCATGGCAGTTTGGACGATTATAAATAAATTTCTCTAAATGGGTTATGTTTAAATATTGCTTTGACACAGAAGAGGTGCATATTTAAGACTAATACAACACAAAGGCGAAACGTTTTGCGCTTATGCTTTTTGGAAAACATCACACGTACACGATCCATAATTCTTCTCAAATAAATATGGAACTTTTTTACGTGACTCTTTTAGCAGTAAATAATAATAATAATAATTTATTACTGGTACAAAATATTTTTTAAATCCTGTTGCTTCTTTTTTACAGGGTGTGGAAACAGTGTGTTTTTACACACCCTATACAGGGTAGCAATTTTATTTCCTTACACGGGTAATTTTTTTATTTTTAAAATTACAGTCGGTTAAATAGGCAAAATTGGGCAGAATTGTATAGCAGTCCATTGCTATTTTGAGAATTGTAGTTCTAACTAAAAGTAAAAAAATTACCCATACACGGAGAATACGGATTCAAATAATGACCGCACCCTGTATAGCCCTAATAAAGTCGAGCTCACGAATGTTTGCGGATGACTCAGCCCTGACCGTCGTCCGATCTAATCTGTTGAAGGTCCCGCTTGATATGATTTCACTGGCGGCGCGCTGTTTCGATATGCTTATCAACAACGCAATGTTCTAGATTTACACGTAATTGATGTAAATAATTGAGAAATCCGTATGGCAAAATGTCCTTTGGTACTTTCATACTAATAATGTAGTTAATTTATTACAAATGTATTAATACAAATGTATTAAAGCGCCCAAAGCGGCATCCCAGAGAGAGTCTAACATACGCCACTGGCGGAGTCTGAACCTTAAGTGACATTGTGCGATACGCACAATAGCAATGTCTTTGTCAAACGTGTTTACGTTATAGAGTGAGAACGAACCGCACAGATGGCGTAGATTGGACCGGACAACTGAAGACTAACGTTTCGGTAAGGTTCCATATTGCATTAAATGTGCAAAGGAGATAGTACTACAGCGTGCACGTCTGTGATATTTTCAGTATGTAATTAGTCATCCGCAAACATTCGTGAGCTACTTATTTACATGATTAATTCCAAAAAACACGAAACAAAAACACAATATACTCAGTCGTTACGTTTGTGGTCTATTCAATCTGTGGATTAACAAAAAGGCTCAACGCTAAAATTATTGGCACGAAAATTTTGTAATTTGTACTAAAATTTACAAAAAAGTTATTTGGTTGGAAAACCACCCGGACAACACTTTTATATGCATATCGTCATAAAATAAAATAAAAATTTTATACTTCAAGAGCTCAACTCAATAACGTTTATCTTGTACTACGCTGTTTATAAATATTTAAGTTTTCTAACCCATCTTATAAACGCGCATCGAATTAATAGCATAAAATTGTAAAATTGTTGTATAATCCAAAAGATTGGCCAGGCCATAGAAACTGTAGCACCTACTAACACATTAAACAAAGACGATTAAAGCCTTGTGCATTCTTCGACACTACTGCCAATACTATCACATAAACTGCTTTTACTAGCTAAAGTTGTGCAACTACCGAGAGTAGAATTATTTTCAGTATCAGTACCTGTAAATCCGACGGAGTCGCCTACAGACAACTGGCACTCCTTCTCCCTCTCGGCGGCTTCCTTTGCAGTCTCGCTGGTCAGCGTTACAATCTCGTTTGTTTCTTTTTCCTTCTCGGTGAATTTCTCTTTTCTTATTCCCACCATTTGTTCGAACGTGGGCTCTTTGAATAAGCCGAACGGCCTGCTGGGCACCTCGTCTTTTCCCGGAGGCCCTGGCAAGTCTAATTTGTGTTTCCTTAATTCCTCCATTGAGCCTTCTAGGTGACGGATCACTGAGTCTTCATCATATACAAAGTCTTTATATAATTTAACCTGCAAACTAACCGATTAAAAGACCCGCTCGAGACCAACAAACCGCCAACGTACCTGAATATAATGAACTATCGAATCCATATCACTGAGTTTTAATAATTGTCGTTTGTGTAATTTGAGTATTGTATAGGCCATCGCTGTTATCACTCGTTCCCCATCTAATAAATAAATATCCCAGATTCGTAGACACAAATTAAACGGTACCTGCAAGTTTAAACGAACCTATAATATATGTAAAAAATTACAAACATAAACGGTAAATTTGAAAACACCTAGTGTAAAAAGCCTTTCTTATCCTTCATCATGATAAACGCTCCAGATACAAATTTTATGTACAATTAAGTACTAACAATTAAGAAATGATGACATCAGGCCATTGCGACCTCTTGACCTATTTAACTACTCTAGGCTGTTTAATAGCTAAATTTAGAATCTGTCACTTACCCTCTCGATGAAACAAACAAAAAACCACTTTAGTGAATACAAAATAGCATCTAGCCCGTGCTTATCGAAATGCTTCTTAACTTTGGGCAGCAATTTGGTCAGGATGCGGTCGTGATGTGCGAGGAACCTCGTTAACTTGGGGAAACCCTCTTTGTAGAGCCCGTGCATAGCATATTTAGGATCAGTCAGCAAGATATGCACTGCCCAAAAAGCGTCCTCCTCGTCCATGTACATAAGGAGCACCCCGGCCAGTCCGGACATGCCCTGGCAATACCCTACTTCAGAATTATACATCGCGTAAGCCGTCAGGACATTAAACAGCGATTGTTGCTTGATACTGTATCTTTCACGGTAATGTAAATGTTCCCTAAACTGTCTATTTACATCGGAATCTATTTGTCTGGCGTCGGTAGAATATTTCCTAGCTAACCTCATCATTTCGGTATATTTGTTTTTGTTCACTTTTTTGACCTTATCTACTTGTAATAATTTACACCAAGCATCAGTTCTTAAAGAATTAGGAATGCCTTTGTACACCCGAGAATGTAGTTTATCCTTAACATTAGAGGTATCCCAATTCTTGAGCATTTTAACCCATTTCTTCTGGCGTTCTACTTCAATCTGTAGTTTCTTGGCTTCCTGCGGGTCCACTTTGGATGGTAAACGTTTATCATGGATGAAACCATACCTGTCTGTTGCGTGGTATACCTCGAAACCTGGGTCTTCCCAGGGATCGATTTCTGCTCCCTCCCTTCCTTGTTCATAGCGTTTGAATATTTTTTCACGCTCTTCGGCAGACCTTTTCAGGAGATCCTCTTCATTCATCCCATGTACCAGTTTTGAAACGATTTATATACACTATAGCCCAGCATTCCGCTATTTAGCACTAATATTTGGTGACTGTTGCATTGGGTTCTTTAACACATCTGAAAAAGTAATCTTCTGCTTAATCTATTCGATATAATTGCATGTAAATAAACTGTTCATATGATTTTAAACACTAGCAATGACACCTGTCAAAGTGTGGCCTTAAACCAAACATTATATTAGGGCACTCCACTCTGGTTCGCTTCTGATTTTGCGGAAAAGTAACGTACGCTTTTCAAATCCATATGTAAATGGTGTAATTGAATGTTTATTTACCTTGATGTTTATCCATAAAAGGAAAAATTTGCATGCAACAACATCCATCAAAACCCGCTAGGAATGTCAAACTGTCAAACCGAATACACTCCCTAAAATACCGGCCACAGAACACAAAGGTAGATACCGACTTATCAACTGAGCACCGCACCTTCAAACATTTGATATAAATAAATAGTTTTAATGAATTGTGGGCACGTAGCAATAAATAAAAATGTACTACATTAGACATATAAATATCTCGTGCAGTTAGAATTAGAGTAATGTTAAAGAGTAGGAAACATCTATTCTATCTATTAATAAATGTCTATTCTTTGATAACTGTAATTTATGTTAATGTGGCCATCTATGAGAAGATACTCGAACTATAGCCTAGATAGATACCTTTTAAAACAGTTCTCGAAATTAATGTTCTGTCAGTTCTGTCACAGAATTTGTGTTCGTGGTTCTGTGACGTTGACGTGCTTGTTTTTGATTTGGTAAATTGAGGTTCTGGTTCGAGTTGTTTTAGGAACCGGTGTTTTGCCACGTTGTTTCTCATTTCATTTTGTATTTAACACAAAAATGGTGAGGGCAGGAGATATTCCACTTTGATTCCCTAATAAATTACTATTACAAATTTGTAGGTTAATTGTATTTATCACCTTTGTTTGTAGGGGGACTCTGCAAAATTAATGCGATATGTTTCGCCAGTGAACCCAGCGGTGTTTCCACATTTGACCTTAGTGTTACTGGGAATTGGAATATTTTTTACGGCATGGTTTTTCGTATATGAAGTTACCAGCACGAAAAAGACGAGAGACATTAGAAAAGAACTTCTCGTTGCGCTTGTGGCGTCAATATTTTCAGGATTTGGAATATTGTTCCTGCTGTTGTCTGTTGGAATTTACGTCTAATAGTTTGTAGGTGACACTTTTGTACTGAGAAGTAATTTTAAGACTAATATTTCAACCTACGCCACATTTTCTGTTACTTTTTTTTTCTGTAATTTAAAAAGATGTTTAATAAATTGTAATGTATTTAAAAATTTGTTTAATTTCTCATGATTGTTGAATAAGCTTAGGTATGTAGGATGTTATTTATTCTAATAAAATTCAAATCGTAATGGTTATAATGCTCCGAGAAAGACCTCTTAAATTTGTCTGCAACCTTGTTACAAGTAAGTTATTAAATAACTGTTTGGGTCTGACGTTAGCGTTACTATTAATAAAATTATACTTACCTAATGTTTGTGTATATGATAACAAAAACATTAATTTTTTATCTGCAAATTCGATTTCGAATGAAATGGGCGTAATTAACTGACTAGATATTTGCAATTTGCATATTTGAGAATTTGGAAAAGTAAATATTTCGTTTCCATGGTAACGGTTCATTACAAACAATACACAGTTACATGACAACTGACAAATGTCACTGGACTATAATATTGCTGAGAAACAAGAATGCAATTAAAATATTTGCAAACAATTCTGGAAGCACAGGTAATGGCAATTAAAAATGTAAAGTTTATATTAGTGTATTACGTATTGTCCTTAGGAGTATGATTTTAAAATAGCAGCTCTATGTTGGTCTCCGAACAACCAAAAGTTGGCTGTAGCCACTTGTGACAGACAAGTATTGCTCTATGACGAGAATGGAGAGAAAAGGGATCGATTCTCAACTAAGCCTTACGATCCAGAGGCTGGGAAGCGGTCCTATGTGATAACAGGAATTGCGTTCAGTCCCGATTCTATTAAAATTGCTGTGGCGCAAAGCGACTGCATTGTGTACGTTTATAAAATCGGAGAAAAATGGGGTGACAAGAAAGTAAATAATGCGATTAACGTACTCTATAGTATAATTAGTCGTTTTGGTTTTAGGCCATATGCAATAAATTTCCTCAACCATCCCCCGTCACTTGCGTGATTTGGCTATTAACTGGTCCAATCATATGTGGCTTGGTTGACGGAAAAGTGAGAGCTCTCCAAATCAAATCCAACAAATCGCAAAGCCTGTTCGCCTCTGACAGCTTGGTAGTGTCATTAGCGTCCAATTCAAAAGGTAAGAAATTGTAAGGAAGTAGTTCTAAGACCCAAATATACTAAGAAAAATACCTACCTATAATTTTTTCTGTGCCAAAGGTACTGGGTTTCTTTCTGGTCATGTGGACGGAAATGTGATCCGATTTTACATCACGAACGACCACAACGAAGACGAAGCACAGGGCAGGGTGGCGCTACACTCCGTTCCTCCATATGCACTAGCGTGGCCTCAGGGGCATCTGTTTGTCGCAGGTTGTGATAAAAGAGTATCGGTTTACAACAACCTCGGAAAATTGGTTAAGAACTTTGATTACAGCAAAGATGCCAAGGAGTCTGACTTTACCATAGCAGCTTGCAGTCCAAGTGGGCAGGTATGAATAAACGTTGCGGTCTTGTATTTCATTTCAATAGAAAGCTGTTTATTTTTAGGCGGTGGCTATAGGAAGTTTTGATCGTATTCGCGTGTATAATTGGAACACCAGGAAGTCGATTTGGGATGAGGCGCCACCAAAGGAAATAGTTAACTTTTATACAGTGACAGCGCTGGCTTGGAAACGCGATGGTTCAAAAGTAACCTGTGGTGGACTGTGTGGTGCAGTTTTCATGTTTGAATCAGGTAGATTTGTTGTTTTAAAAGAAACGTAAACAAAAACATAATATTTTTAATTTCAGTTTTGAAGAGAACCGTCTGGAAAGATAAATTCGAGATAACCTACGTTGGACCTAGCCAAGTCCTCGTCAAGCCGCTTGATGCGAACGAGAGAGGCGTGATTTTGAGATCTCAACACGGGGGCGAAATCGACGAAGTAAAAATAATGGGCAAGGATTGTTATCTGATTGCCAGAACGGATGATACCTTGCTTGTGGCCGATTTGACAAGAAATTTGCTTAGCGAGGTAACTAAAATTGAATACATTAATTATTTCTTGTGACGCTTTACGCTTCTTAGGTCCCCTGGAACAATTCCGGCCGCCACGAAAAATTCTACTTCGAGAACACCAACGTCTGTCTAGTCTTCAACGCAGGAGAACTAACGCTCATAGAATACGGCGATAACAACGTGTTGTGCTCCGTGAGGACAGAGTTTGCGAACCCACATTTGATCAGCGTTCGCTTAAATGAGCGAAATCAACCAACGGAGAATAAAAAGCTTGCGTATTTGTTAGACCTGAAAACTATTTGTATCGTGGATCTGCTAAACGGGTTTATGATGGGGCAGGTGAATCACGATTCGAAGATCGACTGGCTGGAGCTCAGCGAAACAGGACACAAACTGCTATTCAGGGATAAGAAACAAAGGTACGGAGTTATAAAATTCTGTCTCTAACACACTGGTAAAAATTATTGTTTAACATTTAGGCTCGTTCTTGTGGACGCAGCGACACAATCCAAGCAAACGATTTTTACTAACGTAAGCTTCGCCCAGTGGGTGGAGAGTAGCGACGTAGCAATCGCTCAATCTGGCACCAACTTGGCCATCTGGTACAACATCGAGCTACCTGAGAATCCCACCATAATAACGGTGAAGGGGGACGTTACAGATGTGGTGCGAAACAATGGCAAGACGGAGGCCGTATGTGTAGACGGCAACAATACTTTTAACCTGGAACTGGACGAGGGCCTCGTTGAATTTGGTAAGAAAAGAGGAATTTAAAAAACTTATATTGTCTAACGCTTTTGGATTTATGCACGTAGGAACAGCGTTAAATGACAACGACTACAGCCGGGCGATACTGTTCCTCGAAAGCATGGGCAGCTCCTCTGAGGCACAGGCGATGTGGCATACTCTCTACCTAATTGGCATGAAACAGCAGAATTTGACGCTGGCGGAACGTTGCAGTGCAGCTCTGGGAGACGTCGCGACCGCACACTTTCTGCAAGAGACGTCCTCCGAGGCGCAGAAATTTGTCGAGAAGTATAACGAGAGTGCCAACAATTCGCCGGAGGTGTGGGCCCGCCTGTCGGTTTTGTACGGTGAACTTGGCACTGCGGAGAATATTTACCTGGAACAGGGCAATGTTGAAGGTGCCTTGGCTATGTATAAGAAATTACACAAGTGGGATGAAGCTCTAAGGTATAAGTTATTCAACAGCGAAGCACAATTCAAAAAATTGCACGACTTTATTTTTCTTAGGCTTGCAGATCAAAGGGGCTACGAAAATCTGGACGATTTAAAACAGGAGTACATGTCGCTTTTACTTCAGAGCGGCCAATATGAGAAGGTCGGGCAAGTTTTGGAGAAGGAAGGCAAATTCGAGGAAGCCTTGAATATGTACATGAAATCCAACAAGCTGTTACGTGTGCCCAATTTGCTGTCTAAACATTCTGAGCTTTTGAACGATCACACCATTGTCGCAAACATTTTGAAAAAGCTGCTGAAACAAGAGCTCTTTGAACCTGCCGCGGAAATATACGAAAAGTTGGAGAAGCCCGATTCTGCGATGGAATGCTACAGAAAAGGTAAGAATTAATGCAAGAGTTAGGCAACCAGTCTTACTCGTATTTACTTTATAGGTAAAATTTGGAACAAAGCAGTTGATTTGGCTAGAGACGTGAGCCCTGATCAAGTGGTTCAACTGGAGGAAGAATGGGGCGACAGTTTGATAGAAAGTAAACAAATGGACGCCGCCATCAGTCACTACATAGAGGCAGGTTGCACTCTCAAAGCCCTTGACGCTGCAGTTGCAGCTCGACAATGGAAAAAGGCCGTTCACATCGTTAGGGTCATCGAAGACCCTGACACAGTCAAAAAGTATTACGAGCTCATTGCCAATCACTTTTCGAGCATAAAGGTACAATAAATAATTTAAATACTGAAATGAAAGAATATTCTAGATCGTTACTTTTTGTAGTAAAAATTGTTCGTTCTTCTTTTAGGATTACTCTACAGCTGAAAAATTATACGCGGCTTGCGGCATGTACAAGGAAGCCGTGGACATGTACAACGAGGCTGGCCAGTGGGAGAAAGCCCATTCGATAGCGTCCAAATACCTGGAGCAGGAGGAAGTATCCGACATGTACATAAAGCACGCCGAACAGCTAGAGGAGGCCGGGAAGCTTAGAGACGCCGAAAAACTGTATTTGTCAGTGGATTCCCCCGACCTGGCTATCGCGATGTACAAGCGCGCGGAGCAGTACGACAATATGGTGAGGTTGGTCGAGAAATATCACCCCAATCTTCTCCAAACGACCCACTTACACCTGGGCCAGCAGTTGGAGACGCAGGGCAAGTACCGCGCGGCCGAAATCCACTACCTGGCAGTGAACGAGTGGAAGGCAGCCATGAACATGTACAGAACGATAAGCATGTGGGAGGAAGCCTATAGGGTTGCCAAACAAAACGGTGGCCCAACGGCCGCCAATCAAGTAGCGTTTCTTTGGGCGAGGACGCTGCCGATCGACTCCGCTATTAAATTGCTAAACAAGTATGGAATTCTGGAACCGTGCATTAACTATGCATGTGAAACGTACCAATTTGAGTTTGCTTTTCAGTTGTGTAAAAACTTACCCAACAAGGTAAGTCGACGTGTTTTATGTGAACTGTCTTACAACTTCTTCTGTAGGTGAGCGAAGTGCACTTAAAGTATGCCATGGCTTTGGAAGACGACGGCAAATTCGCCGATGCAGAAGCAGAGTTTATTCAAGCTGGCAAACCTAAGGAGGCGGTGCTAATGTACGTCCACTCTCAGAACTGGATAAATGCCTTGCGCATAGCTGAAACGCACGAGCCTGCCACCGTGCCAGACGTGCTGCAAGCGCAAGCCGCCCAGTGCTTCAAGGACAAGCAGTTTTCTGAATTCGAGGTATTGCTGCTCAGGGCGCAAGTGCCAGAGCTGATTGTACAGAAGTATAAGAGTGAAGGTATGTTAACGCTTAAACCCTAATACCACGTCTTACGTAATCTTTCGTTTAGATATGTGGATAGATGCTTTACGAGTATGCAAGGACTACCTGCCACATCTTTATCCAGCCCTCCAATCGGAATACAGCAGTTCGCACCATAATAAAATGACAGACGTCAACATAGAAACGCTCCTGTCTAGAGCCAACGAATGGGCGCTGGCTGGTCAGCACAAGCAGGCTATAGATTGCCTCTTGCAAGTCAATACGAACATCACTGAGCCGTCTATCGTAAAAAGGGCCCTCTTAAGGGCGGCCGACATGGTTAATAAGTTTCTCTTTGGGCAAGAAGCTTTGGACGTCATTAAAGTTTTAGCTCCAAGGTAACTAAAATCGTCCCTTAAGTGACGACGAATTTAACTGAAACATTGACCGTTTTAGGCTAATCGAAATAGGTGAATATGGAGTAGCAGCGCAACTGTACGTCAGCATGGAGATGATGAAGGAGGCCATTGACGCATTTATAACCGCTGAGGAGTGGAACAAAGCGCGTAAGGTGGCCAAGGAACTGGAGCCGGCCTATGAGAGTTATGTTGAGAGCAAATACAAGGATCGGTTACTCAAGAAGGGGGACGTGGAGCAACTTGCGGATGTAGGTGAGTTTAGAAATTGTTGTGTTTAAAAACAAATTTACCGAGCACTTGTTTTTTAGATATAATTGGAGCGTTAGACTTGCTGGCCGAACAGGGCCAATGGGCTCGATGCATCGAGAAGGCGAAGGCCCACAACACGCCCATCCTGCACAAGTACGTTGCTTTATATGCTGCGAAATTGCTGAAAGACGGATTTGTAGTAGAAGCTCTGAACCTGTACTCGACCTACGGGGCACCGGCCATGCCCCAGAACTTTAATATCTACAACCACATAGCCACGGAAATGTTTGGCCTAAATGACGTATCCGGACCGGACAGCTATTCCGTTTGGGAACAGCTCAGAAAAATGCTCCTTGAAATTGTAAGTATTTTTTAGAAATGGAAATTATTTTTTAAAATAGCTCCGTATTTTTTTCTTAAAACGTTATTAATCAAATTAACATTTGTGAAGTCAAAAATGAATAGTCCTCGTGTAGATTATGTGCATCCTCCCCCTAATCTATGAAGTGCATTATATATCGTATGACTCATAACCTTAAATTTTCAATTTTTGTAAATGTATTTTCAATTTTGATTTTAATTTTTGTAGTTTTTACTTGGATCCATTGTAACATTTAGAAACTCTCGCAGACAGAAGATATATAAAGTTTTAATATTCTATATTATTAAAAATAGACGGCTAATTATTATAGGTTAGGTTTCTAACCAACAAAAAGGATCTTATTTTATTATACCAAGGCACTTCTTTATTAATGCACCGAACAAGATTTTAGTTAATAGTACAAGAACCAAGGAGAAGTTTTAATGAAATTGACATAGTACGAGTATTCGAAAATCGTAAAAAGGCATATTTTTGAGGTTAATATTGTGACTGTAAGAATTTTTTATTGAAATTTATTGCATTATTATATTTAATATGTATTTAACTTTTGTTTGTTTGTTTTTAACATTTCAGAATGAAGGCCTGGAGGTGGCTCCCAACGTGAACGCAGACACCAGGCTTCATTTCAGAAATCTGCTACTGATAGCTCATTATTATTCTTTGAGAACTGCCTGTCGGCAAGTTTCCTCTCTCAAGGCGATTGGCGTTAAAATTAGCACAGCCCTTCTGAGGTACACCGATATTATTCCGGCAGATAAGGCGTTTTACGAAGCAGGTACCGCACACAAAGTTGGTTGCAGTTTTGCATCGATAATTATTACTTTTCTTCCGACAGGTAAAGATCTTAAGGAGGAAGGAAGGCTGTCGGAGGCGTTCGTCTTTCTCAACCACTACCTAGATCTGTGCGAGGCTATCGAGGATGGCGAAGGCCAACTTGTTGACCATTCCGACTTGGTTCAGACCGACTTTCCTTCTAATATCCCCTTACCTACTCGACTGTATTTGAGCGAGGACCCAAAAGAGCATGATAACATACGGGAGTGGGTGCTGGCCATAAGCATGGATCAGAAAATCGATCAGGTAATTTTCCACAGCAAATATTTAGTTATGAAATTATTTTCCTGTTTATAGGCTCTTCAGATGGACGACAGGCAACTATTTGAATCTGCTTTACAACACGGTGAGTCTCCCTGCCTCGTTACCGGTTATCCTGTGCGAAAACAGCCGGTCTCCTTCTCAAAATCCAACTTGCAAGCCAACAAAGATGCCTGGGCTAAAGTGAACATGGGAGCAAAGATGGCGCCTGAGTCCAACGTGGCTGGTGCGATTTCGTTCATCACGAAATGGTGTGGCGCACCAAATTAGTTAATATTCTTTTGCTGACTGTTGATTATTGATAAATCTATTTTAGTTCTATCCATTCATGATGTTTTTGTGGCGACGCTACTTGGAATTATGTTGGATATTGTTGCGCTTAATGGACCGAGATGCAGAAAGATCATGAATGGATTATAGCCACCGATCACTGTGTGTTGTTATTTAAAATGTACTATATTATGGATGTATTTTTGTGACGCCTATGTTCGTGCGTTTATAGTTTGGTGGTATTTTCCAAGTTTTTGACTTTGAATAGATACAGGAGGTTTATAATAATACGTATCATATAATAAACTATAAGAAAAATTTATTCTTGATAACACTCGTCTAACATTTTTTTTGCGGGATATAGTCTATTTTAGAACAGCCAAATGGTTTTATTCTGAATGTCCCAAGTGATTTTTTTGTTTTAAGAAACTACCAGTTTACATTTTCATTTTCAAATTATACAATTCTTAAAAATAATATTTAAACGATGTAAAAAAAATTTGGCGCATTTCCTTTTTTTCAATTGTAAAGCAGTGGAAGTGGTGCAAGACAAAACTTCTCAATTTGGTTTCAGCTGCGATTAAATCGTAAGATTTGGTTAATATGTCCTTCCTATCACTAGAGAAATATTTAAAAATTTTTTTTCCTTATAAAACCGGCCAAAATTTCGAACTGGAGTAGTCTTTACAGCTAATCATTTTCAAGCACCTGTATATATTCAAACACTGTAGACTTAATCACTGTTATTAGTGCAGAAAAATAAAATAACTTCAGAAATGAGTTGCAACAATTTATTAAAACAAACAAAACCTCTTTTCGTGTAAAATGCTAAAATTCCTAAATGATATATAGGAGTTTATTTATAGCATATAGGTCAGGTTTTTTTTTGTTGATAAATGAATTCTGAAAAAATACCAATCAATTAATGTGAAAAAAAAACAATTCAATTTGTTTTCCGAGCCGTTCTTCAGAATAATTAAATTAAACCTACGTAAACGAACACTTCCCTCTAATATTTGTAAGGGCGTAAAACTAAGGTGCTTTACCAAATAAACTGTGCGTACTATTCGAGATACAGTTTTAAAATATTGAAAAAGAAATTGCTACTTTATAATACGACGTGTTTTCTAAACAGGTTCATCCCAGTGTATAATACATAAAATTTCATAAATTCCATTCACTTAAAAATAAAACCAATTTTCTTTTAACATTTTAAAACCCTGTATTTCAAACAGTACATCTTTCCAATATACCCGGTATACAGTTTATTTGAGAAAGTACTATTATTTTGTATGGTTCCCTCTGAAGTTCAATCCCTAAACGAGATATCATGTATATATTGTACAACAAAATTGTAAACATATTAATTAAAATAATTCAGCATATGCAAGGAAAATCAACACAAGAATTTTAACCCTAAAGAATTCTGTTTAATTATATAAAAATTATTACTGAGTCCTGGTATTTTAGAAAATTTATTTCCAATAAACTGACCAAATGACTTGTTTATTATACAAGGAAAATCAAAAGACCACTTTTTTGTTTGTTTCTTGCTTTCGAAAAATTACAATTGCATATAATTGATATCACAATTGTTGGCCATCACATCTTAAATTTCAAACGACGCGTGTTGGTGGCGTATCGTTTGCAAACGAGTTCAAAGTATAGTTGTAAAATGTTTGAAAAATAATTCATTTTTTACATTTTCTTTTGTCAGAATTCATTTTGCACTTCGTCACGACATCATTTAACGGTTACAAATCTACATCTCTAGCTCGTTTTAACTTGAAATGGATGGTTCCAGTGGAAATCACGTCAGTGTTGTTTCTGTCAGGGCTCATTGAGTATGTTATTTACAATTTAGTTTGACGAGAGGAAAAAGGTGTACAAAAATATGAGGTAATGAGATGTTAAATCCCAACATTACAAAACATATCCCTTTTGTGTAAAAATTAAGAGTTCTCTATTAAAATAAAATATTAATTTTCGCTCATATTTTGACATTCGCTGAATAGGTGTATTCAACTGAAATGGAAAGAATGGTATAATAGGATACAAAAGCAAATTGATGCCCGTTAACCTTCCTCACATATCCATGCTTTGTTTACACTTATAAATATTCGAAGATCATTTTATTCACTTGACTGATATTTTAACAGAATTTTTCCAATCTTTAGTAACACTTTTGCTATAATTAAAACTGTATCACCATTCTATAATAAAATAGAGAATCGAAATATATAGCTATATTTTTAAAATCACACAACTAAAGATCTTTAGTCTAAAGATAAGATAAACTTAACTAAACATCGTCCTCTCAAATAAACCACTGAAAATGTAAAATGCGAAAAACAAACAAAACTTTCGATTTTTAACTCGGGCCTCCTCTTTCGATCACAAATTGTTTTCGGGGCACATTCAAACTCGACACAAGTAAAATTTGGAAATTACACGCGTATCAAAATCGTATTTCGAATACTTTAAAAGCATAGATTTAAATATCCACAATGGTGGACAATTACCCATGTCACGCGGTTTGGATATTGTTTAATACAGGACGAAACAATGCAAACTAAGATTATATAAAAATATCATTCTTTTTTTTATTTAAACGTTAAGCTAAAAAAACCAACACGGCTTGCTTTTTAGCATTTTACTTTTTCCAACGGGCACCTAAAAATGTTTGGAAACCTTGTGATCAAACAATATACACCAAACGTTTTGTGTAAAGTAATACCTTATTGCATAAATAAATGTTCCGCAGAAGGAAGGGGGGCTAAACCGTCGGTGACGTTCGGTAATTGCGTCAGATCTGGCAGATTTCGAATATGGTTGTGCAGTTCAGTTCGGACACTGAATACTCTCAGTAATTTTTCTTGGTATTCCTGGAAAAGAATGTTTCGATTATAACACATACATTGGCCTATAACCGACACCGAGAGATAAGCTCTTTAGTCATCAGCAGTTTTATAACCCTTTTGAAAAACGGCAACGTCAGCAGAAATAACAATGATCAAATTACACAATTTTATCTCTTATTTACTGTGCTAACTGGACACCTCAATCCTTACCTCTAGGTTACGTTCTGCTTGAGCTAATAATTCTTCTTGCACATGTAAAAAGTCCCTCATCATAATTGCTACCTTTTTACGGTGGTCCATCTCAGCGGACAGCCTCATATTATATTGACTTAGCAAATGAACTGCTTCCCCTACTTGTACACTAAGTTTTTCGGCTGCTTCTTTGTCTGAAACATGAAACGAGGGATCGTCTTATTGTTATAATACAGGATGGTGAAATGAAGCTGTATGATTAATGTTTCGGCAACAAAATTTGTTAAATTTCTCCATCTTCTCCCCTATACTTGGAACAAGGAGAAAACGATTTAAGTCTAATACGTAAAGAATCGAAATGGACTGACAAAAATGTATTTAGGATACTCTTGACATTTTGGGTTGACTGAAATGCTAACGACAACCGACAACACACATCTAACTAATTTGAGGTTATGTAAATTTCATAACCTCTAATTAGACAGCATTAACGTATAGTTATTTTTGCTTGTGGTTTATGTTGCAGGGGCTGCTTACGTCCTTAGTATTTGGTATTTCAACAAGTTATAATTCTATATAAGTTGAAAACGTTAAATTATTTCGTCACAGATATTGTGCCCTTCACCCTTTTCTGTTTTAAAATGCGCTTCTAATAGTCAACGGAAGAAAAATTCCTTTGTAAGTAAAGGTACTTAAGAATACAATACGTTATGCCATACCTTCTATTTTTGAAATTAAGGATACTTCAGACACTTCCCTAGGCAGCTGCGCAATTCTTTCCCTGACGTTTTCGTCGGAGGATGCAATATTTAGTTCTAACTCTTGAATTGCTCGAATAAGTTCCTCCGGCTCAGGTGGATCGCCAGGAGGGGTGCGGGGACTTAAATGTATGTGTGTTTCTATAGATCCGTCGGAATTCTAAAATCAAATAATACTAGTTTAAGGAATGCTGTTTAATTTGAATTTGTGAGAAATGCCTAAGTGGGCTTAAGATACGGTATATATATTTTTTAATTGTAAAGGTACCTCTACTATTTTTTCCGTTTCAGACTTTCTTCTCTCCCTCGTCGGACTCCTGCTTTTCTTCTCGTTTGGCTTCGATCGCTTCGGTGGTGGTTCATCTTTTCCTAAGACTGATTTAAATAAATATTTGCGTATTACGTTTATGATTTGTCTTACCAAGTGCCCTCTTGAATTCGCTTATCAACACTCCATCATATATGCCGCGATCGTTCCAGATAGTAAGCAGTCTGTCTAAACTATTTTTGGTCTTTTCATCGCTCCTTGACATGTGTTCAAAGGCTTTTTTTAAGTGCAAGCCAAACTCCTGTCCGTACTCAGGTCCCTTTTTTCTACTATTTTGAATTACATCGTTCGCAAGATACATAAACGTAAGTTTTTTATTCTCTTTAGCTGAAACGTTAGTAATGAGTTTGACAACGTTTTTAAACTACTAATTTATAGCGGCTTCCTACCTTTTATTAGTTCCCTGATCCATATTTTGACCACTGTGCTGTAGTGTTTTCTGTGATGGATTAGCCATAGAGACAAGGTTTGGATGCTCTGCGACGAATTGTTTAGCTCGCCCAACTTTTTAATAAAGGCGGTTTCCGTAAAACCCCCAGCCATATCAGAAATCTTCAAAAATTGCTTTGACAACTTACGTTGTAAATATAACCAAAAAATTAACGCAAATTTTGGATTCTGTGTCTGCGATAACAACAATTTAACATTTAACGTATGGTGGCTAAAGTAACGTAGACGATTTATGCAACCAGACATACACAGGTGCAATTATCTAGTTCTATACTTTGTGGTTTATAAATGGAATTAAGCGGTTATTTTGCTTTTGTATTATCATTTATAATAGTGTAACGATTAATTTGTAATAATTTGGGTTGTCTCAGTTTACTTTTAGTGTTTTGGTTTTGTAGGTATTTGTGTGTGATTGTTGAAACTACTCAGAGCTGCTATAAAAAAATACGAGCGACAGCAACGAACAGGGAATTCCAAACCTGAGTTGTAACTTTTAACATTTAAACATTATTATTATAAAATATTTGTCCCTGAACTATACACACAGATAATATTTACCATACAAATTTCGCAAACGAATGTTACATGGCAAAATTGTTTATTCGGAAAACTACCACGATATCGCTTGTGGCACGTTTTGGGTACCTACCTTACTCGTTTAATGTGTGCTAATACAAGAACTAGTGAAGAAAGTTTCGAAAGTTTCTTTGAGGCTTTTTGCGAATAATGTTAGCTCGTTAATAACACGTTTAAGAAAGTATGGTGGCATAGACAACTAAGTATTAATTTAGGTTTCCTAAGCAAAAATGTGTACGCCACTGTTTTTTTTTAAGATTTTTATTTTATTGAACTTTTCTGACTATGCACAACAAAAAAACTCTCTAGCATTTTTTGTCTAAAAGTAGTCGATATAAAGAAAACCCAGGATTACTACGAACAACAATAGTAAAAACAATAAATTCCGAAACTGAAATATTGAAAATGATTCTGAATTTACTGGAATATCTCGTTAATCAAGTCCTAAATCAAAATTTTGTAGGAGTAAAAAAAATTGGGAATATAAGTGTTTAATCTAAAAATAAATATCTAGAGACCATAGGCGTACGCATGAAAAAGTTGGGGGGGTTAATGTGTAACACAACCCCCCTTTCTCCCGTTTGCGCTTTGACTTTTTTGACCAAAATTACACAAAAAGTGTATCTGTATAAGATGAAAGTCTGTGCAAAAATTCGGGTAAAAATCTTAAACAGTAACAGAATTATTAATAAAAATAATTTTCAAAATGTAAACTTTAACACCCTGTATAAAAAAAACTACTCTCCAAAATAAAAAATCACATTATAAAAGTCACATTATTTTTGCCCAAAGAATCTGTGGTTAAAGGCATGACCTACTTTTTCTTAACACGCTGTAGATCTTAAAACCATTACAAGGACGCGCGGCTGCGAGTGGCGCTCAGAAATCTTATCAGTAATATTTTATCGCGACGTGTTCGGTTCCTTCCTGTCAAATAAAACTAAAAATACTTTGTTGTGCAAATATATCACACGTCCAGGTGCCGCACTTTCATTGCGGGCACCCTGTACCACCGGGTCACATGTCCCCCGGAGAACGATGTCGAGGTAAAAGCATATCTAACATTAACAATTTGTAAACAGAGCCGAGTATACGCTTTCCCGCTTGACCGGGCGTTTATTGGCGGCCGTCGCTGAATTGTTGAACATTTGAATAGGCGCAGCGGCGCTGACGCTGACAAAATGGCCGGCGTCGCGACGTCGGCGTCTTGACTCGGTGGGTGCACACGTTATTGAACAGCTGTTTGTAAAATGGAGCTGGCTTTTGTGACGTCCCCGTGTTGTGGTTTGTGTATGTGACTGTGATGTGGCTATTTTTAAATAATTTCGGGATAAATAATGAGGAGGAACCAGCAAAGTCAATCGCAGTTGCAGATCGAACACAGCGATGACGATTGCACGTCGTCCCCGGTGGGTTTTGCAATTTTTTTTTTATGACTCACTTGATTTATTTACTGTGTGTGTTTGTGTGTGTATAAACAAATTAGTTCTGTGTGCTTCTTGCCTGATGCATACTAATTTGGTTTTATTTGCAGCTATTTTCATAAAGTTTTGGAGATAGGAGAAAACAAAAGAAACTCCGCTGCGCTGCATACGATATTATGTAGATCTTTTGTTCGATATAGTGGTATAGACTTTTTAAATTATTGTTAATAAGTTCAATGTCATTTTTTCCGATAATCGTTGCGTCACTCATTTAATGTTAATTGTTGTCGTTTTGTAGATGTTTTGTTTTTTAATGCGATTAATTAGCGAGGCACGTACAAAATTAATTCCCCATTAATTGCATAGGCCAGCGGGCTTTTCTTCAAGGCTCTGTGCACTCATCTGGGTCGTTCAAAAAATTATGTTCCTCAGTTTTCCTCTTCTATATCTTTGAAACGTCCTTGTTCGGTCGAATTTAGGCCGGATCAGGCATTAAAAGTCATCTTCATCTCGTATCAATCGGTATTTGCCCATTTTTGTTCAAGGCTGAGCGGATCTTCAGGTAAAATATTTGAAATGTTTGCGGGTATTGGTGTCACTGTTGGTAAAAAAAAAAAGTTTTCTACCAACACAGGTCTGGTTTAAGCCAACTTACCCTATACCAAATTGAACCTCTGAGGAACTAAGCAAAAATCTCCGTTAATAAAATTGTAGATTTTAGTGTGAACTATATATCTATTGGTGAACAAATATAAAACAAAATAGCATCGGAAATAAGTAGAGAAAAAGACACAATGTTTCAGGGTGATCATTTTAAGTGCCTCACTCGATTTTCCTGCTTTATTCTTCACCTAGGAAAAAAATTCAAAAACCATACTTGTCTAGTTTTTTCCGAGGAATCCGATTCCGAAAAGATAAAAACAATTGAATGTCAAAGAAAGAAGTTATGGCCGAAAAACTGAAAAAGAAAAAAATATACACCCTGTATATTAATGCGGAAATAGATATGTGACATTTCACTGATCGTAAATGTGTATCAGATACATATTTTTCACTTCCGGTTTGACCGGAAATTGCTTTAATTTTTTTATTTTAGGTGATATATACACTGTATATTGAGCTCAGTTTAAAGAACTTTTCTTTCTGAATTCAGCAATATATAACATATCATCATTGTCTTTCATATTTAATAAGATATTGGGGTTTTAATTTAAAATAACACAAATATATGTTATGAAATAAAGTCATCCATGAAAACAAACAAAAGCATTTAAATTATTTATTTATTTCAAAAACAAAAGAAGATATAGCGTAATAACTTATATTCTTTAGTTTTTGAAATAAATAAAAAATAATTTAAATGCTTTTGTTTGTTTTCATGGATGACTTTATTTCATAACATATATTTGTGTTATTTTAAATTAAAACCCCAATATCTTATTAAATATGAAAGACAATGATGATATGTTATATATTGCTGAATTCAGAAAGAAATAATCTTTAAACCGAGCTCAATATACAGGGTGTATCACCTTAAAGAAAAAAAATTAAGCAATTTCCGGTCAAACCGGAAGTGAAAAATATGTATCTGATACACATTTACAATCAGTGAAATGTCACATATCCATTTCCGCATTAATATACAGGGTGTATATTTTTTCCTTTTTCAGTTTTTCGGCCATAACTTTTTTCTTTGGCATTCAATTGTTTTTATCTTTTCGGAATCGGATTCCTTGGAAAAAAGTACACAAGCATGGTTTTTGAATTTTTTTCCTAGGTGAAGAATAAAGCAGGAAAATCGAGTGAGGCACTTAAAATGATCACCCTGTACATTTTTGCATATTTTGAAAAATCTTTTTTCTCTGATTCCAAAAATATACAGCATGTACTGTCAGTTTACTTTCTGATGTTCCTTTGTTTTATTTCTTATAACCAAAATATATTTCCCACCAAAATTAACAAATTTTGTATTTAAAGTCTGTGTCATATCTATACAGCACATAAGAAGAGCCGGCTTGTTTGAAGTTTTTATGGGCATCAAACAAGCCGCCGGTTTTTTATGTGTCTTACAAATCTGAAGTCGACCATACACTTCTCTCATATTTATATAAACAAATTTTAACTCATTAAAAAAAGTAGTGGACACGATTTTTGATGATTTTTATATTCTGAAAACGGATATTAAAAATCTCCTAAAATATACAGGGCGGAAAATAAATAAAAAAATTCTCTTTTTCCTTTTCTTTTTTTTTTGGTATTAGTTGCATAATATTTGTTTTTAAAATTCTTTTGGGAAGGAGGCCATCTTTCTGGAAATAACCTCCCTCCGAGCAAGAGACTGAATATAAATTTCAAGGAACTCTTTTCGCTCTTCCAATGAATATCCCATTTTCAAAATAACTTTACGAACACTAGGTATTTTTTTACGCTACCTACCTAACGGAGTCAACGACTATCTCACAAAAAACTGGATGACATCTGTCCATAAATAAACAATGCAAGATATGCACACACCCGCGATGTGATTAATTTTTAGTAATATGTTACGAACAGGTGGAGTGATTGGGGATGTTCACAAAAAAGTGAAATCTTGTTTAAACATCCTAAAATGATTAAAAATAGTCTCATAATCACATCTTCAAAGTTTTACAAAAATCGATAAATCCATTCTATGGAAAAAGCCCAAAAGAAATATCAATATTCGTTTAAATGCGCGAAACGCTATCTGACGTCACTATGCGTAATAGGTAAGCGTGCGAAAAGAGTAGTTATAGTCAGGGATCCAGGTGAAATAAATTCCGCTTATTTCTCTGTTGCTATGTAACTTTTGGACATACTTTTAAAATTAGGTCCATGTTATGTAAAATTTTCTGCCGAATCCATTTCCGAAGGGCGATTTGCGATATGAACTTGCGTTCATCCCGTATATTAATTGTTCACCCCTTTTCGGCGATACACGATATTTAAAATTTTTCAGATATAACTCGTGCTATCTCCAAAACTATCAAACCTACAGGGATCAAATTTTAGACGGAGGTTATATGATGTATGGCGACTACGATAGCAGCGTTAAAATAGTATTTTGATTATTGATCTTCCAAGAAAAAAATAAAGTACGCGGGGGTGCAGAAATATTGTAGAGAAAAATGTAGCATCGAGGTACTTTTTCTATTTCTAGAGATACTATATCGGTTATGTGAGCGGTATTGTAGAAGAAAGTTCAAATTTAATTTTGGTGCAAGAATTTTTACAATCGGAGTATTCTAGCGAAAGATATAAATTATTTTGTATCGGGAACGATACCGCGCGTTTCGATCGCTTAGGCATGAAGTGTTGTTTTGTGAACTGTGGCAGAACTAAGATAAGAAAAAATAAATAAACAAAAGTGTTAGGGTTAGGTTCTATGAATTTTCTTGCTACAATATTCAATAGTATACAGGGTGCATCATAAAATTGGTTTCTGTAAATTTATTCTTGCACAAGCTATAAACATAATGTAAGCAAGTTTTTGAACCAAGTCTAAACTAACAGATATAGGGACCTAAAATTTTAAAATCTCTAACACGTTTTATAACTCGACTTTAATGTGAATGAAAAATTTCAGAAATCTTTCTTTTTCTAGCTCATTTGACGCTACTTTGGCGTTGGAATTGAAACCTCTTTAAGCCCTCATATAGTTGCACTAAACCACCGCTTTTTTCTTTGCAAATTATTTGGTACACTTATAAAAACCTTTTTCGGGTTATTTATTGATGTATTTGTACATCCAGGAACAAAACACCACTTTCTCCTACTAACTTTCACACTGTTTCAGTCTTCCATCTTAACAAAAACGCATATAAATGAATACTAAAACAAAGATATAATAGCAAGCAGGTAAACGAGTTTCGCCACCTGTGGTCCCTTACGCATTATGACATCACACGCGCTAGTCTCGCTGCAGGAATCGTTTGCTAGCCTCGTTCGTTTCGGCGATTTTATTTTTAGTTTATTTTTAAGAGAAAAAGATTTTTAGGCGTTTTAATGGTTACTACGTGTTTTTGTGGCCTTAGAACTATAATTTTTTATTACAATTAAAAAATAGTGAACATTCCTAAATTAAGGACATTTTATTTGGTATGAAAATATACTGGGTGTTCCATTTAAAAAAATCTTGTTTTATTTTCCACAATGTATATTTTAGGAATTTTTTATATCCGTTTTCAGAATAGAATCCTCCCATATACTTTGCTCTCTGTGCAAATATTTATATTTTATATCGCGTAATAAAATTTCTCTTTCAACTAGGTATTGCGATAGAAGTGATAATTTTCTTGGTTAAAAGTTGTTTACACCTCGTGCATAATTTCAGTAAAATTATTTATCTGTTGACTGTTATCTAAAATACTCTATAAATATTACCTAGTTTCGGGTGTTTCGTCGAATCACAAAATTACATTTTTTCTATTTACTCACACTGATAACTGATAAAAAAATTAAATATGTTTGTTTTGTAGTTCTTCTTTGTACGAACGTCGCGTCGGCGTCGTCGATTAGGGTGTCTAGGTCAAGCAAGATGATTTAGAAGGGTCGATAATATATTTTACGAACATTTTGTTCCGAATTATAAAGGGCGTTGCAGGATTAGAGCTCAACCAAAAAATACCCTTTGACAATCTCTATAACTACCAGAAATTTAAGGGTAGGTCATTTTATAAAGGGCCAAGAAATACATATTTCCTTACCCCATAGTCACCGGAAAATATATCATTAAAAGTTCTCAATCCGGTCCTGACTTTGGGCAAAGAATTCTGAAAGACGGATCTGGCAGATTATCAAGGCGGCCAAGGCGGGTGTCCATTTTCCAAACTTATATGGAGCCCATTGTAAAAATTTCATTGATAGTGTTTTGTTTCTTATCTTGTTTGTCATTTTATTCATCTAAGTCACAGGGCCGGTTTTAAAAGAGTACAGGGCCTTAGGAGGCTAATTTTTTTGGTGCCGCAGGACAGGATTAGGTATTATTATTTTTTTATTTATTTATTTTTTATTTTTTATTTTTTTCGGTTTCCCGATGCTGGAGAGTCTCTCCGTGGCCTCCGACACCACACATTCTTGACTTTACCTATCAGCAAGCAACGAATTAGCAGCAAAAATAAATTTCTGTTCTGCATAAACGCAGCATAATTAATCCGTTCACAGTGAGGAATAATTCTGCCCAGAAGCATTAGTACGGTTATTAAAAAAAATCGATTAATAAATTCCAACACTCCCACATCTAATTGTAACGTAATTGTTTGTAATTTTAATTTAATAAAGTTTAAAGGGCAGAAGTAAACGGTATCAGCTAAATAACTGCACTTGCATCGGAATACCTAATTGAGCTTTGCCCTGTTTTGCGATTGAAATACCTGTAAATGATAAAAAAAATTAAAACAATCTATTTACTGCTTATGTAATCAGTGGTGCTCCTTAACTGGAAATTCTGCCGGTTTGATATTTTTCCACGCCCATTTATTTGTTTATTGATTGGTGTAGAAATGTAAAATGTTACAAAACATAAAATATAATAAAGACCTTGGTTATTATTGTGGTTGTGATATATAGAAAATTTCTTGTAAAAGTCGATTACGTTGTAAACTCTTTATTATACAAGTTAATGAATATTTTCACCGATTAATGAAAATAATGATAGTATTTAAGATTAGATTAAAGCCATTAAGAGTCTAATTGGAGCCAATTTGTTGTTGCACGAGGCGATAGGAAATTGCGCTTTTCTGCGACAAAAAAATCCTAACAAGGTCGACAAGGAATATTTAATTGTAGATACCTGTTACTTTGTTTAATTTTGCAAAAATCGATAATTAAATTAGGCTTGGACTGACGTGTAAGCAGATACAGGAATCAGCAGGGCCAATTTTTGCTAAAGGCGCAACGATTTTTCGAATTAATTTCAAAACAATAAAAATAAAGTGCACAACAGTCGTGTTTTCCAGGGCGCCAAAAACGTAGCTACGGCTCTGCTATTGTTGAAACAGGTCCGTATTGAGTAAATAAAATTTCATTGACAACTTTTTTAAAAGACCCCGTACACATTTTATGGAAATTGGACCTCGGTGAAATTTATGTTATGCTGATCAAAAGTCACGATGGACAGTCTTGAAAATCAATATACCGGGTGTAAACGAATAGTGGGCCACCCCTGTAACTTCCTCTCGTTTTTAAAGATATCGGGATAAAATTTTATATCGTGAAATTAGATAAGATTTACAACTTTTTGAGACCTATCCGCCATATTTGCCACTTCCGGTTTCACCGGAAATGGCTCCTATAGTCTTTTCTAAATGGACCACCCTGTATGTTTTTACATTTTTGAAATAAAGATCACATTTTGGATACATTTATACTATTTTGAACAATTTATACAGGGTTGCACGAAAAATAATTCGAATTTTAGTTGTCAATCTAGATGGCTGCGAATATGTTAAAATTATTTTTGTTCCAATGTAATTCATATACAAAATACGAAAACGTCAATATGTCCAATAATACATCATACAGGGTGCTCTAAACTCATTAAAATCACATTTTTCATAATAACTCTTTTCTTTTAAATATTATGATATGGGCCACCCGGATATTCAGAAAGCTCTATTTAGTAGGGGTTAAACGGTACCAAAAGTTCCGTAATGTGTAATCGTTACCGGCAGGAAAGACAATTTTTCTTAAGAAATTTATGATTTATATCGAAGTTCAATTAAATTTTGATCAACCCTGTATATTTGTGTTAATCAGAATGGGCCTCTGGCTCATTCTTATTGCATATCATAAAATATCAACACAAATATACAGGGTTGATCAAAATTTAATTGAAGAAAATGTGATTTTAATGAGTTTAGAGCACCCTGTATAATGTATTATTGGACATATTGACGTTTTCGTATTTTTTATATGAATTACATTGGAACAATAATAATTTTAACATATTCGCAGCCATCTAGATTGACAACTAAAATTCGAATTATTTTTCGTGCAACCCTGTATAAATTGTTCAAAATAGTATAAATGTATCCAAAATGTGATCTTTATTTCAAAAATGTAAAAACATACAGGGTGGTCCATTTATAAACGACTATTGGGGCCATTTCCGGTGAAACTGGAAGTGACAAATATGGGGGATAGGTCTCAAAAAGTTGTAAATCTTATCTAATTTCACGATATAAAATTTTATCCTGATATCTTTAAAAACGAGGAAGTTACAGGGGTGGCCCACTATTCGTTTACACCCGGTATAGGTTTTGTAGCCACTAAATTTCCTATCTAATAACGCCAAGTTTATTCAAATCGGTTAAGTAAAAAAAATGCAAGAAACTTTTGATTTTTTCCCTACTCGGTATATTATCTCAAAAATAAAAAGTGTACCTACCGACAACGTAAATATTTAGTAAAGATGAAGCTACAATTGGATCTGACCTGCTAGCGATTCCCACAGGGTGTTTTAAATTTAAAAAAAAAACAGCTTTATTGTTATTTAATATATTTAAAGAAAAAATAATTTTTACTTAAAATAGGCACGACTATATATTCCAGTAGAGTTACCTAACCTAAAACAGAAAAAATAACATTATCAGACAAATGGTTTAGAAAAAAATCATGGTAAATTTTGGGTGGTGCGTTAATTTTGGTCGTCAGCGTATTTTGACACCTACCTACAGCCTTTATTTTTAGATCTTTAGATTTTGTAGTTTGTGAATGGAGAAATGATATTAACCTATTATTAGAAAAAATAAATAGTGCATTAGCTACAAACATTATACAACAATTTATTGAGATAGAAAATAAAAAAAAATGAAAGATATTTTCTCCATATTAACCATTTTAATTATGTTTCTTTTTTATTAAATTCCGATTCATATTTATATATCGGTCGCGTTCCTTTACTAGCGAATTGACCTCGTAGACGATGAAAACAATTGAAAGTTAACTGTCAGATTTCAACATTTAATAAATATTTTAACAATTATTATTTTATTTTTTGTTTGGATTTTTTCTTCAAATCTAAATATGCGAATATCTCCTAAATTCTTTAGGATGGTATAGGACATATTTAACAAAAGTTGCAGGAAATAAATAGGCCTATAAGATTCTGCAAAAAAAATATGGGGCTGAAAATCAACTATTTCTGAACACCCTGTAATAAATAAATAAATTCTTGTTTAAACTAGTTAAAATAAACCTTATTTTAACCCGAAATGAAAGGGTTCTCGTTTGATTTAGCAGTGACGAAATAATAGTAATTTGAAAAAAGCTGACAAATTCATTTTTTTCTTAATTTTCTTAAATATCTCGGCAACTATCTATAAATTTTAGACTATGATATCTTTATGTAGAAATATAGAGAATTTCATGGAGAATTCAAATTTTCAAAAATATATAGGGTGTTCTGCTTAAAAAAATTGCCATCTATAGCGCCCCGCTTTCATGAATCACCCTGTATATTTCAAACTAATTTTAAAATGTAGCCATATTGTACTCCTATAACTTTTACGTAAAATTACTAAAATTTTGTGTTTGACTTTTAAAAATGTGTAGCCCGCTCTTACACTTTTCATTTTTTATTTAAAAAAAGAAGCGCTATATTTTTGTTGGTGGTGCGAAGCGACTTAATTCCCCAAAACCGAGCTGCCTTAATTTCTAATATAATTTCGTATAATTTCAGGTGAGATATTCTTGAAAATAAATACTATACCTACAGTATAGTCTGAATGATTTAAGATTTCCATTTTGATCTCACCATAGAACGAGAAATAATTATTTGGTCCAGAAATACTACATAAATGTTGCACAAAGTATTCCAACTCTTGTCTTGTCTTTGACACCTACCTACAGCCTTTATTTTTAGAGATATGAAAAAGCGTAAAAATAAAAAGTGTAGATTTTACTGTGAAGAAAATAATTGTTTATTGATGAAGAAAAATTAAAAAAATGTCGTCAGAAAGTAGAGAAAAAGACAACACTTATGCGTTTTTTTTAAATGGAACACTGTAAATTTTTGCATATTTTGAAAGATCTTTTTTCTCTGATTCCAAAAACAAAAATATATAATATGTTGTCATTTGCTTTATGTCTTCTGAAAATATTATGCAAAACAGTACTGCATTGAACATAGGTCGCCATGAAAAAAAAAATGACAGAATATTTCTGATAGTTACTGACAGTTTAATTTTTGATGTTCCTTTGTTTTATTTCTTATCACCAAAATATACAGGGTGTCCCGATTTTAAACCGACAAACTTCGGGTACAGAAAGTTCACATGAAATTATGACATACCCCTTCTAACATTTCTTCTCTATCGAGCCTCCTAACGGAGATACAGGGTGTTGAAAATTCAATTTATTTTTTGTTTTTCTTTAATAACTTCCACAATATTAAAGATAGGGAAACCAAACTTGGTACACATAGTTAGGTTGTGAGGGTCCATCTTTGCTATGGTTCAGAGTTAAACTGAGGCGCGCCAGTGGCGTGCGGTGTGGTCACGTCGACATAATTTTAAGGAAAATAGTATGTGCACTAATTGGTGCATCGTTTTGTTCAGACGCAAATATCTCGAAAACTAATGCCTCAGTCAAAATTTTACAAGAGCAAGTTTTTTTAGAAAATTAACCGTAAATTATGAAAATCTTATCAGAATTGCGAAAAAAATTAGTGCACATACTTTTTTCCTTAAAATTATGTCGACGTGACCACACCGCACGCCACTGGCGCGCCTCAGTTCAACTCTGAACCATAGCAAAGATGGACCCTCACAACCTAACTATGTGTACCAAGTTTGGTTTCCCTATCTTTAATATTGTGGAAGTTATTAAAGAAAAACAAAAAATAAATTTAATCTTCAACACCCTGTATCTCCGTTAGGAGGCTCGATAGAGAAGAAATGTTAGAAGGGGTATGTCATAATTTCATGTGAACTTTCTGTACCCGAAGTTTGTCGGTTTAAAATCGGGACACCCTGTATTTCACATCAAAATCTGCAACTTTTGTTTTTACACTTTTTTTTCATATTTCTATAAATAAATTCTATAGGTAGGTGTCTAAATTGATGATTGACTTTTTCCACATCTAAATAACCCCCATTTTGAAGTATTTGGGATTTTGCATAAAAATCTGGTAGTAAACTGTCAAAAACTATCAAAAATATTTGTCAGTTGTTTTCATGGCAACCTATTCTACGCGAACTTTTACACAAAGAGGCATATTGTTTTAAAACACCCCGAGCAAATGCCAACATATTATATGTTTTTGGAATCAACTAAAAGTACTCTTTCAAAATATGCTAAAATATACAAATAAGTTGTCACATTCTCTACTTTCCGATGCTATTTTGTTTCATATTTTTTCGGCAATGTTTGACAACAAAATCTACAACTTTTGTCTCTGCACTTTTTTCATATCTCTAAATATAAAAAGGCTGTAAGTAAGGTGTCAAAATATATGGAACTACCCGGGTACAAAATTCTCCATAAGAAAAACATTTTCAAGGATAGAAAGAAATTAGTCTATAAAAATGTATACCAATGTCATAAGTCATAAGTTATTCTGATCGTCTAGGGATCAACTTGTCAACGCCCGATATAAATAATAATGGGGAACAGTTTTTCCACAACCTTGTCTTGAAAATATTTCAGAACCGATTGCTCGCAATTCATGCTGTCAATGCTACTTCCTAAAATACGTCCCAGAGATGTATTTATATATCAGCGCTTGATGTATTGCCTCTACAAGTAAAGCGTATGGAAAGCTTGTTTGGTCCAGTTAACGTTTTTTCGTCCACTTTTACACCACAATTTCCACCTGTAACGCCGGCCGCGCCGATAAATTAATCACCTATTCCGGTTGACGATAAAATCGCATTACATTTACGATTTACGCGTTCCTATGTAGATTAATCACATTGTTGAGCCTAATGGCCTAATGGAAAAAACTCGTTTTAAAAGTAAGTCAACACATTAAGCAAACCTTAGCAAACAGCAATTAGGCAAGTGGTGAACATTTTGTTGACACTTATTACCACCGCGAAGTCTTACCAAACAAGTTTTATTCCAGTGCACACGGAATAATAAATCACAATAAGTGGATGTGGCTCTTTAAAAAGGCCCGATATCCGGTTATTCCGCGTCATATAAATAATGCTTCCGGCAAACGCGGTTTGATTTCCCATCCTATCCAAAACCGACTACTAGGTAGGATGATTTACGACTCCCCAGACAATGTCGATAAATATTCATATGCCATATATCATTCGTGATATCGCTGAATAATGTCATGTCTGCCCCTCAACCGTGTTACCAGGATTTACCCTTGCCTTGCCCGGTAATTTAAGGGAATGGAAATAATAACACGCAAACGTACAGGTAGTTCCACATGTTTGGAGATAAAAGTTGTAGATTTTGGCGTCAAATATTTATTGCCGAAAAAATGTGAAACAAAATAGCATCGGAAAGTAGAGAAAGAGACAAAACTTTGCTTTTTTATGGAACACCCTGTATATTTTTGCATATTTTGAAAAATCATTTTTAGCTGATTCAAAAATATACAGGGCGAATACCAATAACTCATTTTAATTTTAAGGGATGGTAGGTCCCTTAATGGTAAGGCCATATACCAAAAATAAAAAATATATACCCTGCAGTAGTTTTCGAGAAAGAAAATAAATTAAAATACGTCAACATTTTCAGAACTTCGTAACTGACCTATCTCAACAGAAAATAAATCAGGATAGGTCTTTGCCTCTGGCATTCACCTTATTTTTTGCAATCATAAATTCACTAGTTTTTGCTGTCACTGTCAATTAACTTGTCTCCGACCGCATATTTATAACATTAGAACAGTGTCGGCCTGTGTTGCATTTATGATTTTTTTCCCTGTGTAATGTTGCAGGTGGTCGAATATGAAAGACCGTCGAACGGCGGCTTAACTTTATTAGACGTTTCTTATCGCGTTTTTTACGTTAGAACTTGAAGTCTGTGACTTCGATACAAGGCGTGTTGTTCACCCCATAAGTGGGTCAGTAGAGCGACGAAGCGGTACTCAAAAATATACCAGAATTTTAGGTCAGTTTTTCAACTTTCTTTTTTATATTTTTTTATTGGTAATTTGTGTTATAAATATCAACAGAAACCCCCTCTTAAAATTAAAATGAGTTATTGGTATTCACCCTGTTTAATATGTTGGCATTTGCTCGCGTTATTTTTAAAAGAATATGCCTCTTTGTGTAAAACAATTCGCGTAGAATAGGTTGCCATGAAAACAACTGACAATTATTTTTGATACCTAGTTTTTGACAGTTTACTACTAGATTTTTATGCAAAATCCCAAATACTTTAAAATAGATTATTCAGACGTGAAAAACAAAATTTTATTTGTCATTCATAAATTTAGAATTTATTTATAGAAATATGAAAAAAAAGTGTAAAAACAAAAGTTGTAGATTTTGATGTGAAATATATTTTGGTGACAAGAAATAAAACAAAGGAACGTCAAAAATTAAACTGTCAGTAATTATCAGAAATATTCTGTCATTTTTTTTTTCATGGCGACCTATGTTCAATGCGGTACTGTTTTGCACAATTTTTTCAGAAGACATAAAGCAAATGACAATATATTATATATTTTTGGAATCAGAGAAAAAAAGATCTTTCAAAATATGCAAAAATTTACAGTGTTCCATTTAAAAAAAACGCATAAGTATGGAACGCCGTTTTACTATTTAATCAAAAAATTAATAAAGTATCACATTATTCATAGAACATTTTATTGGAACATTTTAATATGTTTGTTTATATATATTTTTTAATTAAATTGTTTCATTGAATTTTTTACATTAAAAAGTAAAACGGCGTTCCAAAATGTCACTAGTTTTGATTTATTTTATTTAACAAAAATTTTATTCAAAGAAAAAATAAAAAGAAACCTAAAATACAACAATAATAAAAGTGTTTATATCATGTTCTGGATTTTAATCATTTGATTAAAAATTATACAAATATCATTAACTCTTAAAAGAATATAACAAACATTTGATTTTTTATTATACATTCGATTCTTTGAAAATAATTAATAATTCAAATGTTATATTAATAATTTACTTACTTTTAAAATTATAGTTAAAAAAATGTTTGTTTCCTTCAATTGTATATCTCAAGAAAAACAATCTTACTAATTTTAAATTATTTTGTTTGTTATTAGTGCTTAAATTAACATTATTATTATAGGTTTGTGAAATAAAATGTTTCATTTCAAAACGACAAACAATCATTTTAATTTAAACAGTTAATAAGTATGGTATTTTTACGTTTCTTTAAAACTTTTTTTAAATAAAAAATATTAATATAGCATATGTTCTTTAATAATTATTATTGTCAAGATATATGTTCCATAAAATTCAATCAAAATTTCTAATGTAAATTTCCAATAAACGTTCATTGTTATTTCTAAATTTATTTTATTCGGTAAGATGATTTTGATGATAAAGTATCAACAAACAATTTTATAGGTATTTGTTACATTACTATAATTGTTGGATAATGACTTAATGTCTTTTAAATTTGGTTATAAACAGTTGTTGTATGTTATTGTCGTTGTAGATTAAAAACAAAAATATACTACCCTGAAACATTAAAATGTTCGTTAAACTCCTGTATTTGTTGATATAAAATGTGTGATTAAAAATTTTCAACAAACAATCTTTGTTGAATTTTTATGTTTATTGATTTAAAATGTTGAATTGAAAAATGTTGAATTGAAAATGTTCAAGAAACAATAAAATATTTGTTGCATTTTGATGTTTATTGGTATAAAAAGTTTGTTTGAAAATTTTCAACAAACAATAAAATCTTTGTTGAATTTTTATATTTGTTGATATATCATCAGTCCTATTAAAATGATTGTTGAATTAAATTGTTTGTTGAATAAAAATGGTTGTTGCATAAAAATGTTTGTTGAATAAAAATGATTGTTGAATTAAAATGTTTGTTGAAAAATTATCAACAAACATATAAATTGGGCGCTGCTGCGTACTACGGTCATATGCGGTAATACGCAAATTTTATTTGCTGTGTAAATTGGGTTTCAGAGGTTTGATCCAAGAACAAAGAGACAGAATATGAAGGAAGAGTGAGACAGATCATCGAAACTCGATATACACAGTACAATTATATATCTAGTGCTTCAGACAGCCGCTATATGCAGCAGCGCCCAATTTAAATGTTTGTTGATAATTTTAAAACAAAAATTTTTAAGCAACAATCATTTTTATTCAACAATCATTTTAATTTAACAAATATTTTAATTCAAGAGACATTCTAATTCAACAAACAATTTTATTCAACAATCATTTTTATTCAACAAACATTTTTATTCAACAATCATTTTTATTTAACAAACAATTTTATTCAACAAACATTTTAATTCAACAATCATTTCAACACCGGATGAATTTAAACAAACACATGTAAAAACTCAACAAACATAATATTATGTCAATAATTTTAAATGAAACTATTCTATAAAAACAAAATAATTCAAGGAACATTTAATTTTTGTTAATAATTTTCAATCATTAAAAATTCAGCTTTAGATAATAAACATTCTAATGCTTCGTTAATATAATTCAAGATGAATTTATTTTTTCAATTAACTGTAACAACATATAATGCATTAAAACATTTACTTGTAAACTTAATATGGTTTTTAAATTTAAAGTACAAATCTTGGTTAACAAACGTTTTTTAATGATCATAATAAATATATGTAACTAAAATTAAAATATGTTTATTAATGAGAGGGTATATTTGTTTAACCAATTTAAAACAAACAAAAATATGTATAACAATCATTGAAATTTAAATTATAAATTTTAATTAAATCTAAATAATTTCAACAATTGATATAAAAGAACATTTTAATTCAACAATATTTATTGTATAAACGCAGTTTGAAACAAACGTAAAAATGTAATAAAATTTCTCTTCAAAAATTTTAAATTTAACAATTTAAATGATAAACATTTAAATCAAATAAAATTTTCAGAAAACTTATAGAAAATGCGAGAAGTTGTTCATAAATTTGCTAATAATTTTAAATCAAACATTTAATTCCAAACGTTTGAAACCAAACATAAAAATGAAATATACATTTTTATTCATATAAAATGTGTAAACAAATATATTAAATTGTTCCAATAAAATGTTCCATGAATAATGTGATACTTTATTAATTTTTTGATTAAAAAGTAAAACGGCGTTCCATACATAAGTGTCTTTTTCTCTACTTTCTGACGACATTTTTTTTATTTTTCTTCATCAATTAAACAATTATTTTCTTCACAGTAAAATCTACACTTTTTATTTTTACACTTTTCCATATCTCTAAAATGGCTGTAGGTAGGTGTCAAAGACAAGACAAGAGTTGGAATACATTGTGCAACATTTATGTAGTATTTCTGGACCAAATAATTATTGCTCGTTCTATATGGTGAGATCAAAATGGAAATCTTAAATCATTCAGACTATACTGTAGGTATAGTATTTATTTTCAAGAATATCTCACGTGAAATTATACGAAAATAAATTAGAAGTTAAGGCAGCTAGGTATTGGGGAATTAAGTCGCTTTGCACCACCAACAAAAATATAGCGCTTCTTTTTTTGGGAATAAAAAATGAAAAGTGTAAGAGCGGGCTACACATTTTTAAAAGTTAAACACAAAATTTTAGTAATTTTACGTAGAAGTTATAGGAGACCAAAATGGCTACATTTTAAAATTAGTTTGAAATATACAGGGTGAGTCATGAAAGCTGGGCGCTATAGATGGCAATTTTTTTAAGCGGAACACCCTATATATTTTTGGAAATTTGAATTCTCCATGAAATTCTCTGTATTTCTACATAAAGATATCATAGTCTAAAACTTATATAGTTGTCGAGATATTTAAGAAAATAAAAAAAAAATGAATTTGTCAGCTTTTTCATATACTGTTATTTAGTCACTGCGCTAAATTAAACGTGAACCCTTTCATTTCGGGTTAAAAGAAGGTTTATTTTAGCTACTAGTTTAGACAAGAATTTATTTATTTATTACAGGGTGTTCAGAAAATATTGAAATTTTCAGCGCCATATTTTTTTACAGAATCTTATAGGCGTATTTATTTCCTGCAACTTTTGTTGTAATATGTTCTATACCTATACCTATCCTAAAAGATTTAGCAGATATTCGCATATTTAGGTTTGAAGAAAAAATCCAAACAAAAAATAAAATAATAATTGTTAAAATATTAAATGTTGAAATCTGACAGTTAACATTCAATTGTTTTCATCGTCTACGAGGTCAATTCGCTAGTAAAGGAACGCAACCGGTATATAAATATGAATCGGAATTTAATAAAAAAGAAACAAAATTGAAATGGTTAATATGGAGAAAATATTTTGAATTTTAAATTTCACTTTTCATTTAACATCTTTTTGTTTTTTCTCACGGCCAATGTGATTAAAAGGTACAAAATAGTATCTCCTAAACCCTTTAGGATAGGTATAGGACATATTTAATAAAAGTTGTATAGGGAAAAATGTCAACATTTTCTGAACACCCTGTATATAAATTAATCAATTCGTATGTAAACTAGTAGTTAAAATAAACCTTCTTTTAACCCGAAATGAAAGGGTTCTTGTTTAATTTAACACGGTGACAAAATAACAGTAATTAAAAAAATGCTGACAATTTTATTTTTTTCTTCATTCTCTTAAATATCTCAAGAACTATAAGTTTTAGACTATGATATCCTGGTATAAAAATATAGAGAATTTCATGGAAAATTCAAATTTCCAAAAATATATAGGGTGTTCCGCTTAAAAAATTGACATCTATAGCGCCCCGCTTTCATGAATCACCCCGTATATTTCAAACTGATTTTAAAATGTAGCCCTTTTGGTCTCCTACAACTCCTATATAAAATTTTTGTTTGTATTATCGATAATAAAAAAGGTGTTGTACTTTATCGCACTCACCCGGTATATATAGAAATTGTTATAACAAATGAAGCTACCTACTTATTATTATTATTAAAAATCTCATTTTTTAAGTATAACAATTTAACAGACCGTTTTAAGTTCTATTGACCCGACATTCTTGAATAATTTTACCGTCAACTTTCGTATCAGTCCACTTTAACAGAAACATATCACATATCGACCATATTTAAAAAAATTAGTGAAGTGTGTCTGAAATTATCGAAAGTCCAATCAGTTGGTCGTAGCATACTGGTGAATGTAGTAGTCAGTAGAAGAACAGAATTAATATAATTAGATAGAACCTCACATAATTAACTAACATTATTATTTTTGCGGTTTATAGATATAGAAAAAAAATGGTTAAAATGATACGAGTAAACATTATTAATCATTTCTTTCCTTAGGTTTGGGTGGGATTGAGGCCAATAATCAAAACAACAAACTGTTTCTTAATAATGTCGACGTTTCGAAATAATTTATTTCATCATCAGGACAATTTAAAATAGTTTATTGTTGTCAATATAGAAGCGTCGTAAAGCGGCAAGAAAGGCATCCGAAGATAAATCAAAGGCAACTTCTAAGTGTATCGCTTTGGTAGTAAAGCACACAAACAAACAAACTAAGCCTTTTGGGACTTGATACCTCTGGCTTTACCCAAAGTGACATAGATAGGGCCTCCATAATCCACACCCACGCACTGAAATGGTTTGACTTGATTCACTCCAGGAAAGGGCAAGACACCCATATGAGGTGTTACAGTGGAGGGTTTAACTCTAAAGCATCTGTAGCACTTATAAGGCATCCGAAGATAAATCAGAGACAACTTCTAAGTGTATCGCTTTGGTAGTAAAGCAAACAAACAAACATGGGACTTGTACAAATCTAGTACTGACTCCTTCTTATAAAAGCAAAATGTTCAACAAACGCTAGGGAAACTAGATTTAGACTTTATATGAGTGGAAAAATTGGGCAAAGCAAACCGCGAAGATAATCTTAGTGGAATTATATTTGTTGTAATGTGTTTTTGATCTCGCGGTAATCGGTGACCTTAAGATACGTTGAATTAAAAAAAAATGTTGAACAACTTGTTATTTATTGATAGTGCTTCTGTTTATGTATAATTGTCTTCATCATTTCGTTCTCTTTTCAGTCGCAAATACTGGAGCGCGTCCAATCGGATCGCGTGACTGTCACCAAACCAGAAGAGGATCGCAGGAGGAGAACGATAATAGTAGAAAAGAAGAATGGCTCGTTCGGATTCACCCTCCAGAGCTACGGGATCCACTACAAGAAAGAAAAAGAGATTGAGATGATCACCTACGTGGACTACGTCGACTACGACGGACCGGCTTACCGCGCGGGGATGCGCGAGGGCGACGTTATCCTCTCTATAAACGGCTCGGACATGGAGAAGGCTGACCACAAGACCCTTGTCAACTACATCAAAAATTGCGATACCAGGATGCGCATGGTGGTCTTGTTCGAGGATTGCGTCAGAAAGGTAAGCGCCAGCGCAAGCGCAGGCAACATTTATTTTTGCCTTTCTTCTTCTAGGTGGAGCTGCACATGCGATACATCCAGTTGCAGAGGATCCTCCAAAATAAGATGGAAGAGCTGGAGCGGCTGTGCGTGCGCGAACGGCAACTCCTGGAAGGAAAATGGAAGACTCACAGCCTCCCAGCGAGAAAGAAGGCGTCGCAAACCAACAACGGCGGACCACCAACCCCTACCCAAACATCCTACTCGTACTGCAGACCTACCGTGTCGACCGAGGACGTTGCAAAAGTCGCCCAGCAACATAAGCAGCCGACACCGCCTCTGGTGTTCGCCTATCAGTACCTAGATTCTCATTATAGGTGAGTTATTGGACCAAGTGCGCTTGGTCTTTCCAATTCTCTGTATCACTTTCGCACTTCGCGGCGCTTAAACTAGCCCCTAGGTAGTTCGCAAATTGCCGTCTATGTATCGTGACGTCCCGACGCTGCGCTGCCCGACGCTCGGACGAACTCTTTGACTCCGCGGCTTGGACGAACTCTGACTGTCCCTCCGCGCTCCAACTTAGTGGTTCGTCTCAACGGTACCCCGCGGTTAACCGCTGACTTCAGCCCTTTTTCACCTCCGGTCTCTCCCAATATACGTTCAGGCGAGTCCACTCGCAATTTCGCGTAGCCAGCAGTTCCTTGGGAACCGACTCGTATAGTCCTCTCCCATCGACATTTTCAACTCCCCGTGATAAGATAAAGTTATGTAAATATGATTTGTTTCAGATACATGCTTCACCCCTCGACGAGCTCCAGCGGCGAATACCTGCTGACCTTCGAGCCCCCGCGGTACAAGGACCAGCAGAGCTTCATCGTGAAGACCCCCTGCGACCAGAAGCAGTCGCGCGGCAACCAGACCAACCTGAACACCTTGGAGAAGCAGAAGAAGGCCCACATTCCGTGTCAAAGCTACGCGGGCCAGCTGTGCAACCCTTGCATGCAAGCGCAGGGCAGCAACGGCGACAATACTAGTCTGGATGCGTATGACTTGGCGAGCCCCTGCTGCGACCCGAGGTGCGTGCCGTCGACCAGGAGGCGCTCGCGAAGCCATAAGGATCAACATAGAAAAAGAGACTCGAAGACTGAGGAAACCCAAACCGACCCTCAACAGCAGCAACATGTAAGATCTCGACCACATTCCCAGTCGTCCCAGACGACCCCCACCGCTCAGAGCTACTCAGTCCCCAGAAGGTAAGGCTGGTTCTTTCAGCAAGAGTTAGTTTCTGATTTTGCCCCGCTTTCCAGATACCTCCACATCGGAGCAGGCCTAGTCAGTCAATGTAGCCTACACTCGTGCACCTCCAGCGAAATCAGCAACGTAGTCCCCACCACGGTAGGCGGCGAGAGCTCCGCCAACAGCTACACCACCTCTCTAAGCACCGACACCCTATACTGGGACGGTTCCTGTGATACATCTAGGCAATTAAGTATAAAATCTACAAAGCACGACCACCAGAGATACTCGCAACAGCCCCAGCCCCACGAGCCGATCTACGTCCAGTACAGCCAGGTCAAGCCGAAGTCCTGGGACAACCTAGCCACGAAGGCTTTCGGCGGCTACGGGTTCGGCTACGGTTATCTAGACACTTCCTCGAAGGGCGGGCAGAAGGGTAGCGGCAGCAGTACCACCGGCCGGTCTCATACCAAAGCACAGGGGACGCAGTACGTGAGGGTGGATAAGCACGCAGCTAGTAATTGCTCCAACCCCCCGCAATACACGCCACATACTCATCGGAGGTAGGTAATGATGTCGTTCGTTTTATTCAATAAAGTGCCTTTAGGAAACCACGTGGCCACAGGATTAGGCAACCACGTATACACTCAATGGTATTACTTCGAATTCAGTGTATACCTGGTTGCCTACTTTTAGTGGACTTTACAGCAAAGAAATTTTCGTTCCAGATATTTCCAGCCAACCAAATCCACGGAGAGCTTGCTCTCAGTCCCCAAATACTCGAACGAGGCGCTGTCGGATTCCAGCCTGTCTTGCGAGTGTCTAGAGGCGGTGTCGCCGGGTCCGGAGTCCGCGGAGGGGCGCTTCTTCCAAAGCCCCAGGCAGAGCGTCGTGAGTCCGACCGACCCGAACTTCGGCTACTACAGTGCGAGGCGAATTTCAAGGAGTGAATATCAAAAGAACGTCGTTTCTACGAGTTCAGAGGCTACCAGGCTGTAATTTTTTTAAGTCTCCCATGGGTGATATTTTGTAACTTTTTAGGAAATTTGTATAGGTTATGCCATAATTAACACCATAAGCACCAGGGACTACATATGTGATAAAGAAATGCGTAATGATTTCCACTTTTTAAAAATAAGATACCTTTGTGACATTGTTTACGCCATATATATGATAGTATTGATTTATTTATAAATTTTATGTAACTGTGCCTAGTTTTCGTTGATTTTTTTTACTAGAAACTTCAACTATTTTGAAGTAACGTTTAAGGCCTATTCCATACACTGTATAACGTATAACGCCAGGATAGATGTTAAAAATAAGTGAAAAATATGCTCCTATGTTGGCGTTTTAAGAACATTTTTATTTTAGGTTATAAAACTAACCTCAAAAGCTATACTTTTACCTAAAATCTGTATCGTTAGACTATTAGCTGGTTACCACGATAGTACTTTTAGAGGAGATTTCATTGAGTACGTTATCAGCATGGCCTCAATGTTAGTTTTTTAGTTTTATGATATTTCCAGCAGAATCAGGGATTCTGTCTTCGACAGTTCACTTTATCGTTATAGAATAAAGAAGGAACTGTCGTAAGATTCTTTCATGAGGTAATTATTACGCATTTAGTAGGTTTTATCTATTTATAATTTGTAACGTTTAAGCAGCAGTTTCCAAAAAATTGGTAGAAACGACCTAGACAATAAGTTACGTTTGTATGCTTGTATATTACTTTTATTATTTATTATATTGAATGATTTACTACCAGATCTATTTTATGCATGTCATATTTGATATAATGTTTTTTTTTAAATAAAATTTGTTGATCTGTATGTCTTGCAGTTTCATTTATTCTTTTTGATTTTGGCTGGAACTCGAAAATCATTTCCTGTGGGATAGCGTAGAACTAGAGAATTATTTTCAAAAGTCATTGCGAAATAGGGCTAAAGATGCATCTTTAAATTTTTCTGCATTCATAAACATGTAAAAATTGAGAGTTTTGTTTTATGTGTTTTTTTTTTCATTTGTAAGGGAAGGAATTAAACGTTTGTAATGCCGCGCTGGACACATTTTGGTGATGTTTTTATTGTATTTTTTCCAAAAGCCTTAGACCTTAGATCTAAACTACAGAAAAATTGGTAAGAATCTAGACAACCAACTTTTGGAGTAAATTATTTGCGCACCGCTAGGAGACAGCAGGCGCCCATCTGGGCTGATCAAGTCGAGTTTCCCATCTACCAGGCCCGTAGACAAATCGATATTTTTTACAATAATAGGTACAGTCCGGCGTAAAATAATTATTAATCTCAGCCGCGGGCTGTCGTATTATTTTTCTGCAATATTTATTTACGTTTTATTTAAATTCGCGAATAATCGTTACCTACTTTCAAATCCACGTGTTGGAAAACTATTATTATTGGGACAGGAATGGCGACTGTACAGGGGCATTCCTCATAGGTGTATTGATGAGTTATTGTCAGAGAAAACAAATGAACATCGGTAATGTAATATTTCTGCATAACCTTCATTTTTTTTTATGAAACACCCTGTATATCGATACACGTGTTTAAAGAGCACATTTTTCTGATTCCAAAAATATATAGTTTGCCTATGTTTGGATAAGCCGTTTTTGAGATATTGGGTCCTAAGGTTTTAAAAACAATATTAAAGAAATAAAGCATAGTAGCCATGAATCATCATGGCCGCGCGTCTAGATTTTAAAAACAAATGAATTAATTGACGTTTGTGAATAATTTTGTCAAAGTCAAAAAAATGTGGATTTCAATTGTTTCTTTTAGAGTTTCATAGGATTCAAATTTATATGAAATAACCGTATCGTCTGGAAAACTCATCATCATGCTTTTATCTAGTTTTAATATAGGTACTGTTTATGTATAGAAACAAATAATACCGGACCTAGTACTGTTCCCTGTGGCACTCCAAATTTTATACTTCTAATCTGGTTGATTTCATCCTGTATTTATACATCAAATGAAAGGTTAATCTTTTGGGCTTTGCTGGTGTAAGTAAAAAAATATGGTTACCGTTTAAAAATATTGAATGAATACAATGACGATGATCCGTGAGAATCTGATAGATAAACCAATAAATTAAATAATAATTTCTCTTAAACGCCTTATAGCTTCCGGAATCGATGTTGATATTAATAATTACGTACAATAATTTATTTACGAGTTTAATTAGTTATTGGACGTTTAACGATAATTGACCAAGGATTTCACTCTTACACCCAAATACATGCATATAAGTTTTATCTTTTATCTAAGTATCAAAATAACGAAGATTTAAGATATTTTTTTGATTTGACTTGACAACAAATAGATAAGACTTATATTATAAGTAGTTGCTGGCTGAGAATATAATTATGATAAAAAAATCTCCCTCCAGTTGCCCTTCATTTTTAAACAAAATACAAAACTTTGATAAGTACCTACAATTCGACATTTTATAAGATAACTTGGACTCGGTAAGGCAAAAATACCTATTAATCGATTTGACACTCGTATTAATACCTTGACATTCTTGCTTAAAAAATATGCTAGGTAGGTACCTACTTACCTAGTCACCCAGTGAATACTTGAGATAGGAACTGTAGCTTCAGAAAAATTGGTAAATCAATTTTATTGAAGAATTCAATATAGTCCTAGCTAGTCGAGTTAGCAAGTAATTTTTTTACTTATTTTCCAATGCCTGATCACATTTTTAAAGAAGTTTTTTTTAAGCTAAATCAACTCTAAATTATATACAGGGTGGTCGGAATTTAAGGCAGGAAACTTGGCCAGCTGGCTACGCCTAAAATTAGGAATTTTATGTCCTATAATAAGCCATAAGTAGGTACATATCGAAAAACAAATGGATTTCAAAAGTACAAAGTGGTGAGATTGTTGGGAAAAAATTGGCCTTTTCAATATCTCCGAAAAAATTAAAGATTTTTACTGAAATTTGGTTTGCAAGTTTAATAACAAACAAACACAATTTTTTTAATAACATTGTACTGGGTGATTATGTTAAAATTTTTAATCTACATTGCTTTCAATGCAAAAAAATATTTTTAGTTGTTCTTCGAAAATCTTATGATTTTTATTCTCTTTAAAATGATATATCACAACAATACTTTATTTTTTAAAATAATGCAGTTATCGCCATTATTTGATTTTTTTTTTATATTCTCCCCTAATTTTTATGAAAAATTAAAAACATTTTGATTTATTTATTAAAAACTTATTGGGTGTCTACGTATCATTCATAGGCTTTTAAAAAACTAACAAAAATTAAAAATTCTTTTAATTTTCAAGTAGGCCATGTAAAAAATTGTTTCAAATAGATATCTGTCAAAGTTTTGTTTTTGTTTTAATAATCTATCTCGTGTGGCTGTGGACGCTTTGGAAAGCGATTTAGACTCGGATTTATTATTACAACAAAAACAAAACTTTGACAGATATTTGTTTGAAACAATTTTTTACATGGCCTACTTGAAAATTAAAATATTTTTAATTTTTTAGTTTTTGTAAAGCCTAAATATTATTTGAATGATACATAGGCACCTAAAGTTTTTAATCAATAAATCAAAATATGTTTTGAGTGTTTTTTGTTTTATTTCATAAAAATTAGGGAGGAAAATTAAAAAAATCAAATAAAGGCGATAACATTATTTTTGAAAATAAACCATTGTTGTAATATATCATTTTAAAGAGAATAAAAATTGGGTTTTAACTAAGCCATATTATGCTGCTACGACTTGTATTTGAAAAATAAAAGTTGGTGCTATATCTCAAAATTTAAAAGAGTTGCTGCAAAATATTATCGTTTTTTCAAAATCTGCATCAAAAAGTGCTCTAAAAATGAAAAAACCGCATTAAAATATTTTCATAAATAAAGAAGTTATAATGGAAAAATTTTAATGAAATACTCGTAAAATTAAAAACATTTTGATTTATTTATTAAAAACTTATTGGGTGTCTACGTATCATTCAAATCATAGGTAGGTATTAGGCTTTTAAAAAACTAGCAAAAATTAAAAAAATTTTTAATTTTCAAGTAGGCCATGTAAAAAATTGTTTCAAATAGATATCTGTCAAAGTTTTGTTTTTGTTTTAATAATCTATCTCGTGTGGCTGTGGACGCTTTGGAAAGCGATTTAGACTCGGATTTAGATTTTTTACGCAAATGTACAGAACTAACCTCAAAGATTATTATTACAACAAAACCAAAACTTTGACAGATATTTGTTTGAACCAATTTTTTACATGGCCTACTTGAAAATTAAAATATTTTTAATTTTTTAGTTTTTTTAAAGCCTAATATTATTTGAATGATACATAGGCACCTAAAGTTTTTAATCAATAAATCAAAATATGTTTTGAGTGTTTTTTGTTTTATTTCATAAAAATTAGGGTCGAAAATTTAAAAAATCAAATAAAGGCGATAACATTATTTTTGAAAATAAACCATATTGTTGTAATATATCATTTTAAAGAGAATAAAAATTGGGTTTTAACTAAGCCATATACCTATGCTGCTACGCTACGGCTTGTATTTGAAAAATAAAAGTTGGTGTTATTTAAAAGAGTTGCTGAAAAATATTATCGTTTTTTCAAAATCTGCATCAAAAAGTGCTCTAAAAATGAAAAAACCGCATTAAAATATTTTCATAAATAAAGAAGTTATAATGGAAAAATTAAAATGACAAAAATCAGCAAAACAAAAGCGCGTTGATTTTGCTAAAATATTTTTACACATTTGTTGAGCTCTGCATTTGCTGTCATTTAACCTCCCTTGTATAAAATAATGCAGTTATCGCCGTTATTTGATTTTTTTTTTAAATTCTCCCCTAATTTTTATGAAAAATTAAAAACATTTTGATTTATTTATTAAAAACTTATTGGGTGTCTACGTATCATTAAGTCATAGGTATTAGGCTTTTAAAAAAATAGCAAAAATTAATAATTCTTTTAATTTTCAAGTAGGCCATGTAAAAAATTGTTTCAAATAGATATCTGTCAAAAATTTGTTTTTGTTTTAATAATCTATCTCGTGTTGCTGTGGACGCTTTGGAAAGCGACTCGGATTTAGATTTCTTACGCAAATGTACAGAACTAACCTCAAAGATTTATTATTACAACAAAAACAAAACTTTGACAGATATTTGTTTGAAACAATTTTTTACATGGCCTACTTGAAAATTAAAATATTTTTAATTTTTTAGTTTTTTTAAAGCCTAAATATTATTTGAATGATACATAGGCACCTAAAGTTTTTAATCAATAAATCAAAATATGTTTTGAGTGTTTTTTGTTTTATTTCATAAAAATTAGGGGGGAAAATTAAAAAAATCAAATAAAGGCGATAACATTATTTTTGAAAATAAACCATTGTTGTAATATATCATTTTAAAGAGAATAAAAATTGGGTTTTAACTAAGCCATATACCTATGCTGCTACGCTAAGGCTTGTATTTGAAAAATAAAAGTTGGTGTTATTTAAAAGAGTTGCTGAAAAATATTATCGTTTTTTCAAAATCTGCATCAAAAAGTGCTCTAAAAATGAAAAAACCGCATTAAAATATTTTCATAAATAAAGAAGTTATAATGGAAAAATTAAAATGACAAAAATCAGCAAAACAAAAGCGCGTTGATTTTGCTAAAATATTTTTACACATTTGTTAAGCTCTGCATTTGCTGTCATTTAACCTCCCTTGTATAAAATAATGGAGTTATCGCCATTATTTGATTTTTTTTTTATTTTCCCCCCTAATTTTAATGAAATACCTACTAGTGAAATTAAAAACATTTTGATTTATTTATTTTTATTTATTGGGTGTCTACGTATCATTCATAGGCTTTTAAAGAACTAGCAAAAATTAAAAATTCTTTTAATTTTCAAGTAGGCCATGTAAACAATTGTTTCAAATACATACCTCAAAGTTTTGTTTTTGTAATTTTTACAATAAAAACAAAAGTGTAATTTTTATAATAAAAACAAAACTTTCACAGATATCTAATTGAAACAGTGTTTTACATATGCTACTTGAAAATTAAAAGAATTCTTTATTTTTTAGCTTTTTAAAAGTCTAAAATTATTTATACGTAGGCACCGAATAAGTTTTTAATCAATAAATTGGATAAATCAAAATATGATTTGAGTGTTTTTTTGTTTTATTTCATAAAAATTAAGGAGGAAAATAAAAAAATCAAATAATGGCTATTACTCCATTGTTTCTGAAAATAAACCATTGTTGTAATATATCATTTTAAAGACAATAAAAATTGGGTATTAACTATAAACATAGCCAACTATGACTTGAAAAATGAAAGTTGGTGTTAATATCTCAAAATCTGAAAGAGTTAGCAAACATTTTTTTTTCAAAATCTGCATAAAAAAGTACTCTAAGAAAGAAAAAACCACATTAAAATATTTTCATAAATAAAGGAGGTAAAGGAAAAATAAAAATGCTTATATGAAACAAAAACGAGTCAATTTTACTAAAATACATATTTCCACATAATAGTAAGCCTTGATAAGCTCTACATTTGGTGCCATTTAACCTACCTTGTATCTCTTACCGTTTTCGAGACACCCATGGTGAGCACGATAAATGGGACACCCTGTATATTTTTGGTAAATTTTTTGCAAACAGTTCATTTTATGAAAAAAATTCAAGATACAAATTTTTAAACAGCTAATTATCTACAATAGTTATCATTTCAATTATTTGCATAGGTACAATCATGCTTAGCCCTACCCTGTCAATTTCTTATTAAAACCATTCATTACTAATAAAATGAGTGTCTCGGTTTTCCCATTTCAGCAAACGGCGATACGGTTTTTCTTTTAATTTCAAACAAATTCAGGATCTAAAAATCATTGCGTGTCTAGCAAAGAGTGTTTACCTACTTTAAAGGCGCAAAACACCGATTTATACAAATTTTTTAAAAAATAAATCGCATCGAGGGAAATGGGAAAATCTGTGTAAACATAAAGAAAAGCGCGCGCGGGAAGACACCTCGCCGAACTCAGCACGATAATTTTTTATACATAAAAGTACTTTATTTTCTGTGCCGACATGGTAGGAAAAGCGAGGCGGGATAGTAGTAGAAAATAAACTGAGAAGGGCAAAACCAGCATCGGCGTATGCCGTGGAGAAAAAGTACTTCAAATTCGTATAACTGCACCTCGCAGTTAGTTTGGTGTAGTGGCCCCACTGTGTAAAAGGTGTTTTGTGATTTTCCTCGCTTACTTTGAAAAAATTTACATTTTCTGCCGATGAAGCGATGTCAAAAAGGCACGTTGCTTACATAAAACCGGACGAACCTAGTTTCTTGAAAAAGCTGAAACGGCAAGCAGGTTATAAGGAAGGACCAACTGTAGACACTAAAGTAGGTTAGGTTAGACATATTTTTTAAAATTTATAAACGGTATTGTTTTATGCAGCGAGAGGATTTGGGGGCAGTTGCCGACGAAGACTTACAGGACACGGAGGAAGAACAGCCCACCGTGGTGGTCCTAAACCCAGGAGATTTAACAGCTGAAGAGGCTGTCCAAGAAACAGACAGGTTGAAGAAAGGTAAGCAAGCTTAAAAATGTACCTTTTGACATGCTCCAGTAGTCTCAGTTCTATTGTCCGTAGCACTATAACAAACAATTAATATTTCATGAACTAATTTTTTAATAATTGATAAAAATTAGTAATAAGCAGGCGGCGTCTCGGCAGCCAGGATCCGACTCGCTCGGCTATTTCCGGCTTGCGCAAGAGCAGTAGGTTGGCGCGAACACAAACCCGCGAACCTCTCAAATTTAATTCTCCACAAACAGCGCTCGAAAGTTTCGCATTTTATATTTAAAATATAAACAAACGCGAAACGGGCGTAATTTTCACACAGGGGTTGTCGAGTTTTCTTTCTTGGGCTAGGAATAGAGGAGAATAAAAGTTGGAGAAGTTGCGTTTTGTAAATTATTTTCCACCACGTTATTATGCTATTTAGACAGAGGCGCACTGACGCGTGCTGCCGTGGGAGCAACAAGAACAGAATTTCCTGGACACGTGATCATTTTAGCTCGTATTAAGACTTTGGAAAGGCTGCTCACTCCCCTTTTCACGAAAATGGTTTGGTCTATTATACGAAACGGTATTTTGCTCCAGCCTGACTACCAGATAAAATTTTCTTGGTCGGCCATTATTAATAAAACACTATCGCCGACTTGTTTTCCAGCGTTATTTTTGCGGGGCGATTTTTCCCTTGTTTTTCTTGCAAAAAAACACCACGCAGATTAATCTTCGTTCGTTATTTCACTATTTGTTAGTAGCGTAACTGTATATGAAATTTTTTAAATCGTCGTAATTGATGGGAAATTGTTTTTGTCTAGTTGCGCACCCACTAACTATTTTTGCGTTTTTGTGTTGAAATTTTAATTTTTAATTAATGCAAATAAACACCGTTCTATAAATAATAAATTACTTAATGAGTACCTGTATTAAAATCGTTTCCCATGTAAATCATCAGGTTATCGACTAGGTACAAATAATATAAATTTTATTAAATTGTTATTATTAATTTCCGTTTTGATTTTTACTTTGTTTGTACTTACATCGGACGGTATAACATTACAAACGTAATATATCGCCCCGAGGGAAATTACCAATATACAGGGTGTGTCACAAGTTTTGAGACCATCCGAATATATATCGTAAAATACGTAAATTATTTGCATTGTTTATTTACCTCAATCAACTGTTTTTTTTTGACACAACTTTTCTTTTTTTACTTAAATATTTCTGCGCTAAAATGCGCTAAAATCAGGATAAAGATAAAACTCAAATTTTCTTTAAAAATACATTTTTCTTTAGGATTTTACGGTTTAACTCCTTTAGAGTTGTTAAATATATAAATTAAAAAAACTGAAACTAAAGTTGATTCTAAAAGATGGGTACTCAGATTTGTTTTAAATAATTTTGAATTTTTAAATAATTCTTGTTAAGGAAGTGCGGCGTTTAATTTAAAAATAGGGCTGCGTCATCTTTTGACAGTCATCTTGGTTGTAGAAATAATAATAAAATTGGAAATATAGGAAGTAAGGTTAGGGATGACAGAGCACACACGAAAAGTAAGGTTATGGATTTTTGACAGCTCGATGGGGCCAAGCTAAGTAGAGTTACAAATTTTTGATAGCTCAATGGGGCCACGAAAAGTGAGGTTATGGAATTTTGACAGCTCGATAAGGCCGCGAAAAATGGATTTTGACCACGAAAAGTAATGTTAAGTATATATTTTTGATAGGTCGATGGGGCCACGAAAAGTAAGATGATGAATTTTTGACAGCTCGATGGGGCCAAAAAAGTAAGATTATGGATTTTTGATATCTCGATGGGGCCAAAAAAAGTAAGGAAATTTTTGATAGCTCAATGGGATCACAGAAGCAGTGAGGTTATGGAATTTTGACAGCTCGATAGAGCCACAAAAAATAAGATCGTGGATTTTTAACAGCTCGAACCACGAAAAGCAAGGTTATATATTTTGGATAGGTCGATGGGCCACGAAAAGTATGATGATGAATTTTTGATAGTTTGATGAGGCCACAAAAAATAAGGTTATGGATTTTTGACATCTCGATGTGGCCACAATAAGGTATGATTATGGATTTTTGACATCTTGATGGGACCAGAAAAAGAAAGGAGATTTTTGATAGCTCAATGGGGTCATGAAAAGTGAGGTTATGGAATTTTGAGAGCTCGTTAGAGGCACGAAAAATAAGATACTGGACGAAAAGTAAGGTTATGGATTTTTGACAGCTCGATGGGCCCAAGAAAAGTAAGAAGATTTCTGATAGCTCATGCAATGGGACCACGAAAAGTAGATTTTTGACATCTCGATGGGGCCATGAAAAATAAAGTAATACATTTTTTACATCTCGATGGGGCTACAAAAAGTAAGATTATGGATTTTTGACATCTCGATGGGGCCAAGAAAAGTAAGGCGATTTTTGATAGCTCAATGGGATTACGAAAAGTGAGGTTATGGAATTTTGACAGCTCGATAGGACCACAAAAAATAAGATTGTGGATATTTGACAGCTCGATGGGGCCACAAAAAGTAAGGTTATGGATTTTTGACATCTTAATGGGGCCAAGAATAGTAAGGAGATTTTTTATAGTTGAATGAGATCACGAAAAGCGATATTATGGAATATTGACAGTTCCATAGGGCCACAAAAAATAAGATTATGGATTTTTGACAGCTCGCTGGAACCACGAAAAGTAAGGTTATATATTTTTGATAGGTCGATGTAGCCACGAAAAGTAAGATGTTGAATTTTTGATAGCTCGATGAGGCCACAAAAAATAAGGTTGTGGATTTTTGACATCTCGATGGGGCCTTAAAAAGTAAGATTTCTGATAATCCCATGCAATGGGATCACGAAAAGTGGATTTTTGACATCTCGATGGGGCCATGAAAAATAAAGTAATACATTTTTGACATCTCTATATGGGGCCAAAAAAAGTAAGGAGATTTTTGATAGCTCAATGGGATCACGAAAAGTGAGGTTATGGAATTTTGACAGCTCGATAGGGCCACAAAAAATAAGATTGTGGATTTTTGCCAGCTCGATAGGATCACGAAAAGTTAGGTTATATATTTTTGATAGGTCGGTGGGGCCACGAAAAGTAAGGTTATGGATTTCTGACATCTCGATGAGGCCCAGAATAGTAAGGAGATTTTTTATAGTTGAATGGGATCACGAATAGCGAGATTGTGGAATATTGACGTTTGATATAGGGCCACAAAAAATAAGATTATGGATTTTTGACATCTCGATGAAACCTCGAAAGTAAGGTTATATATTTTTGATAGGTCGATGGGGCCACGAAAAGTAAGATGTTGAATTTTTGAAAGCTCCATGAGGCCACAAAAAGTGAGGTTATGGATTTTTTACAACTCGATGGGGCCGCAAAAGGTAAAATTATGGATTTTTTGACAGCTCGATGGGACCAAGAAAAGTAAGGAGATGGGGCCATGAAAAATAAAGTAATACATTTTTGACATCTCGATGGGACCACAAAAAGTGAGGTTATGAATTTTTGACAGCTCGATAGGGCCACAAAAAATAAGATTGTGGAGTTTGACAGCTCGATGGGACCACGAACTGTAAGGTTATGAATGTTTGACAGCTCGATGGGGCCAAAAAAAGTGAGGTTATGGTTGACAGCTTGATGGGGCCAGGAAAAGTAAGGTTATAGATTTTGAAGGCGCAATGGGGAAGGGGAGCTAAAAGTGGAAGTGACTAACGAAAATCAACAAAAATATAAAATGAAAAAAAATTACATATTACATTTTGAAAACAAATTATAATCACTTTGGATTTTCACAAAAGATGGATGAAAATCGAAATATTCGAAAATTTTGGATACGTCAATTTCTAATCGAATGTAGTCCGTCTGTCCGTCCGTCTGTCTGTCTGTCGCAAAAAGGTACGCGAATCATTCTAATATTCAACAAACTTACATAAAGTCCCTTTCGATAAAATCTTAGAAAGTTCTTTGAAAAAACGATAACGTTAAAAAATGTTCCTCTGAAGTTTGAAAAAAAAATCAATGATATTTTTTAAAGCACGAATCCTATTTCCAAAATGTATTTATACCGTTTATAAATATGTAGTTATTAAAAAAAATGTCAAAACCCACTTCTCAATTCCGAGGCTAGGGCTTGCTTTAATTCATCATCATCATTGTTACACTCTTCACAGGAAGGAAGAATATAACATTTCCGTCCGCATGTCCGTCACGTTTCACGCAAGCACGATAACTTTTAAGAGCGGATGGGCCGATCGTATTGAAATTTCGACTGTAACTTAAATTAGTGTTGAAGAAACAACCTTAATGTTTTTTTTAAATCCTGTGATGAAAAAAAAAAAATTTTAGTATTACTACGTACGCTATACAAATTGAAATATTAATGCGTTCCGCCAATCGAGTTGGCATCATCGGGCACCAATTTTTACATAAAGTAGGTACTCTCCTGCAAGAGTTATTTAAACAAACATTCTGAAAAAACTGCATGAAATGCAATAAATCTAGTTTGTTATTATATTAGCAAATATTTACTTATTTATTATTCATTAGTAAATACCTACGTGTTGGTTTATTTAGTACGAAGTTTACGAGTAGTATCAATATCAATAAATAAATATTTATTTATTTATACTTATTTACGATTTTGTATAAAATATTTAAAAATATTTGAAAAATAAAAATTAGTAGTGAAGTACTGACAACTCTCTGAAACTACCCCTTATTCAGAATGTGAGTTTGAGTGACACTATGTAAATACTCTTTGATTAAATCGTATAACTATGGAAACAACTTCATATGAATGGAGTCACCTGTTTCTTAAATTTCTAGCATCAACTTTGCCGAGGCTACTGTTTTTTTGTTTTTACCATTTAAATGAAAATTTTTTCCTAATCGAACTGCCCATGATGCGCAGTTGACCACATCGAAGGTACATAAAAGACGTATAAGGTACATAAAAAACGTCTGCGTCCTTGATGACGGTAAAGACGCTGACGTTTTTATGTGCCTTATGTCGATGCGGTCAACTATACAGAAATTATGAATAAAGCATTTAATTTACTTGGACCATAAGGCACATCACGTGGCAATATTTTTATGTGCCTTCAATCTGTGTGCAAAAATACAAAAATGGACATGGAAAGTCTACAAAGTTACTGTTTTTGATGGCGGTAAAGACCTCAAACGTTGACGTCTTTTATGTGCCTTATGTCGATATGGTCAACTATGCAGAAATTATGGAAAAAGCGATTTAATTCGTTTAAACTATTATACCATGCAAGGCACATAGAAAATGTCGACATGTTTGAGGATCTTTGCCGCCACCAAATTCGACGATATTTTTATGTGCCTTATATCGGTGTGCGAAAAATACAAAAATGGACGTGGAAAATCTACAAAATTAATTCATGAACTGTGTCTTTGATGGCGGTATAAAGATCCTCAAATACGCCGACGTTTTTATGTGCCTTATATCGATGTGGTCAATCATACTGAAATTATGAATAAAGCAGTTTAATTCACTTACACCATTGTACTATGTAAGGCACATAGAAAATGGTGTGTTGGAGGATTTTAACCGCCATCAAACTCGATAATGATTTTATGTGCCTTTATGTCGGTGTGCAAAAGTACAAAAATGGACATCTACAAAGTTAATTTTATGAAGTATCTTTGATGGCGGTAAAGATTATTAACCACGTCGACGTTTTTTATGTGCCTTATATCGATGTGATTAACTATACTTAAATCATGAACAAAGCAGTTTAGCTCGCTTAGACTATTGTACTGTGTAAGGCACAGAAAATATCGGCGTGTTTGAGGATTTTTATGTGCCTTATATCGGTAGAAATGGACAGGAAAATATACGAAATTAATTTTATCCTTGTATCTTTGATGACGATAAAGATGCTCAAATTTAACGACGTTTTTATGTGCCTTATGTCAGTGTAATCGCCTATACGAGAATATAACTAAAGTAATTTAATTCACTTAAATTATTTTACTACGTAAGACGCATAGAAATTGTCGGCGTGTTTGAATATCTTTGCTGCCGTCAAACACGCTGAAATTTTTATGTGCCTTATATCGCTGTGCAAAAATTAAAAAAACGTGATACGAAAAGTCTACATCTGAACTGTGTCTTTGAAGGCGGTAAAGATCCTCAAACACCGTCGACGATTTTTATGTGCCTTATGTCACTGTAGTGAACTATCCAGAAATTATAAATAAAGCAGTTTAATGTAGATCATTGTAGTATGTAAGGCACATAGAACATGTCGGAGTGTTTGAGAATCTTTGTCGCCACAAAATGCGACGAAATTTTGATGTGCCTTATATGAGTGCAAAAATTAGAAAAATGAGTCACGGAAAATCTACAATACAATTTTATGAATAGAGATCCTCAAACACACCGACGTTTTTTATGTGCCTTATGTCGATCTGGTAAACTATACAGAAATTAGCAAAGCAGTTTAATTTACTTAGATTATTATACTATGCAAGGCACATAGAAAATGTCGGCGCGTTTGAGGATCTTTGTCGCCATCAAACGCGCCGATGTTTTTATGTGCCTTATATCGGTGTGCAAAAAGTAAAAAAATATGATACGAAAAATTACGTATTAAATTTATGAACTGCGTCTTTGATGGCGGTAAAAATCTTTAAACACACCGACGTTTTTATGTGCCTTATATCAATGTGGTTAACCATACTGGAATTATGAATAAAGTGGATTGATTAATTAAAACCTTAGACCATTGTACTACGTAAGGCACAAAAAAAATGTCAGCATGTTTGAGGATGTATGCCGCCATTAGTTGCGCCGATATTTTTATGTGCCTTATATCGGTGTATAAAAAATGCAATAGACGTGGAAAATCTACATAATTAATTTTATAAACTGCGTCGTTGATGGCGGTGAAAAATCCTCAAAAACGTCGACGATTTTTATATGCCTTATGTCGATGTGGTTAACCATATTAAAGCTATGAATAGACGTATTAATTCACTTGGACCATTTTACTATGTAAGGCATGTAGAAAATGTCGGCGCGTTTGAGGATCTTTGCTGCCATCATACGCACCGATGTTTTTATGTGCCTTATATCGGTGTGCAAAAAGTAAAAAAATATGATACGAAAAATTACGTATTAAATTTATGAACTGCGTCTTTGATGGCGGTAAAAATCTTTAAACACACCGACGTTTTTATGTGCCTTATATCAATGTGGTTAACCATACTGAAATTATGAATAAAGTGGATTGATTAATTAAAACCTTAGACCATTGTACTACGTAAGGCACAAAAAAAATGTCAGCATGTTTGAGGATGTCTACCGCCATTAATTGCGCCGATATTTTTATGTGCCTTATATCGGTGTATAAAAAATGCAATAGACGTGGAAAATCTACATAATTAATTTTATAAACTGCGTCGTTGATGGCGGTGAAAAATCCTCAAAAACGTCGACGATTTTTATATGCCTTATGTCGATGTGGTTAACCATATTAAAGCTATGAATAGACGTATTAATTCACTTGGACCATTTTACTATGTAAGGCATGTAGAAAATGTCGGCGCGTTTGAGGATCTTTGCTGCCATCATACGCACCGATGTTTTTATGTGCCTTATATCGGTGTGCAAAAAGTAAAAAAATATGATACGAAAAATTACGTATTAAATTTATGAACTGCGTCTTTGATGGCGGTAAAAATCTTTAAACACACCGACGTTTTTATGTGCCTTATATCAATGTGGTTAACCATACTGGAATTATGAATAAAGTGGATTGATTAATTAAAACCTTAGACCATTGTACTACGTAAGGCACAAAAAAAATGTCAGCATGTTTGAGGATGTATGCCGCCATTAGTTGCGCCGATATTTTTATGTGCCTTATATCGGTGTATAAAAAATGCAATAGACGTGGAAAATCTACATAATTAATTTTATAAACTGCGTCGTTGATGGCGGTGAAAAATCCTCAAAAACGTCGACGATTTTTATATGCCTTATGTCGATGTGGTTAACCATATTAAAGCTATGAATAGACGTATTAATTCACTTGGACCATTTTACTATGTAAGGCATGTAGAAAATGTCGGCGCGTTTGAGGATCTTTGCTGCCATCATACGCACCGATGTTTTTATGTGCCTTATATCGGTGTGCAAAAAGTAAAAAAATATGATACGAAAAATTACGTATTAAATTTATGAACTGCGTCTTTGATGGCGGTAAAAATCTTTAAACACACCGACGTTTTTATGTGCCTTATATCAATGTGGTTAACCATACTGAAATTATGAATAAAGTGGATTGATTAATTAAAACCTTAGACCATTGTACTACGTAAGGCACAAAAAAAATGTCAGCATGTTTGAGGATGTCTACCGCCATTAATTGCGCCGATATTTTTATGTGCCTTATATCGGTGTATAAAAAATGCAATAGACGTGGAAAATCTACATAATTAATTTTATAAACTGCATCGTTGATGGCGGTGAAAAATCCTCAAAAACGTCGACGATTTTTATGTGCCTTATGTCGATGTGGTTAACCATACTAAAATTATGAATAAACGGATTAATTTACTTGGACCATTTTACTATGTAAGGCACGTAGAAGATGTCGGCGGGTTTGAGGATTTTTGTCGCCATCATACGCACCGATGTTTTTATGTGCCTTATATAGATGTGCAAAAAATCAAGAATGATGGAAAATCTACAAAATTCATTTTATGAACTGTACCTATTTAGATAAGTTCAGAATACATCAGTTTAGAACAAAAGAGAAATTTGGATTTAAAGTATTGGAAAGATGAACTATTCTAACCGTTCACTCAGTTTGTTGACCCTATAATAATTTTAGAAGAACTTTTTTTTATTGTAGAAGAGGATGTTGCTATCATTAATTTAAGTATTAGGAATAGAGAAAAATAAAAAAAAATTAAAGTATAATTAACGAGAGAGGAGTAATCGAGGAAAACCAATTTTGACAGTAATTTTTCGACTCGATTTTTAGAACACCCTGTAATTTTTTTCCACTGTATGATTTCTTGGCTGTTTCCCACAAAATCTTATACAACTCTCTTCCGTGCATTTAGAAACGGAGGAGGCACCGGCCGACCTAAGTTCCCGCATAGTATTCAAAGCCCCTAGCAAATCGAAACCCGCAGAAAAACCAGAGGAGAAGCCCTCCAAGAAAAAACAAGACCCTCAAGAGAAAAAGTCTAAAAAGCTCAAGAACAAAAAATTACTGTCGTTCGACGAGGACGAGGACGAGGAGGACAACTAACTTTCCCCGTGATACCCCCGGTAAGGGTAAGTGATCATAATTTTGTTTCTCCTTTTGACTACGAAAATGTTCGGAAAATCGATAGCAAGTATACGGCGAGTACCAGCGTGTAGGTATGCGAAAATTCGTAGCCGGAAAAATTGATAACTCGGGGCAGGCTGCAGGCGTTCGGCAAATGCATCTGGCAATATGTGCAACGTGCATTTCACACTGCCTCTAGATAAAATAAACGATTTAACATGTTTTGCAGAAAAAATGGGAGTAGCTCAAAAATAATTTACAAACGAATTATTTAGCAGATGTAGATATAATTGATTCACATTATTTGCAGAAACCAAATTAAAAGAAAATAGGTATACCTACATAATTGAAATTAATTAATAAATTATGGTTGCAGAAGAGTTGAAGTTAATGCCGGGATTACAGATTTAAAAAAATAATTAAATAAAAAGGACTAATTGGTTTTCGATGATTTGCACTAAATACTGGTGACATTATTTGTGGTAGAACTAAAACAACGAAACGTGCGTTAAACAACAAAAGCATAAAGAAAGTTATTCCATGACAATTTCTACCGAGCGAATCTAAAAGCATAATTCAAACGAAACGTCACATTTCCAGTTAGTAATAGGTAAAAGTCGAGGTAAAAGTATTTTTAGCGAATATTCCAAGTCGAATTGGGGGCCTTTGAAAAACACCCAACAAACGAGCAGGCATCAATAATGTAGGTACAAACAAGACACATTTTGCCCGCCCAGTTAGGTACGTTTGGGTAAAAGCGCTGGCACCGCTCCTGCACTCTGCCAAGACCTTTTTTTTTAACAAAAACCGACCTTTAGAAAAAAGTTATCAACTTTTTTTGCTGAAAATAAATTTATTACAATAAATTATTGGAAAGCGTTATGCGATAAAGACCAATGGTAGGCGTTGAGAAAAAGTTATTAGATACACAGTATACATGAACAAAATGAGGTTTGGGCGCAACCATTCCTCGTATGGGGGGTGTCCGCTGTACTTTTTTGCCGGGTGCGGTAATCTTCCTAAAGAAATTATGCACGTTGTTACGTAAAAATGACGCCCTAGATTTATTTTTCCTGCCATTTCTTGTCACCGGATTAATTAATAAGGGAAATTTATTAAGCGCAACGGCTTCGCGCAAAATTTGAATTTCGCTAGAACCGGTATATTTATTATTTGCTCGAAAATACGCTGTTGTCGAGCAGAAAAGCTTCCAGTAAAAAAAAAATCGGTAAACCAGCGTCGTCTTCGAGCAGAAAAAATAAAAGAAAACTCGTCGCTCTTGAGATTCCTTAAACTTTGCGTAATAATTAAGGAAAATGATTAAAGTCCACGCATTACTCATTTATTTATATTTAGCAGTTCGTAAGAGCGCCTTTCGGCATTCCTGTAACGAAAATGAGCCCGATATGCGATATTTAATCGATATATTTTCTCAATTGTTGTAAAATTGTGTCCACGCTTACGTAATGAAAAAATTTTAAGACATTGCGGGATGGAGAGCTACGTCACTATTTTTGGTCACGTGACGTACCGTTAGACGCCATATTGGCAGTTTAGTGCGATGCCAGGGGTTAGCGACGTGTGTTTGGTATTCTCCCGTGTTTTATAATTAATAAAAATCATAATTATTAATAAGGTATTAATTAGAATACGGTGTATTTGTTGTTTCGTCCAGTTCAAGTGTCAACAGTTTTGAATATCGCGGGTTAAAACGTTACTTCGGGTATTTACGACGATTGTCACCTAGTCCTATTGGCGGTGCAGATGTTCTCTGTTTCTTTCAAGTGAAATCCCATGTGCCATGGCGGGAATATAAAGAAATTAATGAATTTATGGTAATTATCGAGTGCAGTGTTCGATTTTGTGCAAAATTTAAGTGACACGGTCACTATACGTTTTTTCGAGGCCTAGCAAAAGTTTTCCGTCCCGCAGCGTCGTTGGCAGCACTGAATTTGTTATCATTTCCATCAGTGGTGGGGTTTGAAATTTTACCTTTCAAAATTGTTGCTTTGTGGTGATATTTGTTAACAATAAAGGATTTCTTTATTTATCCACGTTGCGCATTATTTTATTGCGGGTTTCACTACCTTGAAATTAGTCAAACTTTAGGCACTTCTTTCACAAACAATACAAAATCGCCTAATTTTCTTGCAATATTCCACCAGCCTACTTAATTAATAAATTCGGAGCAACCTAAATTTGCTGCTGCTGCTAATAAATCTTTTATTAATTTATTTCATTATGCATTCAGTTCCTTGGCTGGTGAAATGGAGATTACCTAACAGATAAAATAACTATAAAACCGTAATAGCACAATTTACACAAATATAATTAAGCCGTAAGTCAGTTTATTGGTTATGTTGTACGAAAGATGTACGTACTTTTACCGTTACAAACAACAACCAACATTTACAAATAATTGTAATAAACAATAAGTACGGCTTCGTTAGCTTGTTATTATTTAAAAACCCGGTTTAAAAAACCATATGTGCCTCCATCTTTAATCCTTCCGAATCATGCGCTTGCTGATACCGTACACACCTGCCACTACACCGCGCTTTAAACAAATTTTAAAAATATACTTACAGGACTCAATAAAAAAAAGCCTGTGTCTATAAGCTGCCCACTATCCCCCCACTTTACACTCATTCATTTTTCTTTTGATAGATCTGACTTTAACTGGCTATGGCAGCTGTCGCTGACATGGGGGAGGTTGATGAAATGCATTCCAAAGAGGAAGGTAGGTACAGATTCGAGTAAAACCCCGTGCCTCTTATGCCTCTTATACACATATACCTATTTCTTCCAGGTGGCGTTGTTGTGAACGGCGAATTACCAAACGACATAGACATGGAAAACCAGGATAGCCAGGACAGTGTTAAAAAGGCAAGCCTGCCCGAGTCGATGGAGGTTGACGAGAGCGAAACAGAGAACAATGATGCCAAAGAAATCAGGCACGAAGCTATAAGTACCACAGAGGAGAGTGCGGAAGACAACAACACCGCTGAGGAAAGTTCTGTGGCGACCGAAAACCAATCGGAGCTGAACGAGGACGAAAGCAGGGAACTCAACGAGGACGAAAGCAGCCAAGAAACAAAGTCTAGCGAGGATCAAATCGAGGAGCATGAAGTGGTTGACGATAGCGATGATAGTGAAGTGGAACAACACGACTCGGAAAATGAAGCGAAAGAAGACGAGCATAACGAAGAGGAAGAAGACAAATTGAGCAACAGTGCGAATGCAGTAGAAAGTGTAGAAGTGTCCGAAAGTCAAGACGCAACAGAAGAAAAACTGCTAGACGACAGCAACAGTCAAGACAAAATTGTGGAAATCAATGAGGAAGATGAGATTCATGAAATAGAATCCGACGACGACGACCACCACAGTAAAGGTAACGAATTAAGTTGTAATGATGAACCTATAGAATTAAATGATTCAGGTGGCGAGGGCGATGAGGGCGATGGAGACGTGATGATTGTTGAACCACCCAGAGAAAACGGTACTGAAGTTATAGACTTGGAAGCGGCGACGCCTGAGAAAAAAGAGCTATCTGACGCAGAATTAGAATCGATCACCCCTAGACGGAGCACGCGAAATTTAAACAAAAGCAAAAGTTACGTGGAAAGTGATAAGGAAGAGGAAGGAGAAGACGCGGAGGAAGTCGACGATCCCAACTCGCCGCAATCATCCGAGGAATCTGATATCGAAGAAGTACTCCCCCAAGACCCCCTGGCATGCAGCGACGCGATAACCGTCGAAAGAATACCCGCTGAAAAGCCGAAACCATTACCAAAACCACCAACAATAGTCGTAAAAGATACCAAAAGGCTAGTGGAAATAGCCTCGAAAACGAATAATACAAGCCAAGGCAAAAAGGAACCCACCCTTGTGATTATTGACACTAATTCTATATTATCCGGCCGTGGACCGGTCCCGGTAAATAAACAGCCACCCCCAGCGATTACTACCTCCAATTATACCTCCATGCTCCCGATGGCGCTCCCTGCGCAAGGGATGTACCCTCCCAACATGAGAGCCACTATAACTCCCATTCCCATAAATACTCCAAGCATTGCACCGGCACCACCTCCCAAAACCTCCCCTGCTACAATCACACCCACCTTACCGACACCTTTGCTTCCCACGTTAACGGACGATATGTTTGTGGTCGAGGCGCCCTCCTTTATCGTGCCCTATGTGTATGAAAAACCTCCTGTAAAAGACTTTAAAGAATTCGTGAAGGAGCTTCAGGCCCAGGTGTTGGAACAATTAAGAATATCTGAGGAAAAAGAAAAGGAAGAAACAAAGTCGAAAAAAGGAAAGGATGTGAAGAAAGAGGGGGATGGAGACAAAGAGGACAAAGAAAAAAAGAAGGAAGGGGACGATGTAAAGAAAGAAGACGAGGAGGCGGAGAAAATGGAGACGGATCAAGAGGAGCAGAGCAGTAAAAAGGAAGAACCAAAGAAAGAGCTGGACGATGCCAAAAAGCCGTACTCGTACTTTGAGAGTCCCTTGGGCAAGTTCTTTATAAATATAGGCTTTAATATGGTCCAGGAGTTTGTGCAATCCGACTTGTTGAGACAGCAAAAACGCAAACGTGACAGGGAGGGCGGTGCGAACCCAGAAACAGAAAAAACTATAAAATCATTAGTGAAGAACCTAGAGTATAGCAAAGAGAATAACGAACCTTTCAAGAACCCTATTAAAAAGTGCGAGTTCTGTAATTTCAAAACGGAATCTGCCCTCGCCATGTCTTACCACTTGGAGACGCCGCATATGAAGAACTTTGTTTACAAATGCAATTTCTGCCCGTACGAAATCCGTAGCCCGCACGACATACTTTTCCACATGGAGGCCGAACATGCCGTAAGAGGCCACCTGGAGCGAGCCCCCGCCTTCCACCAGTGCCCCAACTGCCCGTTCGAGGACAACCAGAAGGGTAAGTTGTCCCGGCATTTGGTCGCCTGTATGAGGAAGTTCAAGCCGGACAGAAACCTGGAGCCCCCGGTGGACTGGGAGCCCCCAGCGAAAATACCAAGAGTGCCTAAGATGAGACAGCAGGGTCTCAACGCCACTGCGGCCGCCTACCAGGCCATGTCCAAGACGTCTCAATACCAGTTCCTATCCAAGATGCAACTGCAGAGCACCCAGCAGGCGATGCAGAGGGGTAGAGGCCGGCCCTCGCTGGGCACCAACGCCAAGCCGCAGACGGTGCTCCGACCCTCGGGGATGGTGTTCAAGCAGCAGACCATGACCGGCGGGTCTGTTCTGGTCCCGACGAATTATCAGCTTAGCGGAAATCAGGTGTTCCAGGTAATGATGTCGTTTTTACTAGATTTTCTGAAGGTTCAGTTGGAATGATTTTTTGGAATGGCAATTGCTAGATTTCTGATTTGAAACGTATCTCTAATTCGGGTTCGTGGCACAAGCTAAGGCGGTTATTTAGGTTTTTTGCAATAAAACAACTATTGATAGTGAAAAATTATATATATCCTTGTAGGTTGTTCATTTTTAAACAAATTTAAAAAGAAAGTTCGTCCAAATCCATCCATTTTTGCGATTTTATCGCGTTTTGAAAAAACACGGCTAAAAGAGATAATGCAAAAATAATGCGACTTTTATGGTGTGATTTTTTATTTTGGCACGTACTTTTCCTTATACAGGGTGTTAGAGTTTAAATTTTGAAAATTATTTTTATTAATACCTACTTCTGTTATTTTTTAAGATTTTTGCCTGAAATTTTTTTATGCAGGTACAGGGTGATATCACCATTGGGATCTTGGAAGCAGTAAGAGATAGAGAATTGATTAAATTGGGGCGAAGTTGCACAATTTTATATCCAATAATATGCCGTGATGAAATGTTTGGCTTTTGAGATATTTGCAAAAAACAGAATTTTGAGTTTTCATTTTTGTCTTTTTCTAGCTTTGTTTGAAGAGATATCAAAATAGAAAGAATTTCTTTATTGCAATTTTTCCACCTCTACAACATAGAGTTAAATTATTTTGAATAGAACGTTTCGCCAGACCGGGGCCACCCTCAACTTTGTTTTTTCAAATACAGCCCTGACATTGTGTTTCCTAAATTCAAGTCTTTTTCATCCTGATTCCAATGATGTATGACACTCGTTGATTTGAACAATATTTTCAGTTCTAAAACTTAAATTAAGTAAAAAAACAGGGCCGTAATGAATAGATTTAATCACTTGAAGACTTAATTTTAGTTTTAGAACTGAAAATATTGTTCGAATCAACGAGTGTCATATATCATTGGAATCTTGATAAAAAATACTAACGAATTAAGCAAAAACAATATCAGGTCGTATTTAAAAAAAAACAGAGTTGAGGGTGGCCCCGATCTGACGAAACGTTCTAGGCCAAATAGTGTTGTAGAGCTGGGAAAGTCGCAGTGAAGAAGTTCTTTAAATTTTTTGATATCTCTTCAAACATCGCTAAAAAAAACAAAAATGAAAATTCAAAATTTTTTTGATATTGTTGATTTCATCATGGCATATTATTGGATATAACCAACTCTCTATCTCTTACCATTTCAGAGATCCCAATGGTGAGCATCGAATTTGACTCACCCTGTACATTTTTTGTGTAATTTTGATAAAAAGTCGAAGCGCAAACGGGGAAAAGGGGAGTTTGGCACCAATTAACACCTTAAGAAGAATCATAACCCTATTAAAAGTAAATTTAAATCTACGCAAGCGATGTTTTTATTCTGAAACGTATGTTATAATTTCACGAAATTGTATGCCCTCATATTATGCATGCGTAGATTTAGAACTAAATTTTAGTGATGTTATGATTTGATATATGCACTTCTGAGCCTAACTTGTTGCTATTAGATTTATTGATTTATAACAGAGTGTCACGTGACCTTGAACATATAACAACAAAAAACATGATCAAGGGTATTTAAAATGTGTATTTTCGACTAGCTATTATGATTTCATTTGTGTCGGGTCGGAGGTTAAAGTAAATTTCAGTTAGGAAAGAAACCAATATTGCCTTAGAATCCCAAACGAAAATAAAATTTATTAAAGCCTCCCATAGGAGAGTTGCACACACATGAATCTATGTCAAAACCATAGCTGACCATGTTTGTACAACTCTCCCTTGAACTGCTAATAGTACATGCATTATACCTACCCTAGATTTGGAGTGAAAATGAGAGGATGATGAGACTGTACCAAGATAATAATGACATCAGTATTTCTGCTTGCAAGTACGACAATTCCATTGAAAATGGGGCTTTGGAAATAAGACGTCAGTCTCGATATGCTAAATCACAAGTAATATGCCTTCATATTACACTACTTTTTTCTATTTCCTATCTAGATAATAGCTTGATCACTTTATTACTAGACTATTTATTACTAGGCTCAAATATTGCATTTAACGTTACATGTAGGTTTCGTGGACGGGACGTCACAAGTTTCGTTCGAAGGAATTAATATTTTACTTTATGGTGGATTGTTTGTAGTTTTAGGGGGTTCCAGGGAATTAGAAAGCTAGAGGCATTTGGAACTCTGCCTGAAGCAACCAAAAAAAGAAAAAGCTATAAAAATATATAATGAAAATTAATTTTAAGCTATTTTAACTCCAAGCTAAACTTGAACGTTACAACCTCCTCCTAACTTTCATTGTCATTCCATTCTGATATTGTCCATTTCATTCAAACAAACGAAGTGGGATACTTTTTAAAATCACAAGTAATAGAATTAAAAAAAATATTCATACAGAATTGCCATTCTATGCCTATTCCACTGGACCGAGCGTTTTCCAAATTGATTTTTCACAAAAAAAAAACTTAACCTAAAATTTTTGTCAAGTACACGTGAGCCGTTTCTTAATGTTTACCTGATAAGTTTATTGCTAGTGTTGAGAAGTAAAGTAGGATATGTGTTAGGTGGTGGGAGGACAAGATTTAAGCGGCCGGCTTGGTAACCCTGGCCACATGTTTCTCCCCAACATGCCTTCCGCCTCTAGCACTATGGCCATTCAGGTACGACAGATTTGCCTGCGTATCAACTTTTTTTATTTTCAGTGTCTCTAAAACTACTAAAATGCTCCACAACAGTTGCACAGAATAAACGATTTCTCTCACCTTTCATAAATGTTCCTAACTTGGCTGAAACGCTTCATTTTTAAGAAAAAAAAAGTCCCGACTTTTGTGTAGCAATTTACTATACGTACGCTTTATTTTAATAGTTTGTTTATTTACATTAACACTAGTCGCTATATTATATATTATTTAACCATTTTCTATAGCATATTTTTCTTTGGCCATATGGACAACACAAACTTAGAAGCCTTGAGGGTTTAACCTGCTAATAGCCCTGTTGCAGGGCCCGAAAACCACTTATTGTAACGAGACGTTCCTAAAAATTCGACACCTTGGCAACCGAAAATATTTAAAAATGCAACAGCATGAAGTTGCAAAAAATTATCAACCATGCATGTAATGACAACCATACTTTTCGAAACTTCCTAAAGGTATACCGAGGGGTCTTACAAAGTGTCGTCGGTATACCGTTTTATAATACGTGGTTTTTGGCCCTCTCGATCCTTCCCATTCTTGCCCCACCATAAAACCTACAATACGTTGGCTTTTGCAGAACGCGAATAAGAAGCCCTCGCAGCAGCCCAGTATTTCGATAACGCCTCTGCCCCGAGGCACGACGTCCTCTCCCGTGGCTCCCGCCAAGCCAGGCGACACCACCTCCAAGAACTCGTTCGTAATCTGCGAAATCTGCGACGGCTACATCAAAGACCTGGAACAGCTGAGGAACCACATGCAGTGGATACACAAGATCAAGATCCACCCCAAGATGATATACAACAGGCCGCCTCTGAACTGCCAGAAGTGCCAGTTCAGGTTCTTCACGGACCAGGGTTTGGAGCGGCATTTGCTGGGATCGCACGGGCTCGTCACCTCCAGCATGCAGGACGCTGCCAACAAGAGCAAGGATTCTGGGCGGTGTCCAGTCTGCGGAAGGGTAAGCGTAAATCGATGTTTATTTTACTTAAAAAACCTTAAATTAAATCGTATTTACAGGTGTATCAATGGAAGTTGCTTAATCATGTCGCGCGAGACCACAATATGACGTTGAAGCCGGCCCACTTATCCTACAAGTGCACGGTGTGCACCGCCACGTTCGGGATGTACAAGCAGTTCGAGAACCACGTGTACTCCGCACACAGTGTCGTGGCCAAGCGCGTGATGGATAAAAAGAGTGCCTCGTCGTCCCCTGCGACGGCCAACAAATCGGAAATGAAACCTTTAAAGATTAATGACGAGATTACGATTATTCCCCAGCCGGCGAAATCCACAAACGGGGCGAGCAAAGAGGGCAGCCCCTCTTCTACAGGGTCGAACAATTCCAGAAATAGCACTCCTAGTACTAGCAAAAGTAGGTAAATTATTTAAAAAAGAGAAAGTGGGCGTAATTTTGCACGAATGGTATCGTTATATCATTTATTTAATATTGTATACATACTAGCCTTTTATAATATATATTTAATGATTAATTTTGTATCCTGGAAAGTGTAAAGAATTAGGAAGGAATTTAATTAATAGTTGTAGTATTTGTAAGGAACTAAATAAACGAATATAATTTTTATCAATTGTTACTATATATAATCATTCTCGGAAGTAGGTTTCGAATCTAGTATCCCAGCTGGTGCAACTGGCTAGCTCGATTTCATATAAATTCTGTATATAAATATAAGAAATGAAGGATTAAGGTTTTGCCAATATCGCGCACGGACTGTAGAACAATATAACTTATTGTAAATATTACCTATCTATGTAAAGATTCAATTTTAAGATTAATTTCAATTTAACAGTCCAACACTGATACAAAAAATATTGGCAGTAAATTTGAGCTCGAATGGTATTCGAGGAATAATTTATTGGATAAAATTAATTTACTTAATTTCATACTATAAAGACAATACGCTGTCAAGCTCGATTTTTTTGTAAAAATATATGAGGGTAGAAAAAGAAAAATCGCTGGTTGTTGAGAAATTATGAACTATGCAATTTTGCCGTTCCACTTTCGAAACAATTGTAGTTACCTTTGTAAAATCTGTGTAATTTTTACTAGCCTTTGAAAGATCGTTGGAAGTTGTAATAAAGCCAACGATGAGGTAAAAACGTCCCTTCGAAAACACTCCTTACATTTTCTATAAGTTAATTCAAAGTACACGCTATGTAACAAGGAAAATAAGTCTTGGTTCATTAGTGCGTGGCAGTTTTGAGAGATATAGACTGTCAAAATTGGGCCTACAAGGCTTTAAAATATGAAAGTAGAACTATTTTAAATGTAATTCTAATCGTTTCGATTTTGAATTTATGAGCAAAAGTGCATCTTTCAGATTACGCTTTAATTCCTCCAATTTTCTCGAACTGAAAACGAGATCCTACCTGCCTATTTATTTTTGACTTCGTGAAGACGCCTAATATTCGCAAAATCAGATCTGTATTTCTTATATTGTAATCTGTATATATTTAATGTTAAAAATGAGACGTCGACAGCAACTGCTGACACTAATCAACGTGTCAACTATATATCTTAATTTTATATAAAATTATGTTACTGCGATCAGACTAAAGCCGACTTACCTAACGGTTGGCCGTGTTACTTAGAACAAAGTGCGGAACATGATATTACGATATCAGACATTTATTTTGCCTTGCATTTTTCTTTTAGATGTTCGAATGGCTTTTCTTTATAGTTTCTTGCCAAATGTCACATGTAATTTTTTTGTAGATCCTGCTGACTCGACTGCGCCTAGCGCTTCTCGTGTTGAGCGATTGGCACGAAGGAATGCGGACGAGGACGATTGAAAATTGTGTAAAATAAAGTTGTGTATGGACATTTTTATGCGAAACAACTCACTTGTTTTGGGCAGGATTTTATTATATTTTTAAATATATATATATACATGGACCAAGCGATGTCTTGTAGAGGAGAAACGCTGTCTGTTAATATAGTTGCATTATACTCTGGATCTGTATTAAGTACTATTTATTTAAATAACTATGTGAGACGAGACATGATTTTCGTATGGTATAGGATAGAGAGAATTTAAATAATGTTGCACTCTTGTAAAGACTAAAGAATAGAATAGAATATAATTATATATAAATGTGTTTCTTTAGTAATTTTAGTCCTGTTTTCCCAAATAAATAAATACATTTTAATGTTACTTATATTACATTGCAATTATTTATTTATTTGCTATATTTATTTTTATATTGATATACATTTTTTTGTTGAATTATAATCATTTCAGGAAATAAAACGTAATATTATTCTTTTTCGATTGACTTATTTCAATTTTTGTTGCGTCACATCACCACATTCAGCGGGTAAGTGTCTGTTAGCTTTCTAGGTTCATAACGACTTTAAAACCATCCAATGGCAGATTTATGCTTTGCTTAGGGGTCGGAAATCGAAATATTCTCGAAACCGAGTTAAAAAATGTCCAATTCGATATTTCGAGAAAAATTCAAGTTTGCTCTTTTGATTTGTGGATGGGAATGGAGTCGAGATCAATTGAGACCCCGATTATTTCTAAAAAAAATGGCCATAATCACTGATCAGAAATCCACTCGAATTGACTTATTTGATATTTTATCAGCTCTCGTATGTCGCCCAAGAAAGAATTATTCGCTCATAAAAAATTTCAATGTCCAATCGAATTCAGATAAAGTGTTAATGAAAGTTAATAAAATACTCTTTCAATCGAGATAATTGTATTTGATTATGATTGTAAGATAAGTTCCTAACGTAATCACCTTTGACAAATTTTTAAATTGATGGAAATTGTATTTGCTTCCACTGTTTATTCTATGCTTAAATAATTACAAAATAACTGCCTAAATACTCAACTTCCAAGGTCTTATTCATAAAGCTACAGGGTCTGGGTCATAAATGGTTGTTAACCACGTAGTTACGAATACTAGTTTTTGATATGCTACAGAATTAGGCAACCATATATACATTCAATGATATACTCATTTGCACATGTTTTGGCTAGACCTAAAGCGAATTTGGCAATGGGCACATTTGTTTACATTTGGGGGAATTTTGTGATTTAGCATTGGTGGGTTGGTACTGCCGTTTTCAAAGGTATCTGGTTTCTGTTGTTATCTTGTGGTTGGCAGCACTTAGTGGATCTTTTTTCGATTTGAAACAATTGAAACAGAGTAAGAAAAAGTAACAAGTTTGTAGGTAGTGCATTTATTTAGTTAAACTTTGTATTTCTTTAAATTATGAGTGCGGAAAGGTGTATCCATCTATTATTGAGGTTTGTCTCGCCAGACGAAAAAGAAAAAGTGGAATGAATCAGGTGAGTGCTGCATATATATATGTTAGTTGTTTTCCATTTACAATTTGTTCAGTTAGAAAATTTACAGTCCAAAATAATTGATAAACTGTAAAATTGCACCTTTGATTCTTAATAAAACCTAAATATTTTTTCTGACCATGCAAATTTGGTTTCTTAACCCCAAAATTGCTATTTTACAAAAAATAATCATATCCAAGAGTTTCTCGTTGACCACCATTTTGCCCTTCGCACCACAGAATATCTAACTTCGCACTGGCCCACTTATTTACTTCTAAAAGTTAATAAGCGAAACAATATTCTGTTTATTTAAAGTTATAGATAAATCACAATTGATGAGTAGTGCGATAATTCTATTAGCGACTATTGCCAAAATTCATCAGTTGGCTTTACCCTCGCTAATTTTAATCCTTAAGTTTAATCCTAGTGCTAATTTTAATCCTTAAATTAGATAACTAACAAAAAAAATGCACGCTTAAGTAATTGCAGAAAGGTATGGAGCTGTCGTTGTGGCTCCTGCTCTTCTCCGTCCCTATTTGATGTTCGCTTTTTCTTTGATATTATAATTATTAGTTTATTACAAAACTTATTGCTCTAACTTGGGCAGAGAATGCAGCGATAATACCTAGATCTAAAGATACTTTGGCAATGGGCAGATTTATATTTATATTTGGGGGAATTTTGTGATTTAGCATTTGATGGGTTGGTACTGCCGTTTTCAAAGGTTTCTGGTTTCTGTTGTTATCTTGTGGTTGGCAGCACTTACTGGATCTTTTTTTGATTTGAAACAGTTGAAACAGAGTAAGCAAAAGTAACAAGTTTATAGGTAGTGCTTTTATTTAGTTAACTGTGTGTTTTTTTTAAATTATGAGTGCGGAAAGGTGTATCCATCTATTATTGGAGTTTGTCTCGCCAGACGGTAAAGAAAAAGTGGAAAGAACCAGGTGAGTGCTGCCTATACGTTTTAAATTGCTACCTTAGTTGTTTTCCATTTACAATTTGTTCGGCTAGAAAAGTTACAGTCCAAAATAATTGATAAACTGCAAAATTCCACCTTTGATTCTTAATAAAACTTGGATATTTTTTCTGACCATTCAAATTTGGTTTCTTAACCCTAAAATTGCCATTCTACAAAAACAAATCATATTCAAGAATTTCTCGTTGACCACCATTTTGTCCTTCACACTGGCCTACTCATGCACTTCTAAGAGTTAATAATCAATAGAATATTCTGTTTATTTAAAGTTATAGATAAGTCACAATCGAGTGCGATAACTAGCGACTATTCCCAAAATTCATCAGTTGACCCTCGCCTTACCCTCGCTATCTAAGCTTCGTTAAACATTTTTCAGCCAACTTAAAATAAAAATCAATTCTACGATATAAATATTAATTTATTGAACTAACTCTAAGGAGTAATTGTACCTAATGCTAATTTTAATCCTTAAATTAGATAACTAACAAAAAAAATGCACGCTTAAGTAATTGCAGAAATATTTTAGTATAAAAAAATCATAAACGATTGGCCAAGATGGACATTAAATTATACAATTTATCACATTTAATCAAATTTCATAGTAAAATTATTTAAAACATGGCTGGTTTCTTTTTAGATGGTACTAGCGGACACAAATTGTATTATACATCTGTATGGGTTTGGTGTTCATACCACACACAACCTCAACATTGCGGTTTCGAAAGTCAATATCTATTTACTGTTTGTTATAATCTTTTACGTTCCAATCCCAAACAGAGGCTAGTAAGAGGTTCACCCAATACGCTTCCCACATGCTATTTAAATTTGGTCCTCTACTCCCAAAAACTTCATTGAAATTCACTTTCATCAAACCCACAACACTTTCAAAGACTGATTTCTAACGTCCTCCGAGGGGGACGAGTTCCACCTTTTGTGCTGCGGTGCAACCAACGTCTGTTGCGGTTTTTGCCAAAGTTTGTAGTCGTCCACGCTGCTGTTCTGCGCCGTTTCCCGCCTGCCGCAAGCGCCATTGGATTGTATGTTAGTATCCGGCAGGGAATTGTGCTCCAACGAAATATTAAGCGAGCTGTAATCGCTGTTGTTGTGCAACATGCTTCGAAGCAGCGCGCTCTTTGTGGAAACCTGGAAAAGAGGTCAAATGTTAAGGAAAATACTTCGGACAATTTTTTCAAGTCTTAATAATCGTAAACCACATGCCCATAAATAGGCAACCAACTATACATAATAACATCTATATAGTGTATAAATAGTTGCCTAATTCTGTGATCACGTGATTTTCAATCATTTAGTTACTGCAAGCACTGGGCTGGTAAACAATACCTTACCAACATGGAATTTTAATATAAAAATTGGACTCACCTCTTCAGTCATTGTGGAATTAACGAGTGGCAACCCAACGTCCTGGAAAGAGTTCATCGAAGAAAATCCGCTCTCGTCCTCTACAGAGCTTATACTTCCAGTTGCAGGCGAGGTCGACTTCTCCGACTTGCTCTTTTGATTGATATAAACATTATCGTTCAGGAGCTCAGTATCGCTCTCGGCGACGGATCCCCTGGCGGAATCCATATTTCTTGTAGTTTGTTTCGACACAGAGCTCCTGCGGACCTCGCTGAGCTGGAGCGAGAGCTTCCGATTGAAAGCCGTGGATATTTTTACCTCGGTTTCGGGCAAGATTAACTTGGGGCTAAGGGAAAACGAAGTGGCCCGTTGGGGTTTGGGCTCGGGCGTCGGGAACTCCTTGGCGAGCTGCGCCAAGAATTCAACGTCGTTCTCTGGCTGGTTGTTAATTTGAGCAAGATCCGGCTCTTGAATGTTCAACAATGATTGAGTAGTTCGGAAGAGCCGAAACGCTTCTTTGGCTAATCTTTCAGGAGGAATTTCCTCGGGGGATGGCTCCTCGTCTTTATTTTGCCTCCTGCAAAGAAACACACTCGTTGCACTACTAAACTATTAGCTTGTATCGGTGGTTACTTACCATGACGAATCTTTAAACGCCAAGTAATCGTCTATACAACTGAGCCCTGGGGTCAAGGTGGAGCTGTCGTGGCTCCTGCTCTTCTCCGCCCCTATTTGATGTTCGCTTTTCGATCTGGGTACCGAGTGTTTTCTATTTAGTCGGCTGCCCAGCAGCTCTAAGCTATGGTGCGCCTTTTCTAAGAAAGTCACTACTTGCTTCATCACGGCCCTGTACATCTCCCGGCTTTTTTGGCTCTGGAAAGCAACACGAGTTTAGTAAAATATATAAATTAATTTTATTGACGTTTAGTGAATGGCGCAGCCCGTGGTGAACTGCAAAATTTTGCCTATTCTTACCTCTCTGAGCTGCCATTGTAACGTTTCCATTTTGGACTGATATGCTATAGCTTCTACAGGAATATCTGATTTACGGGTGTTGTAGCAGATCGAAGCTCTTCTGTTACTATTTATGTTGCTGCAGGAAAATCGACGGGAATCCTCCATGTTGTTCCGGGCATGCTGTAAATAAAAAATATATGTTAGTAAAAATAATCAGACTGAAATTGAATATACATCGATGTCAAGGTGCTATCGAAGAAGCATTTTTACGATGCTAAACTTATTTTAATTTTGTTCTGAAATTAAATCGAATTAAGAAACCTCCTCAGATTTGATTTATTTATAATGAGGTAGGCGTAAGTATTTACCCTGGTTCGCTAAGGAAGATATAATAATGCTTTTAGAATTAGTCATATTAAAATGTCTGAAAACCTCATTTTACTATGCATACTTATATATGACCTAGCTGCTTAGACAGGCGGATCATAAAAAGCAAAGAATATGATATTATAATTTGTAATTGGATATTACGCAGATTAATTACACACTGTACTATATTTGGTGCGTTTACATTTAGCAGTGATCGCTTGGAAGATTCGAAGTGTTTACATAAATTTTTCACAGTTAAAAATTTTCCCAAAATTAAATAAAGTCATTTTTAGAGCGAGCCATAAACGTCTATCAAAAATAGGCAACCAGTTACACATTTCGTTTTTTCTGCGTATATATGGTTGCCTAACTCTAGACACGAGGTTTACAATCATTTGCGAAAGTTCCAAAATAAAACCACAGACTTCTAATTTCTGGTAATTCCACAAAACATCAGATGTTATATTAGCGGTAATACACTCTGTACATCGTATATTAAACAACTACAGATGTCTTGAACAAGCAAACCAAACAATAAAACAGTAAAGAGAGAACTACAGTTACGGTACAGAGGACACGATATATTATGTCAACAACTATCTATTAATCGTGTCATCTGGATATGAAAAAAAGACTAAATACGTTCCTATTTTTTCAGGTCCCCGTTACTGTACGCGTGTAATTAAGAATAATATCGTTATGAGAACCGACATTAAAGCGAGCAAGTCGTACTCGAGCGGGCACAACAACGCGACATATACCTATTTAATGTCGGCGTAAGTTAACACATAATTTGCGAAAACTTGTTTTTTAACGTTGAAAAAGTAATGCGGGGATTTTTCCCAGCAAATGGCCCTTCATTTAATTTTAACAAAGTTTAATAAAAATAACTAGATAAAATGGTGCCTAGCGATCTGACAAGGTGTTTTTTCTTTTTGAAAAAACGGGAGAACCATTTTTGGGCGAAACTTTGGAGTGGCCAAAAAGTGATTTTTGGGTGAGGGAGAATAAAAACTGCTTCAGAAAAAAATTTAGTGCCTTTTATTGCTCTTTCCTACGATGATTTATTTTATAATTTGACAGCTGTCAACTGGAAAAATTCTTAATCTGACGCCAGATTTAAATACAGCAATTTTCAATTATTTTTTAGAAACGTCACTGAAATGTCAAAAAAGCTTCGACTTTTATGTCAAAAACGGTCCGGCAGTTCCGAGGGTGATTTAAAGTCGAATCAGCACCCACCGAACCAAAAATCTCGGTATCGTATATTTTCACATATCAATCCGACTATACGCCCAAGTATACAGAATTAGACTATATACGATTGTCAAAATAATTATTGGTGATTTTAAAACAATCGCAGCTCCGCTTCCTTTCTCTATGGAGGACAAAGTTTGTTTAATTGTCTATTATCGCCCATTTTCAAAAATGGATAACTTATTTATTTTTATATTTTTAAGGTAGAAATTTCTACTTATAAAGGTAGAAATTTCTACTTATAAAGTAGTTTTTAAAGTAGAAATTTCTAGTTTTCAAAGTAGAAATGTCTAGTTTTAAAGTAGAAATTTCTAGTTTTAAAGTAGAAATTTATTTCTAGTTGTAAAGCAGAGATTTCTAGTTTTAAAGTAAAAATTTCTATTTTTAAGGTAGAAATTTCTATTTATAAAGTAAAAATTCCCAGTTTTCAAAGTAGAAATTTCTAGTTTTAAAGTAGAAATTTCTATTTTTAAGGTAGAAATTTCTACTTATAAAGTACTTATACTTATAAAGTAGAAATTTCTAGTTTTCAAAGTAGAAATTTCTAATTTTAAAGTAGAAATTTCTATTTTTAAGGTAGAAATTTCTACTTATAAAGTACTTCTACTTATAAGTAGAAATTTCTAGTTTTCAAAGTAGAAATTTCTAGTTTTAAAGTAGAAATTTCTATTTTTAAGGTAGAAATTTCTACTTGTAAAGTACTTCTACTTATAAAGTAGAAATTTCTAGTTTTCAAAGTAGAAATTTCTAGTTTTAAAGTAGAAATTTCTATTTTTAAGGTATAAATTTCTACTTATAAAGTACTTCTACTTATAAAGTAGAAATTTCTAGTTTTCAAAGTAGAAATTTCTAGTTTTAAAGTAGAAATTTCTATTTTTAAGGTAGAAATTTCTACATATAAAGTACTTCTACTTATAAAGTAGAAATTCCTAGTTTTCAGAGTAGAAATTTCTAGTTTTAAAGTAGAAATTTCTATTTTTAAGGTAGAAATTTCTATTTATAAAGTAAAAATTCCCAGTTTTCAAAGTAGAAATTTCTAGTTTTAAAGTAGAAATTTCTATTTTTAAGGTAGAAATTTCTACTTATAAAGTACTTCTACTTATAAAGTAGAAATTTCTAGTTTTCAAAGTAGAAATTTCTAGTTTTAAAGTAGAAATTTCTATTTTTAAGGTAGAAATTTCTACTTATAAAGTACTTCTACTTATAAAGTAGAAATTTCTAGTTTTCAAAGTAGAAATTTCTAGTTTTAAAGTAGAAATTTCTATTTTTAAGGTAGAAATTTCTACTTATAAAGTACTTCTACTTATAAAGTAGAAATTCCTAGTTTTCAGAGTAGAAATTTCTAGTTTTAAAGTAGAAATTTCTATTTTTAAGGTAGAAATTTCTACTTATAAAGTACTTCTACTTATAAAGTAGAAATTTCTAGTTTTCAAAGTAGAAATTTCTAATTTTAAAGTATAAATTTCTATTTTTAAGGTAGAAATTTCTACTTATAAAGTAGTTTTTAAAGTAGAAATTTCTAGTTTTCAAAGTAGAAATGTCTAGTTTTAAAGTAGAAATTTCTAGTTTTAAAGTAGAAATTTATTTCCAGTTGTAAAGCAGAAATTTCTAATTTTTAAAGTAGAAATTTCTAGTTTTAAAGTAGAAATTTCTATTTTTAAGGTAGAAATTTCTATTTATAAAGTAGAAATTCCTAGTTTTCAAAGTAGAAATGTCTCGTTTTAAAGTAGAAATTTCCATTTTTAAGGTAGAAATTTCTACTTTATAAGTTTTCAGAGTAGAAATGTCTAATTTCAAAGTAGAAATTTCTAGTTTTAAAGTAGAAATTTCTAGTTTTTTTAATTTTTACTGTGGCCCTTCAGAGCCATCGTAGATTTTAATTCGCTCTGTATGAAGCAAAAAATTTCTCCCAACTTTTGTTTATATTTCTCATTCACAATTAGAAAGTCCAGAGAAGAAGTAATCTACCATTTTTACCGTACGAGGTACACCACCCCCTATACGGCGCTAATTATAGTAATTTAACAATACTGAGGAATTTTAAACTTTTACATGTGTAAGTATTTGACGAAGAAACTCTTCATTATTTTCGTTGTTCTAGTTATAAATGTATTTTTAATGAAACCATTTGCTTCGTCTAACATCTCACGTATATAAATAAATATACCGTTTCTCTTGTTTGTTAGCTTAGGAAATAAAGGCAGCAAATATACTGAAAGTAAATAGGCATCGCACAACTTAGAACAACATGATTCTCAACTAATTAATAACTGGATGGTTAATGAGTGTACAGGGCGAGTTTTAATGATTTTTTCGACAATCGTATATAGTCTAATTCTCTATATTTGGACCTGGGACGTATGGTCGGATTCTTGATATGTGAAAATATACTCTGCGAGATTTCTGCTTCGCTGGGTAAAAAGGCACGCAGATTCGAGTTTAGAGATTAAATATAAAGATCGGAGCTATCCTTCTAACATTTCAGTGTTATTTAAAAAAAAATTACAAATTCGAGCACTCTTACGAACTTTTCATTTAATATAATTTAAAGAGATTATGACACAATAAAATATTCCGTACAAAAGATTCTTGTCCACGGAGCCCTTATTTCCTGTGTCGGAAGGAAGTAAGCACCTCGGTATAATTTCATTTGGCGATTTTAATGTGTTTTCCTCGCGTGCGCTATCGTAACACATATGGTCCCGCAAGAATTTCTAAGACGTCGTAAATCGATTCTTTATGCCGCATTTGTGTCACAAAACCATTTTCGGTATGCTCGTGTATAGGTGGTAGGTCAAAGTGTTGCATACGTGACAGTACATCAAATAATTTTGTCGGGAACTGGATTTAAAAGTATTCGAGGTTCGTGTCCCGCAAGGGTCTATTTTGGGGCAATTGTTTTTTTTACATTTTAGATTTACATAATATCGTTATTTTCAGTTAAAATGATCTGCCAAAATAGTTTTTTCATTTCTTTTTTTTATCCTTGATAGCTGTCAAAATCCACTGTCAAATTTAAAAATTGAAAAATATGTCTTTGATTTTTGAAAACAATGTTATTTTTCTTAAAAGAAGAGATACAAACTGTTTAAATTTTTCAATTTTTATAATTAAAATTAAAATAACGTTTTCACTTTTGACAGCTGTCAAATTTTCTGTCAACTGAATAAAAATGCCATTTAATAATTATTACCGTAAATGACTTTAAGTACTTAAAAAGACATTTTTCTATAGATTTTGGAGGTACTGAACACAAAATTAATTTCATGAAATTATTGTGTTTGTTGGTAGCTGCCAAAATTGCTGTCAAATTTAAAACCATGCAAGTTTGTCTTCCATACTTTTATAAACAATGTGAATTTCCATAGAGGGGAAATCAAGTGTCTTTTTTAATTTGCTAGTTCCATAATTGATATTAAAATACAGCTTTTACTTTTGACAGCTGTCAAAATTTCTGGCAGCTTAATGAAAATACCATTTAATAATTATTTCAATAACTACCAAGCAGACATTTCTCTATTTGGAGGAATTGAATCGAAATTGTTGTAAGAAAAATATTATATTTGTTGGTAGCTGCCAAAACTGCTGTCAAATTTAAAAAAATGCAAGTGTGCCTTTCGAAATTTTGAAAATAACGTGAATTTCCATAGAAGAAGCGCTATTAAGTGTTTTGAAATTTGCTAGTTCCATAGTAGATAATAAAATAAAGTTTTCACTTTTGACAGCTGTCAAAATTTTTCAACTTAATAAAAATGACGTTTTATAATTATTATTTAAACAAATAAACGTACTTAACAAACATTTTTTTATAAGTTTTGGAGGTACTGAATATGAAATTGATGTCAAAAAAATATTATGTTGGTTGGCAGATGCCAAAATCACTGTCAAATTTAAAAATTGAGAAGCATTATTATCTTTCGTAATTTTGAAATCTATGTGATTTTTCAATAAAAGAGGACATACAAAGTATTTTACAATGTTCTATTTTTGAAACTAAAATAACGTTTTTATTTTTGACAGCTGTCAAATTTTCTGTCAACTGAATAAAAATGTCATTTATTAATTATTCCCACAAATGACTTTAGTACTTCAACTTAAAAATACATTTTTCTGTAGGCTTTGGAGATACTGAACACGAAATTAATTTAACAAAATTATTATGTTTGTTGGTAGCTGCCAAAATTGCTGTCAAATTTAAAACTATGCAAGTTTGTCTTCCATAACTTGATAAACAATGAAATTTCCATTGAAGGGAAATCAAGTGTCTTTTTTAATTTGCTAGTTTCATAATTGATATTAAATACAGTTTTTACTTTTGACAGCTGTCAAAATTTCTGGCAACTTTATGAAAATGCCATTTAATAATTATTTCAATAAGTACCAAGCAGACATTTCTCTATTTGGAGGAATTGAATACGAAATTGTTGTAAGAAAATATTATGTTTGTTGGTAGCTGCCAAATCTGCTGTCAAATTTAAAAAAATGCAGGTGTGCCTTTCATAATTTTGAAAATAAGGTGAATTCCTATAGAAGAAGTGCAATCAAGTGTTTTGAAATTTGCTAGTTCCATAATAGATAATAAAATAAAGTTTTCACTTTTGACAGCTGTCAAAATTTTTCAACTTTATGAAAATGACATTTTATAATTTAAACAAATGAACGTACTTAACAAACATTTTTTTATAAGTTTTGGAAGTACTGAATACGAAATTGATGTCAAAAAAATATGTTGGTTGATAGATGTCACAATTGCTGTCAAATTTAAAAATTTACAAGAATCTTGAAAATAATGTTGGTTTCCATAGAAGAAGATACATAAACTGTTTTAAAGCTTTCTATATAGTTCAGTAATTGATATTAAAATAAAGTTGTAACCTTTGACAGCTGTCAAAATTTCTGACAACTTAATAAAAATGCCATTTTATTATTATTTCAACAAATTAAAGTACTTAACATTTTTCTACAGATTTTGTAGGTACTTGATGACACCTCCTGCGGAAGGAACCACACACTTAGAAACAACGGACACACACGCAATATCCAAGTACGCTACTTATCTTTTCATTTGCGACGGTCGGGAATCCAACAAGTGTGCTTGCCTCGTGACCAAGCAATCATATTAATGAGCTTACTCGGGGACGCCCTGTAATTTTGTAAATTATAATTATAATGAGGCGGGCGCAATTCACGTCGAAGGTTAGTGTAATTTAATTTTTTGATGAAGAACTTTTATTCTATAACTGCTGATCTACATTCTCTGGCGCAATTATGCTCTGACCTTATTTACGCCCTCTCGGTTTAGGATATTACCTGCCTACAATAGATTACACAAATTGAAGTTTTTCTGCTCCTATCACGCTGCTTCTTAACTAACAAAATTACTACTTGGAATTTAGACAAATTTTTTAGTTCCTCCATCTATACAGGGTGCTCCTCCGCTGCACCGACACACTACAACCAATGTAAAGGTCATGCCAGGCCAAGTCATAACTGAGAGCCCTCCCATATCTGTGCTCACACACGTTACTACTATTGGCAAGTCAACAAGGAACTTTAATTCATGTTTCAGTTTTTTCCATAGTTTCAGTCACTTCTTGAGGTCATTCGTTCCGAGGCATGACCGCGATACGGCTTCCAATTATAATATTTAAAATCGTTAAAACAATTACTTATGTGCTCGCAGGGGTACGAGAGCTGATTGTGCACGTTATCTGAAATTACATCGAATAACTTAATCGTTCTTCATCTCCCGAGGAGCAGGTGTACTTATCATAAAATGTATAAAGACAGGCCGTTGTAATTAGAGTCGGACAGGTAGAAGTGGATAATGGGCCTCATCTAGGAGCGCCAGTGGCGTAGCTGGAGCAACTTGAAAAAAAATGATGTTCAAAAATTGCTACCCTCTTTTCATCGTCAATAACTAAGTCCATGTTGATAGAATAATACATTACAATATGCAAAAATAAACAAAAAATATTTCATTTACCAAAGAACTAGGGTTTCGAATTTTTTTCTGGTCTAAGATTAATATTTGAGAATATCTGTCAATTGGCAACTAAATTATAGTGGAAGATTCTATTACTAGCTCGCATAAGTTATAATTTGTATAAAAGCTTTTGACACTGCATCTTTTTTCAGATTAAGCCAAGGGACGAACTATTTGGGAAAGAAACAGATATTCAAGCGTGTAGTGGTTTCGACATCCATACCATGGACGACAAAGTGCATCGGCAAAGTGTATAACTAACAATATATAACAGACACTAGTGATATTTTTGGACATATCTAGTTCACTCTATCGTAGAGAGAACGACCGGTTTCGTCAAACCAGAGCCGAGATCTCGACGAGTATCTTGTCAATATTCTTGTTATTTCTAAAATAGCTTGGGTATGACAAGTGTTAAGGCTTGTAACTGTATTCGGGGATTTTCTGGGGGCTTCGGAGCTCAGAAAAGCAGTTAGTAGGCTCTGGTTTTCGCGTGCGAGTGATGGTACTATGGGAGACGAACCGCTTTAGGGAAAGGAGATAAAGGTATGCATTATTATATTATTCAATTATTATTCTTACTAATTTGTATTTTTCTATATATAGGTAGGTTCCGAACGAGATAGGACATGGTGAAGACATCGCAAGGTAAATATACATAAAATATACACAAAAAAATCCGCTCCGTTCTCACTTCGATGGGCACCGCGCTCACATTAGTCACACTGTATGAAAGACCGCGCCAAGCCGTAAAGCAAAACCCGAACAAAACATCTTATTTACATTGCCACGATCATTAGGATAAAAAAATTGAGGACTCACGAAGTGAATGTGGATTGTATAACTGTTGCATCACGGTCTTGAATCGAATTGCGATAATAAAAAAAATTGGGTTCCCTTACAATGAGATCGCCACTCCTCCGTAGTGAAATAGTTATGTAAATAATGATGGTATCAAGGCACCTGACGTTGAATTGGAAGTTTTCGAGATTGAGATTGCACATTTCGCATTAATGATTAACGGGGAGCGATGTAGAGTAAAAACATTCTATTTTGGGACGCTAATAATAACTCTGTTTTGTAAGATTACCCATGGAACGAAACTGATAAGGAAAGGATTTTTCTGTATGAGTTTCATTTCTATATTCCTATTGCGCTATCGATTTTTAAATTTGGTAATTTTTTCGAAAATTTTCAGTAAAATATGCCTATTTCGGACATTATTAACTTTTTTGTTTTTCAACATAGGCAGACAAAAGTAACATGTGAGGAAATAGGGAAGCTTTAGGAATTCGTTTTTCGGAAAGTAAAAAAATACGCCCTCTGTTGAATTTAAATAATATAATATATGTAATCATAATAAGAGAACCCTTTTCGCGTATAATAGTACATACGCAAAATTGATCTTAGGTCAGTTCCACTATATTGGCATCCACAAAAATGAGAAATACCTACTGCGCATCCATACCACTGAAGAATAACTACTGCGCATCCAGAAAACTCAAAGACACCTACTGCGCATCCACAAAGCTCAAGGATACCGACTGCGCATCCACAAAGAACTTAAATAATCTTTTGGTTTTTCAAGATTAAGGAACGAAATAACACAAGGGTAAAGGGGAAAATCCTACATATGCTCATCTCTCTATTTTTATAATAAATAAATAAATAAATACACCACATGTAATTACGACCCCCTTTATCCCAGAAGGCTGAGCCTTGTGCGGGAAGGGGCTACACATTTAAAGACAAGGGACACACATCCAATATCCGTGTATAATGGAAAAATCCCTCTCACAGTATTTTCCATTGCCACGACCGGGATTCGAACCCGGGACTTTTGGGTGAGAGGCAGGTACTCTACCATCTCGACCATCAGTCGTACTAATAATATGAATAATAAGATTTTTAAAATTGGTCAAAATTCCTCGGAAAATTTTTAGGAATAAATTTTTGTTTTACAATAAAAAAAAGCAAAAAGGACATAAGAAGAAGAAAGAGAACGGTTTAAAGAATTCTAATTCCAATTCTCATGTCCTAATTTTCATAAATAAAAACGCTACATAATTTTAAAATAGGTTATGCGCAGAAGAAGAAGAATTTAAAAATTGAAAAATATATTTTTATAATTGAAATTAAAATAACGTTTTCATTTTTGACAGCTGTCAAATTTTCTGTCAAATGAATAAAAATGCCATTTAATACTTATTTCCACAAATGACTTTAGTACTTGAACTTAAAAAGACATTTTTCTATAGATTTTGGAGTTACTGAATACGAAATTATTATGTTTGTTGCGGTAGCTGTCAAAATTGCTGTCAAATTTAAAACTATGCAAGAAGTTTGTCTTTCATAATTTTATAAACAATGTGAATTTCCATAGAGGGGAAATCAAGTGTCTTTTTTAATTTGCTAGTTTCATTAATGATATTAAACACAGTTTTTACTTTTGACAGCTGTCAAAATTTCTGGCAACTTAACGAAAATGCCATTTAATAATTATTTCAATAAGTACCAAGCAGACATTTCTCTATTTGGAGGAATTGAATACGAAATTGTTGTAAAAAATTTTTATGTTTGTTGGTAGCTGCCAAAACTGCTGTCAAATTTAAAAAATTGCAAATGTGCCTTTCGAAATTTTGAAAATAACGCGAATTACCATAGAAGAAGTGCTATTAAGTGTTTTGAAAATTGCTAGTTCCATAATAGATAATAAAATAAAGTTTTCACTTTTGACAGCTGTCAAAATTTTTCAACTTTATGAAAATGACATTTTAAAATTCAAACAAATAAATGTATTTAACAAACAATTTTTTATAAGTTTGGAGGTACTGAATACGAAATTGATGTCAAAAAAATATTATGTTGGTTGGCAGATGCCAAAATCACTGTCAAATTAAAAAATTGAGAGGCATATTATCTTTCGTAATTTCGAAATCTATGTGATTTTTCAGTAAAAGAGGACATACATAGTATTTTACAATGTTCTATTTTAGAAACTAAAATAACGTTTTTATTTTTGACAGCTGTCAAATTTTCTGTCAACGGAATAAAAATGCCATTTAATAATTATTCCCACAAATGACTTTAGTACTTAAACTTAAAAAGACATTTTTCTGTAGGCTTTGGAGCCTATTGGAGGTACTGAACACGAAATTAATTTATGTTTGTTGGTAGCTGTCAAAATTGTTGTCAAATTTAAAACTACCTATGCAAGAAGTTTGTCTTTCATAATTTTATAAACAATGTGAATTTCCATAGAGGGGAAATCAAGTGTCTTTTTTAATTTGCTAGTTTCATTAATGATATTAAACACAGTTTTTACTTTTGACAGCTGTCAAAATTTCTGGCAACTTAACGAAAATGCCATTTAATAATTATTTCAATAAGTACCAAGCAGACATTTCTCTATTTGGAGGAATTGAATACGAAATTGTTGTAAAAAAAATATTATGTTTGTTGGTAGCTGCCAAATCTGCTGTCAAATTTAAAAAAATGCAAGTGTGCCTTTCGTAATTTTAAAAATAACGGGAATTCCCATAGAAGAAGTGCTATCAAGTGTTTTGAAATTTGCTAGTTCCATAATAGATAATAAAATAACGTTTTCACTTTTGACAGCTGTCAAAATTTTTCAACTTTATGAAAATGACATTTTAAAATTCAAACAAATAAATGTATTTAACAAACAATTTTTTATAAGTTTGGAGGTACTGAATACGAAATTGATGTTAAAAAAAATTATGCTGGTTGGCAGATGCCAAAATCACTGTCAAATTTAAAAATTGAGAAGCATATTATCTTTCGTAATTTCGAAATCTATGTGATTTTTCAGTAAAAGAGGACAAATACAAAGTATTTTACAATGTTCTATTTTTGAAACTAAAATAAGGTTTTTATTTTTGACAGCTGTCAAATTTTCTGTCAACGGAAAAAAAATGCCATTTAATAATTATTCCCACAAATGACTTTAGTACTTAAACTTAAAAAGACATTTTTCTATAGATTTTGGAGGTACTGAACACGGAATTAATTTATGTTTGTTGGTAGCTGTCAAAATTGCTGTCAAATTTAAAACTATGCAACAAGTTTGTCTTTCATAATTTTATAAACAATGGGAATTTCCATAGAGGGGGAATCAAGTGTCTTTTTTAATTTGCTAGTTTCATTAATGATATTAAACACAGTTTTTACTTTTGACAGCTGTCAAAATTTCTGGCAACTTAATGAAAATGCCATTTAATAATTATTTCAATAAGTACCAAGCAGACATTTCTCTATTTGGAGGAATTGAAACTAAATTGTTGTAAAAAAAATATTATGTTTGTTGGTAGCTGCCAAAACTGCTGTCAAATTTAAAAAATTGCAAGTGTGCCTTTCGAAATTTTGAAAATAACGCGAATTCCCATAGAAGAAGTGCTATCAAGTGTTTTGAAATTTGCTAGTTCCATAATAGATAATAAAATAACGTTTTCATTTTTGACAGCTGTCAAAATTTTTCAACTTAATGAAAATGACGTTTTATAATTATTTAAACAAAGAACCGTACTTAACAAATATTTTTTTATAAGTTGTGGAGGTACTGAATACGAAATTGATGTCAAAAAAATATGTTGGTTGGCAGATGCCAAAATTGCTGTCAAATTAAAAAATTTACAAATAGGTATATCTTTCGTGTTTTAAAGATTTCTAGTTCAGTAATTGATATTAAAATAAAATCCTACATAATATGCTCATCTGTCTATTTTTATGAATAAGACCTATTTTTAAAATTTTTGTACTTTTGTCGACAAGATTATTAAATTTGATTTATTTTTTACCATTTCTTAATATCTTGAAATTTTTACCGAGCACCTACTTTTTGGAAATTAATTGTATTTTTGTTCTTCAACATAAGAAAACGAAAGTGATATGAGAGGAAAGAGGGAGAGTCGAGATATCTTCTTGCCGAGTATTTTCATAAATAAAGACGCTGCAGAAGTTTAAATTTCAATATGCGCAGAGGCAAAAAAATTGACTAAAAAACACGCTCTCCGTTGAATGTTTATAACTTATTTGTTTTTTAAGATTAAGAAACGAAACTGGCATAGGGGGGAAGAGGAAGGATCAAAGATTTTTTTGTATGTAGCTCATATCTCTATTTCTATAAATAATGACGCGGCCGATTTTTTAATTTAATCGTTTTTGAAAAGTAGAAGCGAAACTTTCAGAAAAATACGCGCTCCAATGGCCGTTCAAAATTTTGTTGTTTCTCCATATTAAGAAACGAACCTGACAAAAGTGGAAAAAAGGTGGAGAGAATTTTAATTTTTTCTTATAAAAAATTGAAACTTACGTAAACGTGATCCTCACACAATGCGGCTTTTACATCAGGCAGTTTCGGAAGCTTCAATGCGCACGCCCATCTCACACGTGCCCATGGACTTTCCGGCAGCCAGAAGAACAACGTGGAACGGTCATACTTACTGGGGCAATTCGGCACGATACACCTTTTGGAAATCACCATATTGAACTAGACACCAAACACTGACAAGGACACCTCATGCGATACTGAAGTTTCAAAATTTGAGCAAATTTATTAAATACCTAGTTGGCAGGTAATTAGCTGAATTAAGCCCTCCAATAAAATGTTGTCGCCTGACCCTTCGAAGAAATTAGGGAAATTTGCCCCAGTAAGAGGATTATCTTCCATTAGTTTTATTGCATAGTGTTGAAACTATTTCTCAAAATATTGGCAATATTAGAAATAAATTAAATATTCATTAAAGAAAGGTCTTTATGACTATGGGAAATGTGGATATAATGTGCCGATATTTTGTTAATTATCGCCCCTTCTTCGAAAAAGATTATGTTAAAATTAGCATACAAGAAGAATTTAGAATTCTTTTAATTTTCAAGTAGGCCATGCAAAAATTTGTTTCAAATAGATATCTGTCAAAGTTTTGTTTTTGTTTTAATCGTCATAATTTAAGCTTAAGACGATTCCTAAAGGGAAGGTAAAAATAGTAATTGTTGCCCAAAAGTCAGAAAAAAAATTATTTTGAATTTTTGCAAGTAATTTCATTGTAATAAAAAATATTCTCTTCATATTGCACTCAAATATCAAAAATCAACCTACTTGGAAAACAAAGAGTTCCAATTATGAATTTTCGCGGGTGCTGTTTCTGCTGGTTCGAGTGCAATATAAATTGATCACTCTGTACATATTCCCTACCGTACGCGTACTCATGAAATCTATTTCAGGGTGTCAGTGGTGTAAACCTGTCGCCAAACGCCATTAAAGCGTAAATCAGCATTGAAGGCAAGATTAAGTGGGCACTTGCAATAATCGTAATTTCATTTGAACCGAATAAACAACATGACGAATAGCCCTTTTAATGGTTTTGCCCCCGCTAGCGGTAATTTTATGCGTTCGAAGCTATGAAATTCATCCGTAAATAACTGGGGAATGCACGACTTTTTAATCCTTTTGTGTTTTATTATAGCACCAAGAGTTGAGAGCCGCCACAAGTGTGGGACGTATTTTCAACCGTCCGACGTTTCTAATGTATTTCCGCCCCATTCATGTGGATGGACTGTTTACATTCTACGTTTGAACGCTATTTGTGTTAATGTGGCAAAAAAATGGACGCGTACTGCATGCCGACGACGGAGTTACTGCGGTAGCTTTTTGGCAGCGTAAACACTCGGTATAGTGTGGCGAAGGAAACAATATTCAGAAAGAGGTGCCAGTTTTTACTGCAGATACTGTCTCCGATAATGGGATTATAAGTTTATTGTTACAAAATTTTTATAAACATTATATGTATTTAACAATTAAAAAAATTTTTATTGGTAGAACCTGCCAAACTAAATTTATTACAAAATTTTCTTAATGACAGAAACGACCCTATAAATATTTCAGATATTTATACTCGTAGCAGGAACTGCAAACCAAATTTATTTTCAATTATTTTTTAATGGCAGAAACTGCAAATCTTTACCTGAATATTTTTTTAATGGTAGAAACTGCAAAACTAAATTTATTACAATTTCTTTACTGGCAGAAACGACCTTGCAAATATTTCAGATATACTCGTAACTTAATAGCAGGAGCCGCAAATCAAATTTATTTTCAATTATTTTTTAATGGCAGAAACTGCAAACCTTTACTTGAAAATTTTTTTAATGGTAGAAACTGCAAATCAAATTTATTTCAATCTTTTTAAAGGTAGACCAAATTTACTAGAAAAGTTTTTTATCGGTACAAACTGCAAACTAAATTGCAATTTTTTTAATGGTAGAAACTACCCTGTAAATAATTCTAATAATGGCAGAAGCTACCATGTAAATATTTCAGATATTTATTACTCGTAACGTAACCTAATGGCAGGAACTGCAAATCAAATTTGTTTTCTATTATGTTTTAATAACAGAAACTGTAAACCTTTTTTAATGGTAGAAACTGTAAATCAAATTTACTGCAATAATTTTAATGGTAGACCTAATTTATTAGAAAAATTTTTTATTAGTAGAAACTGCAAACTAAATTGAAATTTTTTTTTAAAGGTGGACCAAATTTACTAGAAAATTTTTTTATCGATACAAACTGCAAACTAAATTGCAATTTTTTTAATGTTAGAAACTATCCTGTAAATAATTCTAATAATGGCAGAAACTACTCTGTAAATATGTCAGATATTTATTACTCGTAACGTAACCTAAGGCAGGAACTGCAAACCCAATTTGTTTTCAATAATTTTTTAATGACAGAAACTGCAAACCTTTACTTGAAAATTTCTTTAATGGTAGAAACTGCAAATCAAATTTATTGCAATATTTTTAATGGTAGACCAAATTTACTTGAAAATTTTTTTATTAGTAGAAACTGCACACTAAATTGCAATTTTTTTAATGGTAGATACTACCCTGTAAATAAATCAAAACTACCCTGTAAATATTTCAGATATTTATTACTCGTAACGTAACCTAATGGCAGGAACTGCAAACTAAATTTGTTTTCAATTATTTCTTAATGGCAGAAACTACTAACCTTTACTTAAAAATTTTTTTAATGGTAGAAACTGCAAATCAAATTTATTGCAATATTTTTAATGGTAGACTAAATTTATTTGAAAATTTTTTTATTAGTAGAAACTGCAAACTAAATTTTATTGCAATTTTCTTAATGGTAGAAACTACCCTGTAAATAATTCTAATAATGGCAGAAATGCCCTTATAAATATTTCAGATATTTATTACTCGTAACGTAACCTAATGGCAGGAACTGCAAATAGTGCAAACCAAATTTGTTTTCAATTATTTTTTAATGACAGAAACTGCAAAGCTTTACTTGAAAATTTTTTTAATGGTAGAAACTGCAAATCAAATTTATTGCAATATTTTTAATGGTAGACTAAATTTATTTGAAAATTTTTTTATTAGTAGAAACTGCAAACTAAATTTTTTTGCAATTTTCTTAATGGTAGAAACTACCCTGTAAATAATTCTAATAATGGCAGAAATGCCCTTATAAATATTTCAGATATTTATTACTCGTAACGTAACCTAATGGCAGGAACTGCAAACAGTGCAAACCAAATTTGTTTTCAATTATTTTTTAATGACAGAAACTGCAAAGCTTTACTTGAAAATTTTTTTAATGGTAGAAACTGCAAATCAAATTTATAGCAATATTTTTATTGGTAGACCAAACTTTCTTGAACATTTTTTTATTAGTAGTAGAAACTGCAAACTAAATTTATTGCAATTTTCTTAATGGTGGAAGTTATCCTGTAAATAATTCTATTAATGGCAGAAACGACCCTGTAAATATTTCAGATATTTATACTCGTAACCTAATGGCATCAAACCTAATTTATTTTCAATTATTTTTTGATGGCAGAAACTTTTACCTGTAAATTTCTTTAATGGCAGAAACTGCAAATCAAATTTTTTTTCTAATGGTAGAAACTACCCTGTAAATAATTCTAATAATGGCAGAAATGCCCTTATAAATATTTCAGATATTTATTACTCGTAACGTAACCTAATGGCAGGAACTGCAAACAGTGCAAACAAAATTTGTTTTCAATTATTTTTTAATGACAGAAACTGCAAAGCTTTACTTGAAAATTTTTTTAATGGTAGAAACTGCAAATCAAATTTATTGCAATATTTTTATTGGTAGACCAAACTTTCTTGAACATTTTTTTATTAGTAGTAGAAACTGCAAACTAAATTTATTGCAATTTTCTTAATGGTGGAAGTTATCCTGTAAATAATTCTATTAATGGCAGAAACGACCCTGTAAATATTTCAGATATTTATACTCGTAACCTAATGGCATCAAACCTAATTTATTTTCAATTATTTTTTGATTGCAGAAACTTTTACCTGTAAATTTCTTTAATGGCAGAAACTGCAAATCAAATTTTTTTTCTAATGGTAGAAACTACCCTGTAAATAATTCTAATAATGGTAGAAATGATCTTATAAATATTTCAGATATTTATACTCGTAACCTAATGGCAGGAACGGCAAACTAAATTTGTTTTCAATTATTTCTTAATGGCAGAAACTACTAACCTTTCCTTAAAAATTTTTTTAATGGTAGAAACTGCAAATCAAATTTATTGCAATATTTTTAATGGTAGACTAAATTTATTTGAACATTTTTTTATTAGTAGAAACTGCAAACTAAATTTTTTTGCAATTTTCTTAATGGTAGAAACTACCCTGTAAATAATTCTAATAATGGCAGAAATGCCCTTATAAATATTTCAGATATTTATTACTCGTAACGTAACCTAATGGCAGGAACTGCAAACAGTGCAAACCAAATTTGTTTTCAATTATTTTTTAATAACAGAAACTGCAAAGCTTTACTTGAAAATTTTTTTAATGGTAGAAACTGCAAATCAAATTTATTGCAATATTTTTATTGGTAGACCAAACTTTCTTGAACATTTTTTTATTAGTAGTAGAAACTGCAAACTAAATTTATTGCAATTTTCTTAATGGTGGAAGTTATCCTGTAAATAATTCTATTAATGGCAGAAACGACCCTGTAAATATTTCAGATATTTATACTCGTAACCTAATGGCATCAAACCTAATTTATTTTCAATTATTTTTTGATGGCAGAAACTTTTACCTGTAAATTTCTTTAATGGCAGAAACTGCAAATCAAATTTTTTTTCTAATGGTAGAAATTACCCTGTAAATAATTCTAATAATGGTAGAAATGATCTTATAAATATTTCAGATATTTATACTCGTAACCTAATGGCAGGAACTGCAAACTAAATTTGTTTTCAATTATTTCTTAATGGCAGAAACTACTAACCTTTACTTAAAATTTTTTTTAATGGTAGAAACTGCAAATCAAATTTATTGCAATATTTTTAATGGTAGACTAAATTTATTTGAAAATTTTTTTATTAGTAGAAACTGCAAACTAAATTTTATTGCAATTTTCTTAATGGTAGAAACTACCCTGTAAATAATTCTAATAATGGCAGAAATGCCCTTATAAATATTTCAGGTATTTATTACTCGTAACGTAACCTAATGGCAGGAACTGCAAACAGTGCAAACCAAATTTGTTTTCAATTATTTTTTAATGACAGAAACTGCAAAGCTTTACTTGAAAATTTTTTTAATGGTAGAAACTGCAAATCAAATTTATTGCAATATTTTTCTTGAACATTTTTTTATTAGTAGTAGAAACTGCAAACTAAATTTATTGCAATTTTCTTAATGGTGGAAGTTATCCTGTAAATAATTCTATTAATGGCAGAAACGACCCTGTAAATATTTCAGATATTTATACTCGTAACCTAATGGCATCAAACCTAATTTATTTTCAATTATTTTTTGATGGCAGAAACTTTTACCTGTAAATTTCTTTAATGGCAGAAACTGCAAATCAAATTTTTTTTCTAATGGTAGAAACTACCCTGTAAATAATTCTAATAATGGTAGAAATGATCTTATAAATATTTCAGATATTTATACTCGTAACCTAATGGCAGGAACTGCAAACTAAATTTGTTTTCAATTATTTCTTAATGGCAGAAACTACTAACCTTTACTTAAAAATTTTTTTAATGGTAGAAACTGCAAATCAAATTTATTGCAATATTTTTAATGGTAGACTAAATTTATTTGAAAATTTTTTATTAGTAGAAACTGCAAACTAAATTTTATTGCAATTTTCTTAATGGTAGAAACTACCCTGTAAATAATTCTAATAATGGTAGAAATGATCTTATAAATATTTCAGATATTTATACTCGTAACCTAATGGCAGGAACTGCAAATCAAATTTATTTTCAATTAATTCTTAATGGCAGAAACTGCTAGTCTTTACCTGAAAATTTCTTTAATAGTAGAAACTGCAAATCAAATTTATTGCAATTTTTTAATAGTAGACCAAATTTACTCGAAAATTTTTTTATTGGTAGAAACCATTGCACCCAATGTGCCAGATTCACATACGATTCGTTTATCACAAAACAAAAGTCCATCTCCATATTTACATTTACGGCGTGCTGCTTTGCCTTTGATTGAAAGATCTCCGGCGGGACCTTTAACAGAGAAAGTGGTACCCACCAGAGTGTTACTTCAGATTGTATCTAATTCAGGTGCAAAAAGTAAATAATGCAACAAACGAAATTTTGAATAAAGAAAGTGTCGCACCCGATCACCGCTCGGTAGGTAGTTACGCTGTTGCGTTGGAAGAAATTCCATGCAACGTTAATTTTTTTTCGCCGGCTCGGCTGCGTTATACATATGCAAGTATACACAAATATTTGTCGTTAAAATTGTAAATGAGCATACATCGTTTTTTCAAAAATAATTATAGGTGTAGGACGTAAACGACAGTAGGGGCCTTGAGTTTGATATAAATCAGTAATGATATGATTTTTGAACGGACTGAAAGTTGTGATACGTTAATCACTTGGCGTAACAACGTCCCCGTAGCTTGGATAATTATTAATTGCGGAAATAATTATTTATAAAAACATGTTTCGATGGCTGATGGCACCGAGGGAGGAGCAAAAAAGTGAGGAGGACTTTTTTGTCGGGCATTCTTGTTCGGGATAAAACCAATACGATTTTGTTATATACTTACTATGTTATTTTTTTTTTTGCAAAAAACCACGAATAATGGCATCCCGGTGCCCGGATTCGATCCAGCGTGTAGCCACGTTAATAACGTACGGTCGGCAGTATTTTACGGACCAGTGGTTGCTGGATCAACTGCATTGTCGGAATTTTCTTCTATTATGTGCTTTCCTCATGTCCCAAAAATAATTTTTAATAATTTCCCTTAATTTTTACCAGCGAATCGCGAACGTTAGATATTGAACACTAGTGACAGAAAGTCAGGTTTTCACGAGCCAAATATAGTCGAGGAATTCGTCAAATTTATAAAAGTGACAAGAAATAGTTGTACGTTCAACATTTCAAAATTTCACGTTAAGCAACGCGCAAACTGGGTACTAATAAAGAATTTAGAAAGGCCGGAGATAACGAATAGAACAAGACATATATTTATTATTATTGAACAATATAACTGTTCTGACTGGTTATTATTGAGAAATGTACCTTGTCACCGCAGGTAACTAACCATTGTAATGTAAATAGTCATAAAACTATTCAATTGCCTATGATCTGCATGTACTTATGTATGTTTGGTATTAATAAAAATACAGGTAGGAATAACATGAATCGATTAAAGCTGGATATTTATTTATAGATGTCAGACTATAATAGGTGCAATAAATATAGTTTACTAAAGCGTATTCATAAATATAGTAAATCTGCCTCTTATGAGCTTAGCTATACTTTGGCTATACTTTATTTACAGAACACAAATAGTTAAGCCACGCCCCATTTGCTTAGACCAATCTATGCAATAATCAGTTTTACACGCTACAAATTAATAAATAAAATAATATGAATCGATGGAATAACCTCAAAAAGAAAATGTATTTCTATTGATTTTTTTTTAATAATACGTATCTTTAATATTCCCAAAAGTACACCAAAGTATTGAAAAATACAATTTTAGTAGATGAATGGGAATAACAGCAAATCAAAACAATGAATAACTTAACAGTAAACCTTACAAAACAGTCAAAACTATTGCTTTATTAATCTGTTTAATCTATTTTTTTGTAATTTTTTCTATCTCTTAGTTTATTCATTTCTTCTCCTATTCATTTAATTCATCTGTTGATATATTAATCTACTTCATTTATGCCTCTTTTTTATGTATTTATTCAATCATTCATTCTCCTATTCATTCAATTATTTAATCCATTCATGCCTGTTATCTGTTCATTGTTTCATCTATTGATATAATAATCTATTTAATCAATACCTCTGTTTATTTTTTTACTCATTGATTTATTCATTCATTCTCCTATTCATTCAATTATTTAATTCATTCATCTATTTGTCTATTCAGCTATTAATCTACTGATCTTTATCTATTTAATCTATGTCTCTATGCATTCTTTTATCTATTGATTTATTCATTCCTTCCGCTATTCATTGATTTATTTAATTCATTCGTCTATTGATCTATTTATTTATTTAATATATGCCTCTGTTTCTTTTTTATTTATTCTCCTATTCATTCAATTATTTAATCCATTAGTCTGTTTGTTTATTCTCCTATTCATTTTTTTATCTATTCATAGATTCATCTACTGATCTATTTATCGGTTTAATCTAGCCTCTGTTCATTTTATTAACTATTGGCTGAATAATTCATTCTCCTACTCATTCCATTATTTAATCCATTTATCTATTTATTTATTCATTGATTCATCTATTGATCTATTAAACTATTGAATCATAATAAAAATGATATAAGGGCTCTGTTCATTTTTCACATATTGATTTATTCACTCCTTCTCCTACTCATTACTGTTGATATATTAATCTATTTAATCTATGCCTCTCTTCATTTTTTATCTATTGATTTAATCATTCATTCTCCTATTCATTCAATTATTTAACCCATTTATTCATTTATCTATTCATTGCTTCATCAATTGATATAATAATCTATTTAATCTATACCTCTGTTTATTTTTTTATCTGTTGATTTATTCATTCTTTCTCCTATTCATTAAATTATTTAATTCATTCATCTATTTGTCAATTCATCGATTAATCTACTGATCTCTATCTATTTAAACTATGCGTCTATTCATTCTTTTATCTATTGATTTAATCATTCATTCTCCTATTCATTCAGTTATTTAATCAAATCGTTTGTTTGTCTATTCATTTATTTATCTATTCATCGATTCATCTACTGATATATTATCGGTGTAATCTAGCCTCTGTTCATTTTTTATCTATTGATTGAATCAATCATTTTCCTATTCATTCAGTTGTTTAATTCATTCATCTATTTATTTATTCATTGATGTAATAATCTATTTAATCTATACCTCTGTTTATTTTCTTACCTATTGATTTATTCATCCCTTCTCCTATTCATTTATTTATCAACTTATCTATTCATCGATTCATTATATTGTTCTCTTAATCTATGCCTCTGTTCATTCTTTTATCTATTGAATCATTCATTCCTATTGCTATTCATTGAATTATTTAGTCCATTCGTCTGCTTGTCTATTCATCTATCTATTTATTAGTATTGTTATATATGCCTCTGTTAATTTTTTATTTATTGATTTAATCATTCATTCTCCTGTTTATTCAATTATTTTATACTTTTATCTATTTATCTATTCACCATTGCTTTTGTTAATTTTTTGTAGTACATTGATCTATTTGTCTATTCATCTATTTATTCATTGATCTGTTGATGTAATAATCTATTTAACCTATACCTCTGATAATTTTTTTCACCCATTGATTTATTCATTCCTTCTCCTATTCATTCAATTCATCTGTTGATAATCTATTTAATCTATGCCTCTTTTAATTTTTTTTATCTATTGATTTAGTCATTCATTCTCTTACTCATATCATTATTTAATTAATTCGTCTGTTTGTCTATTCATCTATTTATCTATTCATTGATTCTTCATCTACTGATCTATTTATCGGTTTAATCTAACCCATGTTCATTTTCTTTATGTATCGATTGAGTCATTCATCCTCATTCAATTATTTAATCCACTCATCTATTTTTTTATTCATTAATTCATTTATTAATCTGTTATTGATTTTTTCATACCTTCTATTCATTCAATTACTTAATCTATTCATTGTATCCTTTATTGATGTAATAATTTCTTTAATCTGTACCTCTGTTTATTTTTTATCTATTGATTTATTCATTCTGTCTCCTATTCATACATTTAGCTACTTATCTATTCCTCGATTCATCTATTGATTTCTTAATCTATTTAACCTATGCCTCTGTTCATTCTCTTGTCTATTGAATCATTTACTTCTTCTGCTATTCATTAAATTATTTAATACATTCATCTGTTTGTCTATTCATCTATTTATCTATTCATCGACTCAACTATTGATTTATTTATCTATTTAATCTAGCCTCTGTTCATTTTTTATCTATTGGCATTGACAGTAATTAACTCATTCAATTATTTAATCCGTTCATTTATTTATCTATCTATTTAATCTATGATTTTGTTCATTTCTTTATCAACTGATTTATTCATCCTTTCTATCTACTGATCTATTAATCTATTAAATTTATGCTATTATGTTAATTTTTTTACCCATGATTTGTTCATTCCTTCTCCTATTCATTCAATTACTTAATTCATTCATCCATTTATTTATTCATTGTTTCATCTATTGTTGTAATAATTTATTTGGTCTATTTACCCATTCATTGATTAATCTATTTAATCCATGCCTAGTTCATTCTTCTATCTCTTGATTATTGATTTATTCATTCCTTCTGCTATTCATTGAATTATTTAATTCATTCGTCTGTTGGTCTATTTACCTATTGATCTATTTATCTATTTAATTTATGCCTCTGTTCATTTTTTATTTATTGATTTAATCATTCCTTCTCTTATTTATTCAATTATTTAATTTATTCATCTATTTGTTTAATTAAATATTTATCGATTTATTTATTCGTCAACTATTCTGTTTACTATATGCCTTTGTTCATTATTTTATTTACTGATTGATTTATTCCTTCTGCTATTTTTAATCCATTCGTTTGTTTGTCTATTCATCTATTTATCAGATCATTCATCTACTGATCTATTTATCGATTTAATATATCCTCTGTTCATTTTTTTTTATTTATTCTCCTATTCATTCAATTATTTAATCCATTCATATATTTATCTATTCACTGTTTGATTTATTGATCTAATAATCTATATTATAATTTATGATTCTGTTCATCTTTTTATCAACTGATTTATTCATTCTTTTCCTATTCATTCATTAATTTCCTATTCAATTCATTAATTTGTCTATTTATTTATTCATTGACTCATATATTGATCTATTAATCTATTGAATCTAAACTTTTGTTCATTGTTTTACCCATTAATTTATTCATTCCTTCTCCTATTCATATTTTTATCTACTTATCTATTCATCTTTCATCTATTGATCTCTTAATCTATTCAATCTATGCCTCTGTTTATTCTTTTATCTATTGAATCATTCATTTCTTATGCTATTCATTGAATTATTTAATCCATTCGTCTCTTTGTCTATTAATTTATGTATTTATTCATCGATTCATCTATTGATCTATTATCTATTTAATCTAGCCTCTGGTCATTTTTGTATCTATTGATTGAATAATTAATTCTCCTATTCATTCAAATATTTAATCTATTCATCTATTTATCTTATTCATTTATTTATTCATTGATTCATCTATTAATCTATTGAAACTATGCATCTGTTCATTTTTTACCTATTGATTTATTCATTCCTTCTCCTGTTCATATCAATCTATTTATCCATTGATTTATTTGTTGATCTCTTAATCTATTTAATCTATGCCTCTGTTCATTTTCTTTCTTCTGCTATTCATTGAATTAATTTAATTAATTTGTCTGTTTATCTAATTATCTATTTAATTCATCCCATTCATTCTCCTACTCATTCAATTTTTATTTAATCCTTTCATCTATTTATCTATTCATTGTTTCATCTATTGATCCAATAATTCAATAATTTATTTAATCTATGCTTTTGCTCGTTTTTTCATCAACTGATTTATTAATTCTTTCTCCTATTCATTCAATTATTTAATCCATTCATCCAATTGTCTATTCATCTATTTATTTATTCATTGATTCGTCTATTGATCTATTATCTATGCCTCTATTTTTTATCTATTAAATTATTCATTCAATTATTGAATCCATTTATATGTATCTATTTATTATTCATTGTTTCATCTATTGATCTACTAGTCTATGGATAGCCACTTTACTGATCCGTGAATAAAGTATTGCATCACTACGTAAAATAGTGCATTAGGAGGTTCACCTACTTAAATCACGATGCCACACCTGGGTCAGTCGCAAGAGAAAAGGGCGAGTGAAAAAGAAGCCTTGAAATATGTTGTATAACCAAAGATTTAAGGAATCTTACCTACTCTTTGGCATAACTCAAAGAAGCTTTTTGTGTCAGAGAAGGTGACTAGATATTATCAGGGTCGCAAATAAACTACTGAACGTTTTTATAGTACAGGAAAATTAGATAGAATATTTTGTTGGGTTGATTATATCACCGTGTAGAGTCTTCAGTTAATTGCAAGTGGTACACAAAATTAAAGCAACGCTATTTACAAAAAAAAAAAACGAATACAACCAAGATGTGGCACAGGATGAGGACTGTGGCGAACCGATTTCTCAGTTACGCCGCAAAAAACATAAATGGGTTACCAGCCCGACGAGGATGAAGTTGCACGCTAAATTAAAGTGTCTAGTGGGAATAACTTTCCCAGCAATTTCATGCAGATGCGAATCGGTGGGCACATGTAGCTATCAACGTTGCTTGCTGCGAGTATAATAAAAAATTTAGCCAAAGAAATAGGACGTGGAAACTGGAGAAATTAATGAGAATATTCTTGTAGCAAAATTCATCGTGTTGCTGATTTATCTCGCATTCCTACTTCGTTGGTTTTAATTTACAGCAATAAATATAAGCCACCTGTACTTGTGTATTTATACATATATACTAATCAATAATAAATATAAATCAACTGTTTTCTACTCCTAAGCAAATTGAACTTAGTATCACTAGAAAAACAATTTTATAGGCGATTTCTATCGCCGCCTGCCTTCTTATTAATTACATGGGAGGAGAACTTAACGCTGGTATTAATTGTGTGGTAATCTAATTAAAAAACAAGGAAAAGTAGCAGGAACCTGCCTACACTTGAGGCGACATTTGCGAAATAAAAATCTGGAAAGTTGCCATTGAAAATGGCCAAAATTCATATACATGGTGATGCTCTTAGGTAATTTCCCCGACTAAAAAATATTTGACCAAGGCACTGTAATTTTTTTCTTCTGTTTACTGAGTGATGTAGATATCCATTAGTGAAACATGTCTGCCAAAGTTGGTTCAATTCGGTGAAGCCATTAAAAAAATATGGCCGATCAAAATTTTGGCAAAAAATAGAAAATATGCTGTATATCAAAAATGAAGGGCATTAGGGGCTAAAATAAGGGTCGTTCTAAAACCGCCTCGGGGTTCTCTACTTCCCACTAGCGTATGGCCACTTACTGAGGAAGCACCTTCTGTAATATACAGGGTGATTCACGAGGAAAGGGACAAAATGTTATGGTACATAGAGTTCACTTAGGTGAATTAGAAATGACTATTGAAAAAGGCCTGAGCCTTTTTTTTATTTAACTACAGGGTGATTTATGAGTTTTGCCCAATACTTCTTAAGCTCTTATCTTTTAAACTAATCACTAGAATCAGCTTCGTATTGTGGGTATATAGCATACTATTAATTGTCAATTTACATGCATAATCAAAGACAGAAAATTCCAGGGCCGGCTCAACTAATTTTTATTTTTAGGGCTCCTATGAAAAAAATCACCCTGTGTACGTGATTTTTAAATTCTAATACTGAACTATGAAACTACATACAAAAATGATCGTAAATATGTATTTTGTTGTTTTGCCACACTTTGGGCGAATTTTAAATAAACGATCAATTTTTGCCAAAATCGAAGGTCTGCACAAAATAAATTTATAAAATTACATTTTCCTCTCTTATTCAAACTAAAATATTTGTTATACAAAATTTTGTGATTTCATGCATGATTAATATGAAATAAATAATCAAAAATAAATAATTTCAACATCAGATTAAGTAATTTTTATTTCTGAGGTTTCTGTGAAAAATCAGCCTGTATACATTTTTCTCAAATTCTGATAATAAATTGTGGAACTACATTTAAAAATTAACGAAATTATTTATTTTTTTATCACAATGCATCAATAAACAGAACATTATAAACAACAAATTCACAGAACATAAAACCTTATAACTTATTTTCAAAATGAAAGCCTTCTGCCTCCCTACATTTTCTTTGTCGTAAAATTAAATTTCCTACGGCTTTCCTAATAACGACAGGATTATTAATGTTCTGTTTATTGATGTAATGTGATAAAAAAAAAAACAATTTCGTTAATTACTTCCTCACCAAAAGTGAGGATATGTATTTGTGAAAATTTTTTTGAAAATTTTTATTGCATTTCTGGACGATTCTCGACGAATTGTGGCGATACACAAAATTTACTTTTTTTGAAATTAAGCTTTTAAATTTGGTACACACGTTCTAGAGGTCAAGGAAAAGATCGAGTTCGTTGATGAGCAAAATCGGCCCACTGGAATGGGGTCTACCGGACCCCAACATTTCTATTTCTAACTTTACAAAAAAATTTATTCGTGAAGAAAGATTATAAATAGAATCTGATATACATACCCATTATAATATTGTGTCCAAATGTTGAAATTAACAAAATAGGCCAAAAAAACAAAATACGTCAAAAAAAAACAAAATGCGCCAAAAACAAGATACGTCAAAAATTACTTTTGTTATAAACTCCACCACACGGTGAGAAAGTTTTGATCCCATAATTGGCAGCGGGTTTTTTGAATGTAGTTCCATAATTTATTATCAGAATTTGAGAAAAATGTATACAGACTGATTTTTTTCACAGAAACCTCAGAAATAAAAATTACTTAATCTGATGTTGAAATTATTTATTTTTGATTATTTATTTCATATTAATCAACCATGAAATCACAAAACTTTGTATAACAAATATTTTAGTTTAAATAAGAGAGGAAAATGTAATTTTATAAATTTATTTTGTGCAGACCTTCGATTTTGGCGAAAATTGATCGTTTATTTAAAATTCGCCCAAAGTGTGGCAAAACAACAAAATATATGTTTTAGAACATTTTTGTATGTAGTTTCATAATTCAGTATTAGAATTTAAAAATCACGTACACAGGGTGAATTTTTTCATAGGAGCCCAAAAAATAAAAATTAGTTGAGCCGGCCCTGGAATTTTCTGTCTTTGATTATGCATGTAAATTGACAATTAATAGTATACTATATATCCACAATACGAGCTGATTCTAGTGATTAGTTTAAAAGATATGACCTTAAGAAGTATTGGGCAAAACTCATAAATCACCCTGTAGTTCAATAAAAAAAGGCTCAGGCTTTTTTCAATAGTCATTTCTAATTCACCTAAGTGAACTCTATCTACCATTACATTTTGTCCCTTTCCTCGTGAATCACCCTGTATTTGTATTTTTATTCAAATTAAGTATTTGGCGAAGGCGCCAGGTAACTAACGTTACAACGGTTTAGTGGTTAGACTTATCCAGGATGCCAATAAATAGCTAATAGTCATTTCTTAATGAACCAATTATAAAAGCAGCGTGGGTAGAGCTTCTATTATTGGAAAATATAGATATGTTGCAAATCTAAAGCGCGGTAGTTCGCCCCAGTAAATGACTGTAAGCCATACGAGCAAAGGCAGTTAATTCTGTATTTGAAATAATTTTTCTTAAATCAAGTAAAAATAATCGACATAAGTATAGGTTCATTTTGGAAAACCATTGCACATCCATAAAATTTCCTAATTAACCTAATTTTGGCACAAAACCAATCGGGACTCGCATTGTCCAAATAGTCTAGTCACCAAGTTCAAATCGGTGAAAAATAGTGATAAAGCTCCTAAAAATATGAGCGATAGCTCATTGGATTCGGATTGACGTCTAGAAAAATGTATTCGAAGGAATAATTAGCACGCAAAAAATTACAAAAGTTATTAACAAATTAAGTTGCAAAAAAAAGGCATTTCGTTTTTTGTTAATAACTCCGAAACTATTCATATTTAAGAAATTTAAAAAAAATCTCCTTAAAGAGGAGGAAATTTCCAATGAAAAAGTCCCAACTCCCGGAGTTCTATCTCCATTATTTATAATTTTAATTTAACGCTGAAAATGGGACTCCGCGCGGCCGCTACGGCATGCGCGCACCGCCTCAAAAGTGAGTACGCCACAGAAAATAATTTTTTTATAGTATTAAATATTAATTAAAAAATTTGAATTAATTATGGTGTATTTTGAACGCTTAAAAGAAAAAATTCCCGTTGGAAAAAAGTTTTAAAATTCATTTTTCAACAAGTTAGGCTATTGTTAATTTCTTCGTCTTCATTGTAAGTAATAAAAAATGTTTAAATTGTTGTTAAAAGAATTTTTTTAAGCATATGTTTTATTATGGTTGTTTTTGCATCTGCTAATGGCATGAAACAATGTTGTGGAAAAATTTTTTACATCTTTTATTTATAAATTTATATATAACAAATTGTCGAAAACGCCTAATGGGCCTTTAGGCTGTAAAAAATTTTTTTAAATTTTTTACAGCCAAAAAATTTTTTTCGACAATTTGTTATATACGGTTGTTTTTGTAATTTTTTGAAGTTTCAGAAAAAAAATATAATGATAGTCAACATTTGTTTATAACAAATTGTTAACTTAATAAACAATGAATTTGTTGATGAAAAAAATTTTTTTTTTGGTTACCTGTTGAGAAATGCTAATGATTTTTAAAGATAAAATAATTTCTTAACTAATTATTTAAATAATGGAAATATAAAAAAAACGATTATAAACAATAAAAAATGGTTTTAAGGAAAATTTTTTTTTTTTAAATATGGTAAAAAAAAAAAATTTTAAAATATTAAACTAATCCATTTGTTTATAAAAAATTTATAAATAAAAGATGTAAAAAATTTTTTCACAACATTGTTTCATGCCATTAGCAGATGCAAAAACAACCATAATAAAACATATGCTTAAAAAAATTCTTTTAACAACAATTTTTACAAATTTCATTTTTTGTTCACTTAGACAAATTATAATTAACAAAATAAACAATTTTTAAAAACTTTAATAACTTGATCCTATTGAGTATATATATAATAAGGGCTCCAAGAAACGAAAAATTTATAGAGCAATTATTTAAACATTTTTTATTACTTACAATGAAGACGAAGATCCGAAAAAATTTTGTTAATTAACAATAGCCTAACTTGTTGAAAAATGAATTTTAAAACTTTTTTCCAACGGGAATTTTTTCTTTTAAGCGTTCAAAATACACCATAATTAATTCAAATTTTTTAATTAATATTTAATACTATAAAAAAATTATTTTCTGTGGCGTACTTACTTTTGAGGCGGTGCGCGCATGCCGTAGCGGCCGCGCGGAGCCCTATTTTCAGCGTTAAATTAAAATTATAAATAATGGAGATAGAACTCCGGGAGTTGGGACTTTTTCATTGGAAATTTCCTCCTCTTTAAGGAGCTTTTTTTTAAATTTCTTAAATATGAATAGTTTCGGAGTTATTAACAAAAAACGAAATGCCTTTTTTTTTGCAACTTAATTTGTTAATAACTTTTGTAATTTTTTGCGTGCTAATTATTCCTTCGAATACATTTTTCTAGACGTCAATCCGAATCCAATGAGCTATCGCTCATATTTTTAGGAGCTTTATCACTATTTTCACCGATTTGAACTTGGTGACTAGACTAAAAAGTTGCCTATCTTCTGATTTGTCCATTTTTATTTACCCCACTTTACCCTAACGACAAAAAATTTAACATTTATTTGATCTACTGTGATGTAACGAAGTACATAAGAAACATAACAGCACAAGTTAGAGTCCTAAGACAACTTTGTCGGTGACTTTATGGTGTTTTTTATATATCTTTGGAATAACATATTTGTTCGTACAATAGAACCATTGTACCCATGGTATTTTGCCATATGTCCACGCGTCCGCAACGGCTATAATTGATATTGGTACAACTAATTTATTTCATAATCATCATAATCTGAAGTGTGTACTGAAATAGTGCGGGCAAAAACGGAACTTCACGGCGTGAAATTCCTTGAAACGCCGAACACCGTGTGATATTTCCAAAACAAGTAAGCTGCATTTTTTTAACTTCGTCGTAATCGCGATGTCGGAAATTTTAATACAAATCCACAAATAAAAAAAAAAATTATAAACATGTCGAGACACTAGTAGGTTTGCGGTTGTAAATACGGAAATTACACGAAATAATATTAATTATTAGCAGCGGCAACAATTTACCATTTCGCAATTATTATGCAACGTCACGCAACCGAGAAATCTAATAAGTATACGATCCCATCAGCTAAACAAACGTAAGCTGTCGATTAAAACTATTGGCCAATTAAATCAGTTGGGAATGTTTAGCGGATTTGTTCGAGTAGAAAATTACACGAAGAAAATATTGCGCAAAGGATCCGTGCGAGTAAACAGAGCGAAAACTGGGCAGAGGTTTCACTAGCCAACTTGGAATCATCAGGTCTCAAAACGCTGTTCCGACCCTTTTCGTGCCCTCTCCTTCAAGATTTTCGGTATTGTGATGAATTTACACTCACTTTACAGAAGTCTGTACTATGCCCTCTCAAAGCAAGTTCCTAAGTCGCACTGTAGGTGACGATTTAGCAATCGTCCCAGAGATGGCGTCAATGGTACGGAAACGAGTTATGAGGCTGGAGAATCGTGAAATGATCTAGAGGAGCATCTGGATCATGCTAGAAGGTATATCTGCAGGTATATAAAGACAAAAAAAAAAGGAACAGTGACTAGTATTAAATAATAGTGGTTCAGTGTAAGACCGTAACAATATTTTCTATAGAAGAGTCAGTCTATTTGGACGGCGCACGCACGCGAGGCTGAAACATAATCCTTTAAATTACTCGGTGCAACTAAATTTACTGCATAAAGCTGCATTTTCCGATAAACAGAGAGGGCAATTTAAATGTAACCGTTAAAATATATTTAATACTATCGATCCTATGCAACGGTAGTTTCGAAAGGTAAATTACAGTCCAGTCCGACAACTTGCGCCGCGGAGGCCTCATTATGAGATTCCACGGGGCTGATATTTAATTTCTAAACGAAAGGTATTTACGACAGTATCGTATGATTGGATGGAGAGAAACATGTTTCGAATTTCAGCTCTGTATTAGATCATTTTAAAGTTTTTGGTCTCGACAAAGTGTCAGATGTGTTTTTCCCACCCCTATTTGATATGTCGTCAGGGCCGTAATAAGATATTTGGCGCCCATGGGCTATTACCAATAATGCGCCCCTAAAAGGCTGGCGCCCCGGAGGGCCACTTTTCGTCGCTTCTAATTACAATTTAATTAATTAGTACAAGAAAACGAAGCTTAACAGCAAAAAATGCTTTAATTTCCTCCAAAACTGAACTAATTAAATTCAGAAAAAAGTTCACCTATCTGATGTAATCACACACGATTATGAACACTTTCACCATAAACAAATCCCGCGATCTATATAAATTACATTTGTTTTTTTTTTAAATGTAGATATAAGCAAAGAAACTTCGACAATCCCACGCCTTCCGCTGCTTTTTTTTAATATTGCATATAATAACGACATTTACTTAATTGTTTATAACGTTACGTAAAGCATGTGTTACGAAAATTTAAATAAACTGGTGTACCTATTATAGAATTTTATACCAATCTATATTGAATAAAAACTGCAGTAATACGTTTAATAAAAGTCGCGCTTGATTAACTGTTAATAGTAAATAATGTTAATGACAGGAATGTACGTGAGAAAGAAATCAGCGTACGTATTTGTCATTAACGAGGAATTTTCGTGTTTTTGCTCTATTTAACAAAATCAATATTTAATCTAGATATTGCGAGAAGTAGGCCCATTCAGAACATAAAAACCATGAATTAATAACAAAACAAGGATAAAGTATTATATTATTTGTTTTGTCGTCGGAAGGATCACATTCTAATAGGCTCCGGCAGAAACATAACCACACTTTCTCTAAATTCACCGGTAAATCGCCTCAAAACATTCTACAGAAGGTGGTAGCATTGTCACTACGAATTTATTTTGAAGGGCGCCAGCAAAGTCCACCTAGATGTATTGGATGCTCTATTTTGTAAGGAAGGAGACTCAGGGTCGATTATGAATATGAAAAATATTAGATAAGTATGAAATTTGAAAAATAAACGCAACAAATTCTCCTGAACGTCCTGCAATTACCTTCGTTCGTTTTCTTATAAAAAGAGTTTTAAAATAGTCGTTTTCTGCCAACTGCTTATTCTTCGGAGCGATAGTGAATAGTAGAGAGCGCCGGGTTGCAGATGTAAATAAAACTCTGTTGATTTATTTATTTCTTGCTGAGAAGAGAAGAGAAGAGAAGAGAAATCTACTATTCATGCAAATATATTTCTAGAGGTCATAAATATTAATTTCACTTTTTGTTTTAAGATTATCAAGTTCTTTGTTTATCTTGATTCACTAGTATTAAATGACTAGATAATTTATATTGTTTTTTATCAATTATACATATAATTGTCTTTTTATTTTTTGTCGTTTTGTTTTTGCCGATTTAATTTGGTTGATACACTCTTTGTTAAAATTTAATCTCCGTCGCATCGCGAGTTTTTTTATTTGTTTAATGTTTATTAGATTTAAGTTAGTGAGTTGATATAATTGAATTGAATTGCAGGTGCGGAGCGATACAGCGTGAGAGCCGGGTGTCGACTGACTAATCTGTTCTGCATTTGTTGCCTGCCTATAAGTGAATTCGGTCGGACCGTAGACTGAGCGGCGGCTGAAAGGCCCCTTGCTTGTGCTTTACTCCCGTAATATGATCGTATGTAATTAACTACACAGTCCGGTGTGACACGTTGGGAACTGAGTCGGAATAATAATTTATTTTTATAAAATAACGATGTTTCACGGAATAAAAAATGATTTTATGCTGAAATGTGAACAACTAAGAAATATTATTATTAATTTTATAAATAAAAAGCGCAAACACAAATCATACCGGAACGATGTAAACGCAACAATGAAACTCCTACAAAATACAGCGCCACGTTGCCAGATGTGAAATTAATCACACAAAACGAGGAAACTTCATTTGGTTATCTGTTCAACTGTTAGAGTTTACGTAACGCGCGTGACCTTTCGTCTTTTGTTTTGTTTTAAAACCGCAACAAAATGTCGTCGGTATTTTACGTATGCGACCTTATTATGGACGAAATTCACACAACGCCTTCTCGGAATTGCCTTAACAATCACCACACGAACATCAGCTTCGCGAAGATCGTATCTCAAGGTGGCATTCTCTTTCTCGGTATTTAATTCTGTAAATGTGGAAGAATATGTGCCGAAATAATGAGGATAATAAGTATGTCGGAGCTGTTTTGATGGACATGGTTTATTTTTCTCACGATGGATAATCAAAAAGTTGCGATTCTGCAAAGATATGTGAAGAAAAAGTATTACATTAGAAACAGTAGTTCATCGATAGTATCAGAGATATACAGGGTGTACAGTTAGTGTTTCCTCGGAAGATTGTGCAAAATCGGCTAACTTTATAAAACTTTCAATGTTTCATCTCTACTACAACGTAAAATAATTTTCAGTTATACAGGGTGTCACAAAAACGAGTTGCACAAGAAAGTATAATTTTTTTAAATGGAACACCCTGTATTTTTTTGGCGCCAGTTAAGCTCCAAGGGTCCTGTATTTTGCCAATCGGATGCAGCGTTGCCAAGTTATGAGTTTTTTCCTGTTTTTTTTTTGTCAATTAAATATCAAAATAATGTAAACAAATATTTCGGATATACCGGGTATAATAATAATAAAATGTTTTTCAGTAAACAAATAACATCCTACATTTTTAGAAAAAGCAATTAATAAATCGTGGAGATATGGCAGTAAAAAAAAAATTTTGTAAATTGACGTAAAAAACAGGAAAAAAATCATAATTTGGCAACGCTGCATCTGTTTGGTAAAATAATTTAGTGTGTAATACAGAACCTTTGGAGGCTTAACTGGCGCTCAAAAAATACAGGGTGTCCCATTTAAAAAATATATAATTTCTCGTGTAACTCGTTTTTGTTTTTGTGATCCCTTTAAGTGCCTCACTCGATTTTCTGCTTTATTCTTCACCTAGGAAAAAAATTCAAAACCATACTTGTGTACTTTTTTCCGAGGAATCCTATTCCGAAAAGATAAAAACAATTGAATGCCAAAGAAAAAAGTTATGACCAAAAAACTGAAAAAGATAAAAATATACACCCTGTATATTAATGCGGAAATAGATATGTGACATTTCACTGATTGTAAATGTGTATCAGATACATATTTTTCACTTCCGGTTTGACCGGAAATTGCTTTAATTTTTTTATTTTAGGTGTTACACCCTGTATATTGAGCTCAGTTTAAAGAACATTTCTTTCTGAATTCAGCAATATATAACATATTATCATTATCTTTCATATTTAATAAGATATTGGGGTTTTAATTTAAAATAACACAAATATGTTATGAAATAAATAGTCATCCATGAAAACAAACAAATGCATTTAAATTATTTTAAATGTTCTTTAAACTGAGCTCAATATACAGGGTGTATCACCTAAAATAAAAAAATTAAAGCAATTTCCGGTCAAACCGGAAGTGAAAAATATGTATCTGATACACATTTACGATCAGTGAAATGTCACATATCCATTTCCCCATTAATATACAGGGTGTATATTTTTTTCTTTTTCAGTTTTTCGGCCATAACTTTTTTCTTTGACATTCAATTGTTTTTATCTTTTCGGAATCGGATTCCTCGGAAAAAAGTACACAAGTATGGTTTTTGATTTTGTTTCCTAGGTGAGGAATAAAGCAGGAAAATCGAGTGAGGCACTTAAAAATGATCACCCTGTACAATTGAAAATAATTTTACGTTGTAGTAGAGACGAAACATTGAAAGTTTTGCTAAAAAAGTTTTTTATAAAGTTTGCACAATCTTCCGAGGGAACACTAACTGGACACCCTGTATACATAGATGGGGCAAGTGGGGGTAAAAGCAAAGGTATCAGGATGTAGGTATATTTTTTACACGTTAATCATACCTTTTAATAATCGTGGTATTCATTAGTTTTTTGTTGAGGTCATAAAAGTGATGTAATAGACATTTTTTATCAATGCCTCGATTGCTTTCCAGCCGACAAAAGAAAACGATATTATTAATTATTAGAGATAATTGATTTATAGGTGGGTAACAATTCTAAATAAGTCGATTCTGTTTACTAACAAAGTAGCAAATAACGGAATCGATTTTACAATAAAAACCCGTTTTCATTGCATATTGATTACATATAAATCTCTTACGACTACGTTATTGAAATGCACTTGCATAGAGATTTTACAGCCCTAAAATCCCTAGCAGCAGATATATACACATGATTCAATGCATATAGAGTTATAAACAGACATTGTTGAGCCCGTTTAATATATAAACGGTCATTGTGAAGCCCAAAATAACACTGTTGAGCCCTGAACAACGTATCCAGGTGTATACCATCACCACTTGGTTAAATATATGATCTTATGACGCAGTACGCAAATTTTAAGGAGGGCTCAACAACGAACTATTCCCATCTTCGTGTATATTACGATATAGCAACAATGTTGGGCTCAGTAACGGTGCCTATTAATGCCTTTAGTACTATTTGAAGATCAAAAATGCAATAAAATTTACTCATCTATCTTGGTACTAAAAGGCGGGATCAACAGCGACCTGTTGATATATCGGGCTCAACAATGTACCGTTTATAAGTATATATATATATACGACTTTTATAACAATTGCACTTACCATCTCCTATGCTTTCGCCAACGATAATTCAAATAAAGTCTTCTACTTAAAGCTAATCACACAATGACAACTGAGGCAGAAACAGCCCGTCCTGAACTTCCTTTAATATATTCCAAAGGCAATTACACACCAGCCAGCGAGTTGTAATGAAGAAATCTCCGATCCGTTCGACACTGTCATTTATTAGCGAACCGTTCCGTATTAGCTGTCCAGTGATATTAATGAACACGTCAAATTTAAACGTTATCCAGCTGAAGCACGCAAAGTGCTAATTAATAAACTGTGCATACCAGCGTTTATTATTGTTTAATTGCTGTTAAACAAATTGCTCAGCGATTTCGTTTTGGTAGGTATCTAATTAGGGACGTTGCGTTCAATGCCGGATTAACCGGGGCGCAATGGCGCAACTGCGCCCGGCCCCCGAGTCTCGAGGGCCCCGTGCATCGTGGTAATGTATAATATTTTTAACAGGAAAATAAAAAAAGATCTACGAGAATAATTTTTTAATTTTTACTGCGCCCGGCCCCAATGATCCTTAATCCGGCATTGGTTGCGTTGGATTTGAACTGAAATTGAATAAGTAAACCAAGTATTTTGGTAATTTTGCTAGTTTTTTTCCCAAAAAATAGTTTTCTAGCCAAGTCAACTATTTGTTATTTTGGCTTTGGGCTTGGATAATCATTTAAATTTTAAATTAACCTTCCGCAATCATTTCTATTTTTATTTCAAGTCTGGTTTACTATTTATCTATCTGGTACAGAATCGGAACCACGTCCTCAGCTGGTAGGTTCGTGATGAATGGTTCAAAGATTTACAAATATCGTCGACCTTGACCGTGCGAACCCGTAATCTGGCGCTCGAAATTCTTTGCTGGTTCTTCAAGCATCCTTGCACGATCCTTATGGTTTTCACGTGGCGATGACGTATACCTACGTAACTTTCTAGTTTTATAAGAGGTGACTTGTACGCTATTTGTTGTAGATGCTCAAGTAAAAACATAATGCGAAAAAATTTTACGATATCCTTATACGATATTTATAAACACCGAAAGGGTCCAGGTTTATAAATTGTATTGATTTGTTAAAGGTGTTATTAAAATCATTGACAATAATTAGTACTTTTTTTTCGTTAAATGTCAAAAAAATGTTAAAGTGATGTTTGGGAATGGATACGGCCCCTTCGGGGCCGCCAGTGGTTGGATACCACGTTTTCATTGATTTTCCCGAGGATTTTCCAAAAAACTGTCAAAAACGACGTTTAAATGTCAAAGGGAAGGAGGGGTCCTATCGAAAATGGTTTCGAGGTCATGAAGCCGTCCGGATTCCGAAACTGATAAGTAAGGTAGTGGCGGTAGATATGGCCCGGACGGTCATATGGCCCAATGCCCTTAAATTTTAAACTAACCGCCTCAAACCCAACTTCTTGACGTTCACAGTTTCTTTCAATACGTTTAAGCGTCCTCTGTAAATGACAAGCCGAACTTCCGGCAATATCGGCAATACCGGCTAGTTTAGATTATGGCGTCACAACAGGTGTTCGAATAATAAAGTTTAATGAAAGTGTTTTGGTGAAATCATCGGGAAACATTGAAAAACAAACCTAAATTTTGGAGGATCGACACTCCAAGTTACGTGTTACATAGTAGTGACATATTTATTTTACTTAAAAATTTTGTGAAAGAGTTTTTTCTTGTTGCTCATAATGTGCACTACTCACCTGGTCATATGGCCCATGTATTTATTTCGTCACATTGTTTAAGTATTTTATCTTGATAGAAAATACTTACTTTACATTAGTGGAAAAAATTATTTTGCATTTTTTTAAAGGGCTCAGATTTATGTTAATTCTGTAAGTGCCATATTTTCAGATGGGTTTGATGATATGGCCCATTGACTTTTTCTACAATTTTATTTTTAAATTTGCAATCTTTTTTATTTTTTTTATGTCTAAGCTCAATTTTCTTAATGAACCGTTCAATTAAAATAAATTTTTCTAGGGCCATAACTCCAACCCTGGTTGGGAATATGGCCCATTGACTGCATTTAAAAAAAAATTGTTTTGTTTGTTTTACGTTTGATTTTTACAAAGTTTAATTTTTTTCCTGAAAGCGAAGGTGGTTACGCTTAAGTTCCTGTAAGCATTGTTATTTTTTTTAATGAAGTTTTCGAGAAAAAAAATATTTTTTTTTAAATGGGCCATATATGCCGCCACTACCTTATAATGGAGGGAAATTAGTCAAAATAATTAATGAAAAGTGATGTCATCGGGAAGTTGAATTTTTTCTTTGTTTTCTTTTTACACATGCAAATGAGGCGAAAACCGAAAAAATTAGCAAAATCGGGTTGGGGCTTCGCGAGAAAAGCGCATAAAAGTGTATTTTTGATGCATTTCGAGTGCATCGCTAGACTATTTTTTAAATACCTCCGGCTCTATTGGTCGTAGAAAAATTTAAAAAATCAAAATACTCGTAAATGAAGCTTATCAAACTGTTGGGGTATAGCATGGGGTATAGTTACATTAAAAGTGCATCCTAACCTCAAAAAATCCAAGTTTATTTTTTTCTTACTAATAAATGCAATAAGTGGGGTAAAAATCTTCTGATCTTTACGAAAATTGGAGAATGCGCTTTTCTCGTGAAGCCCCAGCCCGATTTTGCTATTTTTTTCCACTAATATTGTTTCTACCCTAGGACCGAGCCTAGGACCGAAACAAAAAAAAAATTAAAGTTCGCCGGATCGACTATAAGCTGCAATCTGTCGGGCGGACTATAAATTTAATGAAAAAAATTTGCGAAATTTAAACAAATCTTGGTTCGCTAAAATTTGTAATTAGCGACCTTCAAACCCCTTCATGAAACACCTCAAACCATTTCAATAAAAATTCGTGATTTTTTTACCATTTTGCACCCGCCGTTTTGATTTCTTTCAAGTTTTGACTTCAAAAATTTGCGATTTTTGGTTCATTTTTTCGATACATATTTTGCAGCCGCCATTTTGTTTTTTTCAATTTGATTTTGATTTTGTAATCAGTGACATCAAAAATCCCTATGCGAATCACTTATATCATTTTAACAAAAATTCGCGATTTTGGACCCATTTTCTCGACATTTTTTGCAGCCGCCATTTTGTTTTCTTTAAAATTTTGTCTTCGGACTTGTAATTAGCGACCTTGAAAACCTCAAATATAAAACACTTAAAACCATTAAAAAAAATATCGCGATTTTTTTCCCATTTTTTTGATATTTTGCAGCCGCCATTTTGTTTTCTTTTCAATTGGACAATCGATGTGTTATCAGTGACCCCAAAAACCCCTATGCGAATCATTTCAAATCATTTTAATGAAAATTCGCGAGTTTGATCCATTTTTTCGCCATTTTGCAGCCGCCATTTTGTTTTCTTTAAAATGTTGTCTTCGGACTTGTAATTAGCGACCTTGAAAACCTCAATATGAAACACTTAAAACCATTAAAAAAAATATCGCGATTTTTTACCCATTTTTTTGATATTTTGCAGCCGCCATTTTGTTTTCTTTTCAATCGGACAATCGATGTGTTATCAGTGACCCCAAAAACCTCTATGCGAATAATTTCAAATCATTTTAATGAAGATTCGCGATGTTTGACCCATTTTTTCGCCATTTTGCAGCCGCCATTTTGTTTTCTTTCAAATTTTGACTGCGGATTTGTAATGAGCGACCTTGAAAAACCCCAATCTGAAACACTTAAACTATTTCAATAAACATTTGCGATCTTTTTGCCATTTTGCAGCCGCCATTTTGTTTTCTTCCAAATTTAACTTCAGATTTGTAATGAACGACCTCAAGTGCCCCTATGTGAAATACTTAAAACCATTTCAATAAAAATTCGCAATTTTTTACCCACTTTTTCGACATATTTCATCCGCCATTTGTATGTTTTTTTCAATTTGACTTTGGATTTGTAATCAGTGGCCTCAAAAACCCCTGTGTGATCACTTTAAATCATTTTAATAAAAATTCGCGAATTTTGCCATTTTGAGTCGCCATTTTGTTTTCTGCCAAATTTTGACTTCGGATTTGTAATTAGCGTAGTGTTTCACCAAGATCGAGATGTCGAGAAGTCTTGTCTTGATCTTGTCTCGACTTCGAGAAAAGATCAAGACAAGAGTTTGATTTCAAATATCGAGACAAGACAAGAGTCAGGTTATCGAGAACAAGACGAGACAAGAGTCAAGTCATCGAGAATCAAGACTTCTCGATTATTTGCATAGGAATATTGTTGAAAAATGGAAATAAATAAATATAATGTCCAATACTTATAGAAGATCCAAGATATTTTATTTTAGAAAATATTAAGTAATAATAATAAAATTAGTCGACGTTTTTTTTTTAATTTGGGGTAGCTCACGAAAATAATAACAATGGGCACATTTGCAATATCCAAATAATAAACATATAATTGTTATAAACAATTTTTTTTTTGTAATTTTTTCTTTTTTGGGCTTATGCAACTTATAATGTGCTAGTGTATTAAATATAAATTTATAAAGATTATATAATGGTAACAATGTATGCACAAACTATTTCTCCATCAAACAATATACGATGTTACAGCATTGTTACCATTATATAATCTTTATAAATTTATATTTAATACATTAGCACATTATAAGTTGCATAAGCCCAAAAAAGAAAAAATTACAAAAAAAAAAAATTGTTTATAACAATTATATGTTTATTATTTGGATATTGCAAATGTGCCCATTGTTATTATTTTCGTGAGCTACCCCAAATTAAAAAAAAAAAACGTCGAAATTGGCCGGAAAATAACGGAGATATGACGATTTTTTCTCGCTACCCCAATTTGAAACTCGTTCGATAAAAAATTCACCTGTCCCTTGAGCCAAACAAATTGAAGACGCTCTAAAATCACTAATTATTAAAAATTATATTTTGACCTCAAAAAGGGCCCGTTTTCAATAGGACTTGATGAATTAACAAAATTCAAGATCTTATTAACAACCAGTTTCAATTTTGGCCATAAATATTAATAAATAAACGTTTGACGCATTAAACAATTTAAAAAATTATCTCGGCTCCTACATGTCTCAGAGCAACAACTTTTTTTATAAATTTGTAGAAAAATACCAGCAACTCAAATATGAAAGATTTGTGCAGATACGTTCATTTGTTGTAAAGTCATTTGCAAAAAACGCTGCTCCGAAAAGTAGCAATGTTGTTAACGCCATTTTGACGGTCAAAATTATTGAAAATCGATACGCCCATAACAGATTCGTAAAATTGACGTCTTGACGAAAAAAATGAGCTGTGGTTGAATTATTTTTGATAACGTTAATAGGTCAATTTTTCATTAAACATTTGGGACGTTTTTAATAAACAAATAGAATTTCTCGAAAACTAATAAACATTTTGAAACGAAATTTTTTTTGTAGTAAACAGAAACATTCAAAAAAATTAATCTACTGCAGTCTTACTGCAATTTTTAAAAAACTCCAAATTTCATGATTTTTTCACATAAAAGTGACTTATAAACAATGTTCTGTTTATTTGATTTGGGAGGTATCGCAGAGGTATATTCCTTATAACTAAATACACCTGTTTTTACCTACGGCTATCTGAAACGAATTAGTTACACCGTTTTTTCTATTTCTGCAGGCCTAGCGGTGTTTACTGATTAATAACAGCACTCGATATTCGACAGCGGCCGATATTACACGAAGCGCGTATGCTATGAAGAAGCTAGTGTTTATCGAGACCAAGAAGTATCGAGACTCTCGATATCAAGACAAGAAATTGATCAACGAGAATCGGTCAAGACAAGAAGCAATAAGTTTCTTGTCTCGAAAATCAAGACTCTTGAAAATCGAGACAAGAAATGACAACTTCTCGATCTCGGTGAAACACTAAATTAGCGACCTTAAAAACCCCAATATGAAACACTTCAAGCCATTTAAGTATTCCCAGTCTTTTCACCATTTTGCAGCCGCCATTATGTCTTTTTTTCAAATTTCGACTACTACCCTTTTTTTCGACGCCACTGACTTTTTTAATAGGACCTTTTTCGAACTCCTGTTCACTTTAGTCTTGTTCTATACTTTTTTTTTGGTTTGGATAAAACAAATTTTTTTTTATCCTTTTGTTCAGTGTAGAGGTCAGGCCGGCGCCCAAAAAATTTTTTGACCGCCTAAATGTAAACATCGTCGAAAAATTAAGATAAATAGCGAAAAACATTTTCGAATTTTTTTCCCGTTTTCTCTGCAGCGTCCCTTTTTTTCGACGCCACTGACTTTTTTTAGTATTTTTTTCGGACTCGCGAGGTTCACTTTAATCGGTCCCCATACTTCTTTTTTTGTCCAGATGTCCAGATGAAAAAAATTATTGCTTCGTCCCGTCGTTTATAGGTTGTAGAAAATGTCAATTTTATCAAAAACCATAAGAATTTCGAAAGGAAGCCAAATATACTTTTTTGCTCTAAAAGTTCTTGTAATTTAAGGAGTAATCGATCGAAAAAAAATAATCACCCAGTGTAATATTTTGGACAAAATTCATTTTAGCTGGTGTGCTTGCCTTAATTATACCTGTATGTCAAATTTTAATAAAAAATCTTTATTCGTTATTGAGATATTGAAAAAAAAATTTTTTTTCCCGCCAACTTCAACCTCAATACCTTGTATTTTGAAATCCATTCGTTTTTCGATGTATGTTTATATGACAAAAAGTTATAATTTTTAGGCGTAGTCAGTAGCGTAACCAGAACTGAAATGAGGGGGGGTGCCAAAGCCAAGGGATAAAACGAATTTAAGCTTCTGATGAAAACGATTTGGCTCAGCGATTTTCTAAATTTCATCTAATTTTCAAAAAAGAAATGGTTGGCCTCGAATTTGGGTGGAAAAAATTAAATTAAAAAATAGAACATTATTTAACAAATTTTTTAACGCTTTATTTCACTTATTTTTACTACCATAATTACCCGGAGATTTTGGTGTACTGCAATTTTACCACACAATGACAGATATATTAATCACGGTTACTAGGAATCTTGCTGATGTTGGCAAACTATTCGGGAATCTTCAACTGTTTAATATTCTGCACAGCCTCTGGAATTTTGCGTTACCTGTAAGTAAGTGTATGAGAATATTAATGTCTTAATAATTCGAACGACAATCTCTTTCTGACATAATGACAAGCCTTGTTTATGTTAAACGTGATCTACTTATTAGTTCAATACAAATTTCAATCAAGCTTTTGGCGTTGCAAAATTTGGAGACTTATTCAAATATTAGGCCAAAATTTGACCATTATTGTCTTTAACCACCGGATATCGTTTCATTTTTATTGGCTATTGCTACTTATATCAAGCAACTCTTAATCGTAAGTTATGGCTGATTTCCTCAATTTTATTGTAGTAATATTCATAATATATTAATGTGAACGAAACAAATGCTCATTTTAATACTTTCTCAAGGATTAATTGCAAGAACAAACAAACGTCTATCTAGTAATTACACATTTCCACCAAACGATGTTAAATTTTGTTTCTTCCAAGGCAAGGCTGACACGATAAACATATCTCGCAATTTCCTCTCGCAGATTCAGATTCAAAAGAAATTTGCATTTTGCTACAAGTCCTGGAAGAAGTAATCAATTAAAATTAACATTTTATAAACCTACTTCGTTTGCGGTTAGTACCGAGAATACGTTCAATTCGCCGGCACCATTGTATATTGTGTTACATCTCCCTGAATAACGACAAGAATTACCATACAAGCGGTGTACGTACAGGAAGTCGATGGAACACGACAACCTACAGGATGGCAAAGCAAAAGGTTGTATTGACCATTCAGATCTATGCCAAAATATTTTAGTAAAATCAACTCGATTTTGTTTCATAGGCAGAAAACTGATTTCTGTCGGTTTTTCTTCTTCTAGATCACTTTTTGATGCAGATTTTGAAAAAATTATGATATTTCTGCTAGCTTTTTTAGATTTTGATATTAACACCAACTGGACCGCTTCGCCGTTTACATCCGTGGCTTTCTCCACATGCAAAAAGGCAGCCGTTAGAATTGGGTTTGAATACACAAAAGAAGCGAATAAGACAAATAAGATAAATCACCGATTGATTTAATTGTCAAGTTTGTGTAAACTATTGTCTAGCTTTTACCGTAAAATCGACAATCTAAAGAAGTAAAAAGCAAGGCAAAATCTAGCCGACCGGCGCTTTTTCTCTATAGCTAGAAAGTAGAGCCACTTCAGGTAGCAACATCCTCGTTGGAAAAAATGGCGAGCGAACAGCAGACGTTGTACGTTATTGTTCCTTTGTGAAAAATCCGCACTAGTGTAACTCCAGCGTTTTTATGCATGTTAAAGTGTGAAAGAAAGGACTGGCTCCGTTCCGTCCGCTAGGCACGATGATTCAACCGATTTCAAGAGGTTCCCGAAATAACGAAATTTTCAAGTTTAGTGACTTCATCGGCGGAAATGGAGCCAGAAAGGTACACAGAACAGTAATTTAATTTACTATTCCATTGTTTCGGAGTTCACTGTCACTCATCAGACGGCAATTGTCGTATTTACGTACAATGACAAATGGAAGTGGCTTCGGTCGGGACGGTGAACAAATTGGGATGATAATAATAATAATAATACACCTTGTACAGCTTGAAAACCTCTTGGGAGAATCAGTGGCGACTAGACCAGAGTTTGTTGACCAATGGGGGTTAATTAAATTTAAATTCTTAGCTCCTACGAAAAGGGACAAGAAACCTCTATTAAGTTTTTTACAAAATTATCTCTTCAATGTTTTTTCCCTCAAAATCGACCACTTTGTAAGCTTTTAAGTGGCATAAGTGCTTTGTTACAAAAGACAGTCCTTTATTTTAGGATATTGTCCTTTGACATGGGCGTGTAGCTATTTTTGTTAAAATCACTGTCAAATTTCAAATTGAAAAGTATGTCTTTCGTAAACTTGAAAACAATGTGATTTTTCATAAAAGAAGAGATATAAAGTATTTCAAATTTTTCATTCTTATAATTGAAGTTAAAATGGCGTTTTCGCTTTTGACAGCTGTCAAATTTTCTGTCAACTGATTAGAAATGCCATTTAATAATTATTTCCACAAATGACTACTTAAAAAGACATTTTTCTACAGGTTTTGCAGGTACTGAATACGAAATTAATTTCACAAAATTATTATATTTGTTGGTAGCTGTCAAAATTGCTGTCAAATTTAAAACTATGCAAGTTTGTCTTCCATAATTTCATAAACAATGTGAATTTCCATAGAAGGGAAATCAAGTGTTTTTTAAAATTTTCTAGTTCCAAAAGTGATATTAAAATACAGTTTTTATTTTTGACAGCTGTCAAAATTTCTGACAATTAATGAAAATGCCATTTAATAATTATTTCAACAAATTAAAGTACCAAGCAGATATTTCTCTATAGACTTTGCAGGAACTCAATATGAAATTGTTGTAAAAAAAAATATTATATGTTAGTAGCTGCCAAAACTGCTGTCAAATTAAAAAAATGCAAGTGCGCCTTTCGTAATTTTGAAAATAACGTGCACTCCCATAGAAGAAGTGCTATTAAATGTTCTGAAATTTTCTAGTTCCATAATAGATAATAAAATAAAGTTTTCACTTTTGACAGCTGTCAAAATTTTTCAACTTAATAAAAATGACATTTCATAATTATTTAAACAAATAAACGTACTTAACAAACATTTTTTATAAGCTTTGGAGGTACCGAATATGAAATTGATGTCAAATTAATATTATATTGGTTGACAGATGTCAAATTTGCTGTCAAATTTAAAAATTTACAAGTAAATTTTGGTAATTTTGAAAATATTGATGATTTCCATAGACGAAGATCCATAAAATGTTTTAAAACTTTCTAGTTCAGTAATTGATATTAAAATAAAGTTGTGACCTTTGACAGCTGTCAAAATTTCTGTCAACCTAATAATAATGCCATTTTATAATTATTTTCACAAATGTCTTTATTACTTAAAAAGACATTTTTCTGCAGGTTTACTGAATACGAAATTAATTTCACAAAATTATTATATTTGTTGGTTGGTACCTGTCAAAATTTATGTCAAATTTAAAACTGTACAAGTTTGTCTTCCATAATTTTATAAACAATGTGAATTTCAATAGAAGGGAAATCTAGTGTTTTTCAAATTTTCTAGTTCCATAAGTGATATTAAAATACAGTTTTTATTTTTGACAGCTGTCAAAATTTCTGACAATTAATGAAAATGCCATTTAATAATTATTTCAATAAACTAAAGTACCAAGCAGACATTTCTTTATAATAGGCTTTGCAGAAACTGAATACGAAATTGTTGTAAAAAAAATATTATATGTTGGTAGCTGCCTATACTGCTGTCAAATTTAAAAAATGCTTTTCGTAATTTTGAAAATGACGTGAATTCCCATAGAAGAAGTGATATTAAATGTTCTGAAATTTTCTAGTTCCATAATAGATAATAAAATAAAGTTTCACTTTTGACAGCTGTCAAAATTTTTCAACTTAATGAAAACGACATTTTATAATTATCGAAGTAAATAAACGTACCTACTTAGCTAACATTTTTTTATAAATTTTGAAGGTACTGAATATGAAATTGATGTCAAGAAAATTATATGTGCATTATGACAGATGCCAAAATTACTGTCAAATTTGAAAATTTGCAGGTATATCTTCCATAATTTTGAAGATAATGTTGATTTCCATAGAAGAAGATACATAAAATGCTTTAAAACCTTTGACAGCTGTCAAAATTTCTGTCAAATTAATAAAAATGCCATTTTATTTTCATTTCAACAAATTAAAGTACTTAACAAAACATACTTCTATAGGTTTAGGAGGTACTGAATACGAAAGTAACACGAAAAAGATATACTTGCACATTTTTAAATTTAGCAGCAGTTTTGACAGCTACCAAGAAGCATAATATTTTTTTGACATCAATTTCGTATCAACCCATAGAAAATTGTCTGCTCGGTACTTCAATTTGTTGAAATAATTATTAAATGGCATTTTTATTAAGTTGACAGAAATTTTGACAGCTGTCAAAAGTATAAAATGTATTTTAATATCATTTATGGAACTAGCAAATTTAAAAAACACTTAAATCCTTTCTTCAATGGAAATTCACATTGTTTCCAAAATTAAGGAAGAAAAACTTGCATATTTTTAAATTTGACAGCAATTTTGGCAGTTACCTGCAAATATATTTTTTTGAAACTAATTTCGTATTCAATACCTCCGGAACCTATAGAAAAATGTCTGCTTAGTACTTTCATTTGTAAAAAATAATTAGATGGCATTTTCATTAAATTGACAGAAAATTTGACAGCTACCAAAAGCGAAAACGTTATTTTAATTTTAATTATAGATATAGATAGATTCACATTTAAAATACTTTATATCTCTTTATCTATAAAAACTCACTTTGTTTTCAAAATTACAAAAAACATACTGATAAAATTTTAAATTTGACACCGATTTTGGCAGCTGTCAAAAATAAAAAAAAGAAATGAAAATTCCATTTTGGCAGGTCTCTTATCTATTTTTAAAGTAAAGATTTAAAACTAAGTTGGCCGTAACAAAAATAAATGGTCTTTGTTTTACGGTGTGTTAAGTATTTTATGGTGTTAAGTATTTGGCGAATGCGCTGGTAGTGCTAGTTTGCTAATTCTATATTTAACAGTTGACAACCCTAATAATTGTAATAAAGTATCTAAACTTAAAAAGTTATTTTACAATTTTACGAACTGTCTTCAATCACATTTTTTACGTCAAAGCCTCATCGTTCGCTATCGCAATGAATCCCAGTCGTTATCATTAACCTAAATTTCACCGGCCGCCACTGATATCTTTCCACTAATTATGCACCAGTGAACTAATACCATTTATTTATTATTGCGTTGCATATAAAATACACTGTGTTAGTGCATGCTAATAAGCTTACGTAATACTATAAGAAGCCCTAATTCTGCATTGTGCCGGGTTTAAATACTGTGTTTATTCTAGTGGGAAAGAGAATCTCATAAAAATCAAATCTTTTGTTATAAATTAAAAAAACAATAGGCTCTTTATAATCTAAAGGTAGATGGTTTTATTGTTGAAGGAAAAAATGGTTGTAATTGAGATTGGAAGAGATTGCAGAGCTAGCTGGGTTGGAATGAGGTCGACAGGTGACGTGACATAACAGCTCAAGGAATTCTGGATTTTGTAAGGTACATTTTTAAACGCGTGTTTTGCGTCCATAAATAATTTTTCAGTTTGAAATGAAAAACCTGCGGTTGCTTTCATTGATGATGTAAAGGCGCAGGCGGTGTGGAAACACGTTGCAAAAATTTACCTAGAACTAGGTCAGTTTTCACGATATAAATAATTGTATAGGGTAATTTATAATTAAATATACTATGTATTAATGAAAGCTGCAGTTTAAATGGTAAATTTTGTGAAATTCTGAATTTAAACTGCAATTTTTGTTACGAGTTAAATTCCCAGTTCAAATTGAAAATTTGGTTTGAATTCTCACATTAAACTGTAAACTTTGTTAAATTTCCAATTCAAACCTTAAAATGCACTGTATTCATTAAGAATAATAACAATTTTAAATAAAATTTTAAGAAATTAGTTAAATACTCTTGTATAGTAATTGTATGCGTTTAGTCGAATTTCAAGTCTTAACAATTTCGTTAAATTATTTGTTTAAAATGAAAATTTATGCGAACTCCCAGTTCAAATAATAAATTAAACTTAAACTGTAAATTTTGTTAAATTTCAAGTTTTAACAACAAATTTCGTTAAATAATTTGTTCAAATGGTAAATTTAAGCGAATTAATTCAAAAAGTTAATTTTGTTAAATTTTCAGTTAAAATCGCAAAATTTTTGTAAGTTTTCAATTTAAACTGAAGATTTTATTAAATCTCCAGCTCAAATTCTAAATTTTGTTAAATTTCAAGTTTAAACTGTAAGTATAGTTAATACCCTTGCACTGTAATTGTATACTTGAACTTCATGTGTTAACAATAAATTTCGTTAAATAATTTGTTAAACTTGTTTTTAATAAATTTTGTTATATTCCCAGCTCAAAGTAAATTTTGTTAAAGTTCAAGTATAAACTGTAAATTTTGTAAAATTTCAAGTTTAACTTACAAATATAGTTAAATGGCCTTGTGTTTTAATTGTATATTAATTGAATTTCCAGTTTTGACAATACATTTCGTAAAATTATTTGTTCAAATTGTAAATTTTTAAGCAAATTCCGAGTTCGAATAATACATTCTTTAAATTTTCAACTTAAATTGTAAATTTTGTTAAATTTCAAGTTTAACTTGCAAATATAGTTAAATGCCCTTGATTTATAATTGTATATTTAATTGATTTTCAAGTTTTAACAATAAATTTCGTGAAATTATTTGTTAAAATTACAAATTTAAGCAAATTCCCAGTTCAAAGAGTAAATTTTGTTAAATTTCCAGCTTATATTGTAAATTTAGTTAAATTTCAAGTTTAAATTGTAAATATATGTAGTTAAATACCCTTGTATTGTAACTGTATATTAATTGAATTTCAAGTTTTAACAATAAATTCCGTTAAATTATTTGTTCATATTGTAAATTTAAGCGAAATTCCAGTTCAAATAGTAAATTTTGTTATACTCCCGGCTCAAGTTGTAAATTTTGTTACAGGTCAAGTTTGAACTGTAAATATAGGTAATTTAATGCCCTTGTATTGTAATTGTATATTTAATTGAATTTCAAGTTTTAACAATAAATTCCGTTAAATTATTTGTTTATATAGTTCCAGTTCGAATAATAAATTTTTTTTAATTTTCAACTTAAATTGCAAATTTTGTTAAATTTCAAGTTTAACCTGCAAATATAGTTAAATAGCCTGTGTTTTAATTGCATATTAATTGAATTTCCAGTTTTGACAATAGATTTCGTAAAATTATTTGTTCAAATTGTAAATTTTTAAGCAAATTCCGAGTTCGAATAATACATTCTTTAAATTTTCAACTTAAAGTGTAAATTTTGTTAAATTTCAAGTTTAACTTGCAAATATAGTTAAATGCCCTTGATTTATAATTGTATATTTATGATTTTCAAGTTTTAACAATAAATTTCGTTAAATTATTTGTTAAAATTACAAATTTAAGCAAATTCCCAGTTCAAATAGTAAATTTTGTTAAATTTCCAGCTCATATTGTAAATTTAGTTAAATTTCAAGTTTAAACTGTAAATATATGTAGTTAAATCCCTTGTATTGTAACTGTATATTAATTGAATTTAAGTTTTAATAATTTTCGTTAAATTATTTGTACAAATTGTAAATTTAAGCAGATTCCCAGTTCAAATAGTAATTTTTTTATATTCCCAGCTCAAATTGGAAATTTTGTTAAATTTCATGTTTAAACTGTAAATATATATTTAGTTAAATGCCCTTGCATTGTTATTGTATATTGAATTGAGGTTAAACTTTTAACAAAGAATTTCGTTAAATTATTTGTTCAAATGGTAAATTTAAGTTAATCCCCAGTTCAAATAGTACATTTTGTTAATTTTCAAGTTTAAACTGTAAATACGTAAATATAGTTTAAATACCCTTATACTGTAATTGCATATTTAATTGAATTTCAAGTTTTAACAATAAATATCGTTAAATTATTTGTTCAAATTGTAAATTTAAGCGAAATCCCAGTTCAAATAGTAAATTTTGATAAACTCCCGGCCCAAATTGTAAATTTCGTTAAAGTTCAAGTTTAATTTGTAAATATAGTTAATTACCCTTTTATTGTAATTGGATATTTGTTGAATTTCAAGTATTAACAATAAATTTAAACTATTTGTACAAATTGTAAATTTAAATGAAATTCCAGTTCAAATAGTAAATTTTGTAAAATTCCCAGCTCAAATTGGAAATTTAGTTAAATTTCAAGTTTAAACTGTAAATATGTAATAATGTACCCGTCTATTGTAACTATACCTACATATATTAATTGAATTTCAAGTTTTAACAATAAACTTGGTTAAATTATTTGTACAAATTGTAACTTTAAATGAATTCCCAGTTCAAACACAGAATTTTGTTAAATTCCCAGCTCAAATTGTAATTTTGCTAAATTTCAAGTTTAAGCTGTAAATATAATGTAAATTCCCTTGCATTGTAATTGTATAGTGAACTGAGTTTCGACTAAAAATTAATGTTAAATTATTTGTTCAAATTGTAAATTTAAGAGAATTCTCAGTTCAAATAGTAAATTTTGTTAAAGTCCCAGCTGAAATTGTAAATGTTTGACATCAAACTGTGAACTTTGTTAAAATTCCCAGTATTAATTGTAAATTTCGTTAAATTTTCAGTGCTAACTAATTTTTTTTTATTATTTTCATTTTGAATCATATATTTTGTTAAGATCTTAGTTTAAAATGTAAATTCTGTTAAATTTCAAGTTTTTATTGTAAATATAGTTAAATATCCTAGTATTGTAATTGCATATTTAGTTGAATTTCAAGTTTTAAAAATGAATTTCGTTAAACTAATTGTTCAAATTGTAAATTTAAGCGAATTCCCAGTTCAAATAATAAATTTTGTTAAAACTTTAACTTAAACTGTAAATTTTGTTAAATTTCAAGTTTAAACTGTAAATATAGTGTTGTAATTGTATATTCAATAAAAATTTCAAATTTTAACAATAAATTTGGTTAAATTATTTATTCAAATTGTAAGTTTAAGAGAATTCTCAGTTTGAATAGTAAATTTTGTTAAATTATATTGCAATCCCAATTTAAAATAAAATTTTCAAGTTAAAATTGTAAATTCGAAGTTTAATGTAAATTTATATTTCCAGTCGAGACCGCAAATTTTAACTTTCGTTTCAAATTGTAATTATGTTCCCAGTTCAAACTGTAAATTTATTTATATTCAGAGTTCGAACTGTAAATTTTGTGAAATTTCCAATTCGTACTGTAAGTTTTGTCAGTTTATAATTAAATTTTGTAAAATTCCTTAAAGTCTTAAACTGAACATTTTGCGTTATTTCCAATTTCCAACTATAAATTACACTACAAATTCTACTAAATTCTCAGTTGAAACCGTATTTATAAAATTTCCAGTCAACCGTAAATTGTGTTATAATCTCAGTCAGCTGAAAATTTTGTAAAATTTCTCATTTTAAATCGCAAATTTCATTAAGTTCTCAGTTCTCCGCTGGATTATTTCAATATCCCTCAAGACACTTCGACCCACAGTTTAATTTTTTTAGTTCCGATATTCGCGCTTCGGTTATTCTTCTAACAGAAACTAGTTGTTACTATTTTGAAGCGTAAAACCGTGATTCCAATCCAGATACTACTAGTACGTTTTTATTTGTCAATGAACCGTTTAATACCTAACCGAAAAAAAAGTGCACGCTGTTTTAGCGAAGAATATTCCCACGATGAAGAAGCACGTTCTCTTAAAATCATTAATAACAAGAATTAGTTTTGTAATTAATAGAGATATTACATAGATTAGAACAAGGATGCCGTGAAACAAAAGCAACGATCCGTAAAAAATAGTCCATAATAAATTATGATTCTGATTCGTAATGAGTCGCCTCCCACGTAAGCATAGTAATTAGATACAGGCATGATTTATGTTTGGGAAAAACAAGCGCTGAATTTTCGTACAAATTCAACTAATGGTCCGAAATTTTTTGCCTACTTAAAAATGTTTATTTTTTTGGATGTGGTGAAAGAACAAAATAAACGCGTATCCTGTTTATTAGTGAAGAAACAGATGAAGAAACGCCACAAGCCAATCAATTATTTGTGAGATTTATTTCAAACGGAAACACGTATGAGAGAAAAAATTCTATCTAGACCTCGGCTTTGATCCAAATTGATATTTTGCACTGACTGGGTGGTGCCTGCAACAACCTACCGGTTTGAAACGTATCAAGTGTCATTACAGTGATATATTAACGTACCAATACGATTTTAATTTCTTAACCAGCAAGGCCATTAATCAATATTTGTACAACCGCGGGTTATTAAGTAAATCGATAAAATTACGTATGGTAATTTCTTCATCGTAAATAAGAAAGCTACCTGTTGGTAGGCTCTTTCAGAACGTTCTAAGGGTTATGCATCCTATGATTTGTAGCCGCTTTAAAAGATCCCGGATCATTAACGCAGCATTTCCTGATGTTCAAAGGGGAATTGGGATCGTAAGGCAATTTACAAAAAAATGTTACAAAGAGGACAGATAAAGTTGGCGCGATTAATCGCTTCCGGAGATATGCACGTGTTACAGTTCTTTTAGTGTGTATCACGAATATGAAAAGGATATTTATAGAGAATTCCAAAACGTACACGTCGTCGTCTCGATATTAGTAGCGTTAATGATATAATGCGAGAGCCAAAAAAAAAAAGGTTTCCAACCCAAAGAATTTAATTCAGTCGTTTTCGACGGGTGTATCCCAAGGTTCGGCTCTAGGGCCTCTTATATTTGTTCTCCTAGTGAATGACTTACCTACTCACTTAAGCGCTGAGTTAATTTAAAAAAAAATTGGGTATACCCCAGGGCGCGGTTATAGGACCTCTTGTATTTTTCATAAGTATCAACGATCTACCTTCTAACTTAAATGCCAAAAAACCGGGAATTGTACGCGTACCAATCAAATGAACGGAATCGTGAAAGTATTTTTCTCTATTACATATTTTCATCTTTGTAGGTATATTAGTCAAGTATTTTAAGAGCATTCTTCTTCCTATTAATTTTTTATCGGCGAAAGATCAAGTGTTAAAAGCGTAAGCAAGATTTACTATCTTCTTAATACAAAGAAGGTTGACCGACACGTTTGAAAAATCCAATTAAGTAATTAAATTTTTTTGTGTACATCCTGTACGTGATGGGTCCCTGATTTAATTGGGGGGTCTATTAAAGTAACAGGAAATAGACCGTTCAAGTGGTCACACTAATTTTGAAACTCTCAGGTGTTATTTTTAATCTCTGGCTGATAGTTCTGATGGAGGAGATGGAAGAGAAATTTTTTACGTTAAAATCAAGTAATCAACAATTACTTGCGTACAGGGTGTCCCACATTCAAACTCCTGGCTTTATTATTGGGCTAAAATTAAAATCCAAAATCTACTCTACTCTATCCTTGTATTTTTTTTTATAAGAAATTCGATTTTAAGGTTGGATAAGCGGTAGAATCTCTAATATACGAGGTATTGTCAAAAAAACTGATTTTCCAATTTTTTTTCACCCTGTATATTATTACGGACATCGATATGGTATATTATTATAATATTATTATATTTATCTTCATAAAAAAAAACTATAATATAACCTAGTTCTAGTTTGATTCTGACATTGACGTTAAAAATTCCCTAGTTTTAATTTGATTCTGACATTGACGTTGAAACTTAATATAACTTATTTTTAATGTCACATTGACATTAACGTAAAAGTCAATATAACCTAAATCTAATTTTAGTCTGACGTTGACGGTTGACGTTAGAAATTAACATAACCTAGTTCGTTGTGACATTGACATGGATGTCAAAAATAAATCAAAATAAACTAGTTTCATTCGACTCTGATATCTACAACAAAAATATATCACTCTTTTTAGATAAGGCCTGTTCCTTTATGTCTTTTTTTCTTATATACAGGGTGGTCCGAATTTAAACCACAAGAACTTTTTGTTTGTACGCCACTGGTCAAATTTAATAAAAAAAATTTATTCTACGTTCCTTTTAGAGCAAAAAGGTATTTTTGGCTTCCTTTCGAAATTCTTATGGTTTTTGATAAAATTTACACTTTCTACAACCCATAAACGACGGGACGAAGCAATAATTTTTTTCATCTGGACAAAAATGGAAATTTGGGGACCGATTAAAGTGAACCTCGCGAATCCGAAAAAAATACTAAAAAATTCCGTCAGTGGCGTCGAAAAAAAGGGGCGCTGCAGAGAAAACGGGGAAAAAATTCGAAAAATGTTTTTCGCTATTTATCTTCATTTTTCGACGACGTTTACACTTAGGGGGTCGCCCGGCCTGACCTTTACACTGAACAAAAGGATAAAAAAAAATTTTTTAGTATTTATAAACAGCAGTATTTATAAGCAGCAATCACATAATATATTTTTGGCTGTTTTTTAGATTTTACAAACAGAATTTTTTTGTCTGGTCAATATCCTTGAAGAATTCACTCTTTTTAGAGAACATTTTATAATCTGCATTTGATTGTTCTTTAGAAGTTTTTATAAACAGAATTTATTTTTAACAATTCAATATTCTTGAAAAAATCATCCTCTTTAAGGAAACTTTTTACAATCCACTTTTTACTTCTCTAGACATTTTTATAAACAACCTTATTATAAATAACCATTTTTAATCTCCTTTTTGACTGCTCTCTATAAGTTTTTATAAACAGCAACCTCATTTAATCTGTTTTTGACTATTTTTTAGAAGTTTTTATAAACAGCAATTTTTTTGTCTGTTCAACATCCTGGAAATATTCTATTTTTAAAGAATTTTTTTGCTATCTGGTTTTGACTGTTTCTAGAAATTTTTATAAACAGACTTTATTTTATGTTTATAAACTGCGCATTTTGCTGCCAGTTGCATAATCTGCTTTTGGCTGTTTTCTATAAGTATTTATAAACAGCAATCACTTTTTGGCTGTTTTTTAAGTTTTTATACACAAAAATTTTTTTTGTCCGGTCATTATCCTTGAGGAATTCGCTTTTTTTAGGGAAACGTATTATAATCTGCATTTGACTGTTTTCTAGAAGTTGTTATAAACAGTATTTATTTTTAACAATTCAATATTCTTGAAAAATTCATTCTGTTTAAGGAAACTTTTTACAATCCGCTTCTAACTTTTCTAGACATTTTTATAAACAACCTTATTATTATAAATAGCCGTTTCTAATCTGCCTTTGACTGTTTTCTATAAGTTTTTATAAACAGCAACCTCATTGACTCTGGTTTTGGCTGTTTTTAGAAGTTTTTATAAACAGCAATTTTTCTGTCAGTTCAACGTCCTTTTTTAAAGCATTGTTTGCTATCTGCTTTTGGCGGTTTCTAGAAATTTTTATAAACAGTCTTTATTATATATTTATAAACAGCGATTTTTGCTGCCAGTTGCCGTTTCTAAAATATTCTCTCTTTTTAAGAAAGCTTTGTATAATCTTCTTTTGGGTGTTTTCTATAAGTATTTATAAACAGCAATCACTTAATATATTTTTGGCTGTTTTTTAGAAGATTTTACAAACAGAAATTTTTTGTCTGGTCAATATCCTTGAAGAATTCACTCTTTTTAGGGAACATTTTATAATCTGCATTTGATTGTTCTTTAGAAGTTTTTATAAACAGAATTTATTTTTAACAGTTCAATATTCTTGAAAAAATCACTCTCTTTAAGGAAACTTTTTACAATCCGTTTTTTACTTTTCTAGACATTTTTATTATCAACCTTATTATAAATAGCCATTTTTAATCTCCTTTTTGACTGCTTTCTATAAGTTTTTATAAACAGCAACCTCATTTGATCTGTTTTTGACTATTTTTTAGAAGTTCTTATAAACAGCAATTTTTTTGTCTGTTCAACATCCTGGAAATATTCTATTTTTAAAGAATTTTTTGCTATCTGGTTTTCACTGTTTCTGGAAATGTACATGATTGTCTCCACCCCACTATTTTTATGTCCGCACATTTGACCACCGCCAACAACATACCTCGCAATAAAACGCAAATTTGCCTGTCACTTTTACTACTCTACTAAAAATGTGTGTGTAGGAGAAATTGGTATTTTGGATACGCGGCCTAAAAAGGCTATAAATACAACCAAAAGGTGACTGCCTTGCGCGTAACCGTATTCCATATACAGGTACCGATACAGTAAATATTAAACAATGCTGGAAAAACAAGAACAAGGTTGAGCGCCTCATATGGGCATAAAGTTGATCCGTTCGGTATTACATATTCATGATATTTGTCGCGTATTTATCACCTGTAATTGTTCTTAATGACAGTTGTTGGCGCGCCGACCTAGAAGGCCGTACTTTTGCGGGGAAGTAGAGAACACCTGTATTATTAACAGTTGTGTCATTTTAAATAAACATATACAAGGTGATACATTCGAATGATGGGCCACTGCCCAAACCAATGAAATTGCGGCTCTTCATATTTTTCACTCAACGTTCCTAGGTAATTTCCAAACCACTCGACAAGAAATGGTATGACTAAAGTGTTGACTGTCTTTTTTTATTGTTCACGTAGGCTCACCCTGTATACAAGTCTCGTTTTAATTCCAAACAGGTCGATTTATGAAACAATTAAAGATAAAGTGCATCCAGTTGTCAATAAAAAGTGAAAACGATCTTGGCTTTATGCAAATTCGGATGAATCATGTATCTGCATAAAAACTGGCATCAGACATCGGGGAATTGGCGCCTCGGAATGAGAAAAACCGTTTTATCTGCCCGTGGCCCACGCCCAAATCGCATATTCCGTTTTTTACGGGCCATATCTTAAGCAGTGATTAAATCGAAGTTTTATAGAACATCGTCGGGGCAATGTCGAAGGATGTAAACGGCAGAATGGACATCTCTCGCCATATGGCCAATTAGTTTCAGTTTAAAGAACACAAAGGTACAGCGCAGAAGTTTTTGGCAAAAAAAATCGAAATTCATGTAAACAGCTGGTCAATCTAAAATTTTAAAAGTATTTATAATGCACTAAACGAGAATAAAGCCCTACGCTTTCATTTCTCAAGGTTATTAAATCGGCAACAAAAAGTTGCTGTTTATAAAAATTAAAAAAAGAACAATCAAAAACAAACTAATAAAGATTGTTTATAAAAACGTCTGAAAAACAATCAGTCAGATTATAAAATGTTCCCTAAAAAGAATGAATTCTTCAAGGATATTGACCAAACGAAAAAAATTTCTGTTTATAAAAACCTAAAAAACAGTCAAAAACAGATTAAAAGTGATTGCTGTTTATAAATACTTTCCTTAGAAAGAGTGAGTATTTTAGAAATGACAACTGGCAGCAAAAATCGCTGTTTATAAACATAAAAAGAGGCTGTTTATAAAAAATTCTAGAAACAACCAAAAGCAGATAGCAAAAAAATTCTTCAAAAAGAGAAATTTTCAAGGATGTTGAACAGACAAAAAAATTGCTGTTTATAAAAACTTCTAAAAAACAGTCAAAAACAGATTAAGTGAGGTTGCTGTTTATAAAAACTTATTGGAAACAGTCAAAAGCAGATTAAAAATTGCTATTTATAATTGTAAATAATTTTTTTAAAGAGAGTGAATTTTTTCAAGAATATTGAATTGTTAAAAATAAATTCTGTTTATAAAAACTTCTAAAGAACAGTGAAATGCAGATTATAAAACGTTCCCTAAAAAGAGTGAATTCTTCAAGGATATTGACCAAACAAAAAAATTTCTGTTTATAGAAACTTCTAAATAACAGCCAAAAACAGATTAAAAGAAGTGATTGCTGTTTATAAATACTTATAGGAAACAGCCAAAAGTAGATTATACAATGTTTCCTTAAAATGAGTGAATATTTTAGAAGCGGCAACTGGTAGCAAACATAGCTGTTTATAAACATAAAATAAAGGCTGTTTATAAAAATGTCTAGAAACAGCCAAAAGCAAATAGCAAAAAAATTCATTAAAAGAGGAATTTTCAAGGATGTTGAACAGACAAAAATTTGCTGTTTATAAAAACTTCTAACAGTCAAAAACAGATTAAATGAGGTTGCTGTTCATAAAAACTTATAGGAAACAGTCAAAAGCAGATTAAAAATGACTATTTATAATAATAAGCGAATTGTAAATAGTTTCTCTAAGGAGAGTGAATTTTTCAAGAATATTGAATTGTCAAAAATAAATTCTGTTTATAAAAACTTCTAAAGAACAGTCAAATGCAGATTATAAAATGTTCCCTAAAAAGAGTGAATTCTTCAAGGGTATTGACCAGACAAAAAAATGTCTGTTTATAAAACTTCTAAAAAACAGCCAAAAACATATTAAATATGCTGTTTATAAATACTTATAGAAAACAGCCAAAAGCAGATTATACAATGTTTCCTTAAAAAGAGTGAATCTTTTGGAAACGGCAACTGGCAGCAAACATCGCTGTTTATAAACATAAAAAAGAGGCTGTTTAAAAACTTCTAAGACAGCCGAAAACTGATTAAATTGATTGCTGTTTATAAATACTTAGGTATAGAAAACAGCCAAAAGCAGATTATGCAATGTTTCCTTAAAGAGAGTGGATATTTTAAAAATGGCAACTGGCAGCAAAAATCGCTGTTTATAAACATAAAATAAAGGCTGTTTATAAAAATTTCTAGAAACAGCCAAAGGCAAATAGCAAAAAAATTCATTAAAAGAGGATTTTTCAAGGATGTTGAACAGACAAACATTTGCTGTTTATAAAAACTTCTAACAAATAGTCAAAAACAGATTAAATGAGGTTGCTGTTTATAAAAACTTATAGGAAACAGTCAAAAGCAGATTAAAAATGACTATTTATAATGATAAGCGGATTGTAAATAGTTTCTCTAAGAGAGTGAATTTTTCAAGAATATTGAATTGTTAAAAATAAATTTTGTTTATAAAAACTTCTAAAGAACAGTCAAATGCAGATTATAAAATGTTCCCTAAAAAGAGTGAATTCTTCAAGGATATTGAAACAAAAAAAAATTCTGTTTATAAAAACTTCTAAAAAATAGATTAAAAGTGATTGCTGTTTATAACTACTTATAGGAAACAGCCAAAACTAGATTATACAATGTTTCCTTAAAATGAGTGAATATTTTAGAAGCGGCAACTGGTAGCAAACATAGCTGTTTATAAACATAAAATAAAGGCTGTTTATAAAAATGTCTAGAAACAGCCAAAAGCAAATAGCAAAAAAAATCATTAAAAGAGGATTTTTCAAGGATGTTGAACAGACAAAAATTTGCTGTTTATAAAAACTTCCAACAAACAGTCAAAAACAGATTAAATGAGGTTGCTGTTCATAAAAACTTATAGGAAACAGTCAAAAGCAGATTAAAAATGACTATTTATAATAATAAGCGGATTGTAAATAGTTTCTCTAAACAGAGTGAATTTTTCAAGAATAATGAATTGTTAAAAATAAATTCTGTTTATAAAAACTTCTAAAGAACAGTCAAATGCAGATTATAAAATGTTCCCTAAAAAGAGTGAATTCTTCAAGGATATTGACCAAACAAAAAAAATTTCTGTTTATAAAAACTTCTAAAAAACAGCCAAAAACAGATTAAAAGTGATTGCTGTTTATAAATACTTATAGAAATCAGCCAAAAGCAGGTTATACAATGTTTCCCTAAAACGAGTGAATATTTTAGAAACGGCAACTGGCGGCAAACACCGCTGTTTATAAACATAAAATAAAGGCTGTTTATAAAAATTTCTAGGAACAGCCAAAAGCAGATAGCAAAATAAATATTTGAAAAGAGAATTTTTCAAGGATGTTGGACAAAAAAATTGTTGTTTATAAAAATTACTAAACACAGTCAAAAGCAGATTAAAAATGGCTATTTATGAATATATGAGGTTGTTTATAAAAATGTCTAGAAAAGTCAAAAGCTGATTGTAAAAATTTTCCTTGAAAAGGATATTGAACTTGCTACAAAAAATTGCTGTTTATAAAAACTTCTAAAATACAGCTAAAACATATTAAAAGCGATTGTTGTTTATAAATACTTATGAAACAGTCAAATTATAAAATGTTTCCCTAAAAAGAGTGAATTATTTAAGATGGCAACTGGTAGCAAAAATGGCTGTTTATAAATACATATAAAATAATGGCTGTTCAAAAAATTTATAAAAACAGCTATAAAAACAGATAGCAAAAAATGTCTTTAAAAAAATGAATTATTCAAGAATATTGAACAAACAAAAAAATTTGCTGTTTATAAAAACAGCCAAAGACAGATTAAGATTTTTGAAAAAATATCTACAATTAAATAAGTACGGAATCTACCCAAAAAAAATCCACAAATACTCACCCGCCCTGACTGATTTGTAATATTTTAATTCATGTATAAAAAAATCGATAATCCCATCTGATTAAAACTAGTTTCCTTTTTTTTAAGCTTCTGACACACGTTAATACCCAATTATCCATACCTATAAGGATCTCTTATAATAGAGTCGTGGGCTGGCGATTCAAAGGTTACTAATCCGTACTCATGTCTTATAATCTCATTATCTAAAATTACTTGTAATCTTGTAGAAGCACAGACGAAAGCGGGCGAGTTTTATTCAAACAAGGAAACGGCTATAAGTGGGCAGGGCCGGCGTCAGCGCAACCACACAGGTGCAACTTCCATTTTGATTAGCCAGGATTTTTAGACGAATCTTTTCTTCTAACTTATATATACAGTAAATTCACTTTTCAACCAAAGCACTTTGTGAGTGAATAGGAGAGAATAAAGCGAGAGCGCTAACATTCTGAGATCGACATGTGTAGTGCTCTCGCTTTACTGCTATCTCCTATTCACTCACAAACTGCTTTGGTTCAAAAGTGAATTTACTGTATAACGAGAATAAACACCCGTCAATATTTACGCCAGTTTTCTGACGGACCTATGTCTATCTTTGTCTGGCGCATCGAAAGTAGCTATGTCGGTCCTTTACACATTTATTTTTTGTATGAATTGACTAAGTTTACTTCGAATTTTTTACTTATCCTTGGATGGGGGCGCCGTGGGTATCTTTCAGCTCAGTGGAGCGCAGTAGGTATCTTTTAGTTTTATGGACGAGTGGTACACTTGATTTCAAAAAAAGTAGTACAACTCTTAGATAAGGAAATGGGAAATGGCCTATTTCTAGTTGTTTATCAGTATAAACTTACGTAGTTACAACTGACTGCCATCTATATTTTCATTATTAAGTTAATTTCAATAATCTACTGTCAAAAGAACAATTTAGACAACTAGAAATAGGCCATTTCCCATTTCCTTATCTAAGAGTTGTACTACTTTTTTTTGAAATCAATGTACGAATGCGCAGTAGCTATCTTTGAGTTGTATGGATGCGCAGTAGATAGTTCTGAGTTGTGTGGATGCGCAGTAGGTATCCAGAAACCAGAACTAACCTAAGATCATGAAATATACATTTGTAGTGTTTTTTTTTCGGAAATACGAATGAACAACACATTAAAAATATTCCTTTTCTTTAAAATATTACATATCTTGTGTAATTAATTTTCTGAATGCGTTGTCAGGTTCAAATGTAATTTCCTCTAGCAAGGACTACGCGCTTAATAGCAACGCCAATTAAAAAAGTAATATAATACAAACTAATCGAGTTTATTAAAACAAAACAAAGAAATATAAATATCACACAACCTATGTAATATCCTTGTCCTTAGTGATTAATAGCATAATTGATTTTAATTTTTTAAGATTATCGGCCAACGCATTTTGATCTCGATTAGCTAGCTATCTTTTGCGAAATGTCAAACCTTTTATCTTAACAAAGCGACGAATAGATTGTTGTAGAGTTTTTATGCAAAAATAACCGACCAAATTATTTTGTAAGCCTTTCCCACAATTAATCTATAACACGATCTTTTAGCTGTAACGAATATGTTAATTTTCAGGGTACACTCGATCCTCATGTAAAGAATGCCTGTGAGAAACCGATCTCTCTTCGTTTTCTGACAGAAATAGTGCAATGTCGCTAGTGATCCGATACCGATATCTCGTTACGTCGGCTGTTTCTTCCGACGAAAAACTGTACTTGCGATGTAAGCACGTTTCAAGACGCAGCGTGACTTTGGCAACGCCTAACCTAGCTAGTGATATGTTTAGTTCTTCATTTGCAAACCAAGTTGGAACGACCCTGTCGTTATGCACTTCATAGTTTACTTACCCAATAACGAGCCTAATAATTTATTGTTATGAGCGCTGTTTTACGTTATGGATACGCACGCATGAAAATAATGAACATATTATTCTATTTTATGAATGTTTTCTCGTGAGGATTGCAGACGTGTTTATACCGCGGTCGTAGGAAAGGCGAGATTTTGTTTCAGTACACACAAATAAGGAGTAGTTAAAAGTTAAAATCTGCAGAAGATCAAAAAAAAGTTAAAACCCGCAAATTTTCAATAATCTTAAAATCCACCCAATTTATAACCGTTAAAATTAGAACTACTTCTTAAGACAAAATAATAATTAACAAAATCCGTAAATATTCAACAATCTTAAAATCCGCAAATTTTTAACAATCTTAAAATCCGCACAATTTATAACCTGAGTGCCAGTAGATAAAAAATTAAAACCTCTTCTTAAATCAATATAAATAAACTAGGTGCATTTGAAAACTGGAAGAACGATTAATTTTTAATTAACAGAAGAGCCCGATTTGACTTAGTTTTCTCAGCTCATATTTGGTGTCCAAACTGCTTTTGTACCAAGTTGGATAAAACTCGATTCATCTGTCATCTGTTTAATATTAGACAAGTTAAAATCCGCAAATTTTTATAAATCTTGAAAACCACCCAGTCTAGGACCATAGGGTTTAAGTACTTAAAAGGGAAGTTGCATTTAAAAATCTTGCAAAACTATTTTCAAAGGCCTCAACTGTTTACGCTGTTGGTAGATCAAAAAAGGAGTTAAAATCCGCAAATATTCAACAATCTTAAAATCCGTCCAATTTATAACCGTAAGACTTGAGTACTAGTAGATAAAAACTTCTTAAAACAAAATACTAAAATAGGGTGCATTTAAAAAACTTGACGATTGATTAATTTTTTTTTTAATTAACAGACTTAGAACTTCAAGGGATACCGGATTTGACTCAAAATCTTCTTAGCCCATATTTGATGCCCAAACTGCTTTTGTACCAAGTTTTATAAAACTCGATTCATCTGTGATCCGTTTAAGAAAAGAGAAGTTAAAATCCGCAAATTTTTCAAAAATCTTGAACCACACAGTCTAGGACCATAGGGTCTAATCACTTAAAAAAAATTAACACCAAAATTTAAAAAAAGGGTTGTTGCATTTAAAAATTTCGCAAAACTATTTTTTTTTATTTTAATAGACCTAGAAGGGCCTCAAAGGTTGCCCGATTTGGCTCAAACTAATTTCAACTCATAATGACAAAATTGCCTTTGGACTAAGTTTTATCGAAATCGATTCAGCCGTTTAAGCTGTCGGTAGATCAAAGAGTATTTAAAAGTTAAAATCCGCAAATTTTCAAAAATCTTAAAATCCGCACAGTTGTGTAGTTTTAGATTAGTAATTAACAGTACTTCTTTAAAATAAAATAAAATGGGGTGTTGCACGTAAGAAACTCGAAAACCGGCAAAATATTGCAAGATGTCGAGGGAAATCTCCCTTGTGAACAGCTCATATTTGATGCCCAAACTGTTTTTGATCGAGTTGTATTAAAATCGATGAAACAATAAAAAAGGAGTTAAAAGCTGTAAATATTCAACAATCTTAAAATCCGCAAATTTTCAACAATCTTAAAATCCGCAAATTTTCAACAATCTTAAAATCCGCACAATTTATAACCGTAAGACACACAGTCTAGGATCATAGGGCTTCAGTACTTAAAAAAAATTAACACCACCTCATAAAAATAAAATAAAAAAGGGGTGTTGTATTTAAAAAACTAAAACCTCAAAAATTACTCAATTTAATTCAAAATTCATTGACACTGATTTTGTTACCGCTAAATCGGCGGGACACTATTACTAAACATTGAGTAATAGTTAGTGCAATAATTGCACCTATTAAAAAAAATAGCAAGTTCATTTGGAACGTAATAAATAGCTGTATTTATACATTTAAAGATATGGATTTAAATAATTCAAATCGTAATTAGTTCAAGCAATGTTATCGGCCCAATCTTGCATTAATTTGTTTGGCTAAAACGCCTTTCATGTTTGGGATTATGCTATTGTGCAATAACGAGTACCTGCGGCATATATTTAATTTTTACTTTGCAGTCACTTAACATAGAATCAGATAAGGAGGTAGATTAATAAATTAGATACATTGATGAATGACAAATTAAGTGAATGAGCAGATAGCATAAATAAATAGTTGGCAGCGTTGACAGCCATGGCCTCCTTACCAATAATTTTTATTTGCGTTATTTGCTATCTAACGTCTTGTATAAATAAAAAATTTTTGAAAGGAACGAATATATTTTTTTTATACAAATGTTCTGATGTTCGTTCGTAGCATTAAAAAAGGGAGGAAATTCTTTGGTAGACAACGGGAACCGTAAAATGTCCACGTTTGGTACCTCCTAGGTTTTTACGGTACAAATACAAGAAGTGCTGCTCGCCGATTCACCCTCTACATGTGTAGAACAGCTTTAATTAAAACATTGTTTCGTTTTTATCGTCCATTTAATTAACTGAGTATTGTTGCTGTGGCAAGTCAAAAGTTGTTTATTATTAAAATTACCTAAGCGTAATTAAGAAGACAATAGAAATGTGGTACTTTCCACGATTTTTAACTAAACTAACGAAATTGGGTGTCGTGGGAAGTGAAAGTGTTCTGTTCCACTTGACATGTCAAAAAGGAGCTAAGTGTGCGGCGTACGTACAGTAATTGTTTATTAAATGTTTACCCACTTACTATGTTTCTTGAATTTGTTTAACTTCTGTGTTAAAATTGGCACAAAAACAGTTTTAGCATCAAGTAGGGGCTGAGAAGACTTTGAGTCAAATCGGACAACACTTGAATCTCTACTTGGTTAAACTTTTAAAAAATCGTTTTTCTATTTTTATTTTTGAAAACTAATGTTAATTCTTTATCTAAAATTGTTTAAGATTTCCTAACCTAAATTGTGCAGATTTTAAGATTATTGAAAATTTGCGGATTTTAAGATTATTGAAAATTTGCGGATTTTAAGATTATTGAAAATTTGCGGATTTTAACTTTTTTTTTCTTAAACGGATCACAGATGAATCGCGTTTTATAAAATTTGGTACAAAAGCAGTTTGGGCATCAAATACGGGCGGAGAAGTCCTTGAGTCAAATCGGGCACAACTTGAAGCTCTTCTAATTAAAAAAATTAATCGTTCTTCGAGTGTTTTAAATGCACTCTATTTTTTTATTTTGTTTTAAGAACTGGTTCTAATTTTTTATCTACTGGCACTCAAGTCTTACGGTTATAAATTGTGCGGATTTCAAGATTGTTGAAAATTTGCGGATTTTAAGATTGTTGAATAATTACGGATTTTAATTCCTTTTTTATTGTTGATTCGATTTTGATATGAGCTGTTCACAATGCAGATTTCCCTCGACATCTTGCAATATTTTGCCAGTTTTCGAGTTTCTTACGTGCAACACCCCATTTTATTTTATTTTGAAGAAGTACTGTTAATTATTAATCTAAAACTACACAACTGTGCGGATTTTAAGATTTTTGAAAATTTGCGGATTTTAACTTTTAACTACTCTTTGATCTACCGACAGCTTAAACGGCTGAATCGATTTCGATAATACTTAGTCCAAAGGCAGTTTTGTCATTATGAGTTGAAATTAGTTTGAGCCAAATTGGGCAACCTTTGAGGCCCTTCTAGGTCTATTAAATTAAAAAAAAATAGTTTTGTGAAATTTCTAAATGCAACATCCCTTTTTTTAATTGGTGGTGTTAATTTTTTTTAAGTAATTAGGAATTCTATGGTCCTAGACTGTGTGGTTCAAGATTTTTGAAAAATTTGCGGATTTTAACTTCTCTTTTCTTAAACGGATCACAGATGAATCGAGTTTTATAAAGATTTTGAGTCAAATCCGGTATCCCTTGAAGTTCAAAGTCTGTTAATTAAAAAAAAAATTAATCGTTTTTCAAGTTTTTTAAATGCACCCTATTTTAGTATTTTGTTTTAAGAAGTGGTTTTAATTTTTTATCTACTAGTACTCAAGTCTTACGGTTATAAATTGGGCGGATTTTAAGATTGTTGAATATTTGCAGATTTTAACACCTTTTTGATCTACCGACAGCGTAAACAGTTGAGGCCTTTGAGGCCCTTCTGGGTCTATTAAATTAACAAAAATATATTTGCAAGATTTGTAAATGCAACACCCCATTTTTTATTTTATATTTATGAGGTGGTGTTAATTTTTTTTAAAATACTTAAGCCCTATGGTCCTAGACTGTGTGGTTTTCAAGATTTTTAAAAATGCGGATTTTAACTTGTCTAATCTTAAGCGGATGACAGATGAATCGAGTTTTATAAAACTTGGTACAAAAGCAGCTTGGCCATCAAATATGGGCTGAGAAGACCTTGAGTCAAATCGGGCCTCACGCTCTTCTAAGGCTGTTAATTAAAAAAATTAATCGTTCGAGTTTTTTAAATGCACCCTTTTTTTTTGTTTTGTTTTAAGAAGTGGTTCTAATTTTTGATCTACTAGTACTTTGTCTTACGGTTATAAATTGTGCGGATTTTAAGATTGTTGAAAATTTGCGGATTTTAAGATTGTTGAAAATTTGCGGATTTTAAGATTGTTGAAAATCTGCGGATTTGAACTCCTTTTTGATCTACCGACAGCGTAAACAGTTGAATTGGTTTTGTTAGAATTTGGCCAAAAACAGTTTGGGCATCGAAAATGAGCTGAAAATACTTTTAATCAACCCGGGCAATCCTGGGGCGCTTGTAGGGCCATTAAAATGACAAAAAAATCGAGTACTCAAGCCTTTTGTGTGGTTTCTAAGATTTATTAAAACTTGCGGATTTTAGAAAGAATTGATTTCCATAAAACGGGCAACCCTTGAGGCCCTTCTAGGTTTATTCAAATCGTTCTTCGAGCTCATTAAACAAAACACCTCATTTTTTATTATGTGCTGTTTAGTTCTTTATCTAAAAGAATTTGTCTTACACATTTAGAAAGTTATATTAATTAGATAGGTAATGGGTATATTAATATTATATTTAAAATGCATTTAGATATTTGTAACTTTATTTAATTTATTTTCTCTTGTTACTGGCGGCGTTTTCGTCAAAACTGTAATAATAGGCGAGAATATTATTTATTTTCTAACGGTTGGTTGTAAAACATATGAAATGAAATGGTCGAAAGTATTTGCTCGCTTTATTAACCTACGGTTCGGGTAATTTTATGATTTTATGGTAATTCTGCACGCTTATTGTGTTCGTGTATTTCCTCATATCCCGGAGACTGAACTGAACCAACGGAACATGTGTTGAAACTCGATCTTAAAAATGTAAACATAAAACATGTTGAAAATTAGACTTTCCCGAAAATTTAACGTTTTGGAAGGAAATTTATCCCACAATAAAAGCTTTACCAGATGACAATGGCAAGTGAAAGATTTCAAAATTTGAGGTTGAAACTCTTGGTAGACTTTCAAAAACTATGAAACTTTCATAGCATATATTTTTTAGTCGTCATATTTTAGAAACATATTAATTTTTGCTAGATCGGACTCGTAAGCTTTAAATTGACAAGAAACGGATATATCCAATGTTATTAACATTTCCTTTCTTAACAACGTAATCTATATGTTTACGAGCTTACGTTTCGCATTTTGCGGTTAGGAAATATAAATAAATAGTTGTACTGACATTTATAATGCTAATTTAATCAGTCCCTGCCTAAGACCGATTTAATTAATAAATAGTTTCCGATTACCGGCATGAGAGAAAAAACTTTTTTAGGTTTGGTGTCACCGATCGGTTTATTAACTTTTGGAGAATGGGCCTTCTAGACCAAGCAGTTGGTATGGGTGCATTTGTTTCGAATTAATTTCGAATTAGTTTTTTTTGCTGGAATCAGTTCAGGAGTCAGTCCGATTACGAAAATCCATGTTACCAAACGGAAACCTGGTCTGATATTGTTTAAAACAACTGAGCAAAATACATTGACCATAGAAAATACCAACTTTCTTTTTGGAAATGGGAAAAAATATTTAAAAATGTTTGATTGAAAAAATGTTACCAAACCCCTTCCTTCAGCTATCAAACTACGTACCTACTAGTTAATATTTCCAACGCTTCTGCTTTATTATTATTTAACATTTATCTTCCTTTGTCATGCACGCATAAGGGTCCAATCAAAACAACTCATTAAAAACGTTGATTCACCGGAAACAACTCTTTCCTAGCTTGTAAAAAAACGTAGAACAATCCACCGGTCGCTAGCCGGCGTCTCTTTCCATACCGTACCAAAACCCCATACGAAAATGGTACGACGTGTACAACAGCTACCGCGAAATATTTTTAGTTGGTACTAACTAGTGACCATAGTTCCGGTTGGGGTGGCGTAGTCCAACGTAATTTGTTATACTGCCGGTTGGTTCACCAAGTTCACGCTGTCTGCCATGCCACACGAGTACCTCTACAGATTACGTGTCCACGTACGTGTGACTAAATTATTCATACACTTGCTGCTGAATATGATTAACGTTGCTAACTGAGGTTGCCGAGTTTTGGTTTACCTATGCTATGCTAATTTTATTAAAATTTCTGTCGGATTCGTCATTGCTCTTCTGCCCGATTACATGACTAGTTAATTTAGTTAATTGGGGAACATAGAACGCCAATTAATTTAATTGAAAGGGATTTCGTTAAAATACTTGGTTGCTGGATAGGCACTGGCGTTATTGAATTAAATTCTCTTCGGGAAACAAGGTGAACAAGCAGCGATCAATAAAAATGCATGTAATAGTTCCCTTTACATGCATGCATTGCATTCACCGGCATTCGCGATTGAAAAAAATATTTATGCATTCATTACATCCCACAGTTTAAATTATGTCTGTGGATATATGAAAGTGTTGAGGCTGTGAGAAATCATTTGATAAAAGTGCAGGCCCGGCAAAGAACAGGGGCGGACTTATGAATTTATAAAGACGTGAAATTATTAACAAACCAAGAAAAAGGTTGTAAATTAAGTGATTTGAAATGAATTCTTTTTACTGAAATCGTTCATCGTTTTGACAAGTGAATCAGGAAGCGCTGCTAAGACGCCACATTCTTCCCAATTTTAAAAATACTTTTCGGATCGTCACTTCCTCTTGCTCGAGCCGGTTCCGCAATCCGCATGTTCAACTTGCAGAGTTGTACCTCCTAGACGCGTATTACAATGACCTCTTGGCTTTCGTCACTAAATTATGTCCAACGACTAGTTGACTAGGTAGTTGAAAAGTCCCCAATTGTTTGTACAACAAAAGAGCGCTTTAGAATAAACTTTTGGATTTTGTCGTGAGAAATTCAGCAAGAAGAGAGCGGTGAACCCTGTGAATGAGTCTTCAAACGAAACATTATTGTTTGTTTTGGAAATAAAAATTACGTTGTTGCTGCTTTGAGAAAGATTACATTCATTACCGACCACGGTAATTTCGTTTAGCTTTCGAGCAATCACTTTGGATGCATCATTATTATCAGTTAATTAAGCGAAATTAGAATATAGCCTTTGAGATGTTGGTAATGGTATTAGCAAATAATGGGGAATCATAGGAAGGATCTTATGAGAATCTGAGGTTAATTAACGGAGAATGTTCATGTTCTATTGTCTGTACTAAAGAAAACAACTTACATATCGAAAAAATTGTTATACAGGTAAGTTTCGTAACGATCGTTACACCCTCCTTTCAAATGTGGAGGAAAAAATTTAATATGTGTGTAAATCGTTAGTTCTTCCAATTAATCTTTTGCTCGTCAAAAAATCTGATATATTTATTGACATACATAATTTTTTCCCAATAACATTATAAACTATATAACTAATTTGGAATTGAATTTTTTTACTGGAATCAGTTCAGGAGACAGTACTGATTCGGAAAACCCATCGTACCAAACGGTAACCTGGTCTGATATTGTTTAAAACAAATTTGTTTATAACAAAAGAAAAATTTTTAAAATATTTTTTTAACAAGATATGTTCAATATTTTTTATAACATCTTTAAATTTTGCAGCTGATCTTCTAAAAAAAAAAAACATTTGACGATTTTTAAATTTTCATAATATAAGTATTATGTAAAAATTCTTTTATTTTTACCCTTCATTTAAGATTCAGATTCTTATTCCTCTTTACCGACAGACATATTACTATGTAAAATTTTCTTTGTGTTTTTATACGCACTTTTGTAATTTCAATATATTTTTTTGTATTTGTTATTAATTTGTCAATTTATTGGAAAGGTTATCATGTCAGAGCAACTAATGTTGAACCTCCCCGTTTGTCTTGAATATTTTGATTTATACATTTACTTAACCTTAATCAAGACATTATTATTATTATTATTATTATTACTTCTGTAAACACGGTATACCATTTGCGTAATTAACATTTCCACATACATTTCTTTGATTTCTAGTTATGCTCCCAAAGCAATTGTAAAGTGGTTAAAATTATCCAAACTTTCAATTTCATTTATGAATGGCATTCGCCAAACAATATTTTCATCTACCTATCTAAAATATTAACACCATGATTGAGACTGTTTCTCTTGCCAATTAACGCCTTTAAACGCTGTTTATCGCCTGATAATAGGTAATTCGTTTCACTTATTTTACACATTTATTGGTTAATAGATGTAGAATTAAATGCATAAGTGCTTATACAGGGTGTTTTTGAAAATGAGAATCTCTCTCCGCATTATTCAAAAAGATACGAAAAACCTTTTAAAATAAAAATTGTTTGCAAAATATTTTTTCGCACCTCTTCAACTCGAGAGTCCCGACAAAATGGCCAGACTGTTAATTAAAATAATTTAATTATTCATTATTCATGCCACATCTTAAATATCTGTCCCTATATTAAGTTTCAAATATTTCCCTTGAAATTGCTTTACATAACGCATATATTAACCATTTTTTTCGAAGTATAATAAGCAGATCATTTACAAAATACAAGGCTGAAGGTATTGACTGTCGCATTGTGAAATTAAAACCCCCTTAGCGGTGTTGGATTACAAAATGAGGCCTATAATTTGATACCTACTCTATTTATCGTGTTGAGGCTTTTTGCGTCTCGCTTAAATCCATGGAAAAAAATTATACAAATGACAAATGTGTCGATAGAATTAATATATTTCGTTGTTTCTACAGGGTGTTCCCTCGGAAGATTGTGCAAAAACGGTTAACTTTGTAAAAAACTTTCTCAACAAAACTTTCAATGTTTCTCTCTACTACAATGTAATTTTATTTTTAATTATACGAGGTGTCACAAAAACGAGTTACACGAGAAAGTTATAATTTTTTTAAGTGGAACACCCTGTATTTTTTGGCGACAGTTAAGCCTATGTGAACTTTGTGAGATTAGAAAGAGATGCGAGAACAAATCCTACATTTTTAGAAAAAACAATTAATAAATCACGGAGATATCGCAGTCAAAACAATTTTTGTAAATTAACGGAAAAAACAGGAAAAAAAATCAACTTGGCAACGCTGCATCCGATTGGTAAAATATTTTAGGGAGGCTTAACTGGCACCGAAAATATACAGGGTGTTCCATTCAAGAAAATTATACTTTCAAGTGTTTCTGTGACGCCTTGTATAATTGAAAATAATTTTACGTTGTAGTAGAGATGAAACATTGAAAGTTTTGTGAAGAAAGTTTTTTTATAAAGTTTTGACTGACTGGGCACCCTCTGTATACGCGGCAGGATCTTAAAAAATTCAGAAACATTTTTGAATCGGAAAATCAGGACCGTATTTAAAAAAATGAAGTTGATGATGGTTTCTCGAAGACGAAACCTCGAAATTGGTAACGTAACCTTTCAAGTTCGTTAAAAGTTGCTATGAAGAAGTTTTGTCAGTTTATTTCCAACTTTACTATTAACGTCAGAAGAAAACATCATATTTAAAAATCCGAAAATTCAGTTTTTTCAAAATAACTCAAAAGCGAAAAGTCATATCAAGGATTTTTAGGTGTCATGTTGTAGTCCTTTATTTATGCAAATTTTATTTTTTTAAATATTACTATACAGGGTCCTGCAATAGTGCGTCGGGCTTCCATTAGCTCCTATACCATACAAGTTAGGAAATTCATTCGAGTACAGTTCTTAACTAAATGTGAAGGAGCACCGCAGGAAAATATTTTCGAACGTCCAGGGTGTCACAAAAAATTGTGACGCCTGTCAGGCAAGTTTTTTAAACGAAACACCCTATATATTTTACCATATTTCAGACGGCCTTAATGTTCCTCACTCACACCTAAAAAAATATGAGAACATTCTAATGCTTCACTTGGAAGTAAAAAATTAAAAATGAAATATAAAGCAATTTACATCGCTAAAGAAAAACGCTCTCCATTTTTCCGAACGGAGATTTGAAAACAAAACATGGTGCAAAACTTTTTGATAAAGGTCGTAGGATACCGTATCTAAAATTGTTTGTGTTCCATCATGTACAGGGCACTCGAAAAATAAATTCAAATTCCGAGTATTTTAAATTGATTTATCTCAGTTTTTTCAAATGGAACACCCTGTATATTTTTACGTAGTAATATGCAGAATTTAAATGAAAACATTTTTTGTGTATAGGTGTTACTATTGGAATTTCTATCCGTTTTTGAGATAATTCAATTGGCAAATATTAAACATGAGCTAATAGAACGACTTTCATTTAAAGAAAATTTTAATAAAACAACAGTACATTAAACTACAACTACATTAAATGTTCAAAGTGTCTTCCGTTTTGCTGTAAACATAAATTTATTCGTTCTCGAAAAGACCTTTCCACTTCCGTTAATATTCGAGGCGAAATATTTTCAAACGCATGTATTATTCTCTCCCGCATATTTATCTCGGTTGTCGGCGGCTCGTTGTATACGATGTCCTTGATATAATCCCACAAGAAAAAAAACAGTTTCAAAAATATTTAAATACGCGCCAAAAAATCCACTAAAATCTGTCTCTATTTTCTCCATTTCTCCATTTCCGAAGATGAAACACAAACAATTTTAGATACGGTATCCTACGACCTTTACCAAAAAGTTTTGAACCTTGTTTTGTTTTCAAATCTCCGTTCGGAAAAATGGAGAGCGTTTTTCTTTAGCGATGTAAATTGCTTTATATTTCATTTTCAATTTTTTACTTCCAAGTGAAGCATCAGAATGTTCTCATATTTTAGGTGTGAATGAGGAACATTAAGGCCGTCTGAAATATGGTAAAATATATAGGGTGTTTCGTTTAAAAATACTTGCCTGACAGGCGTCACAATTTTTTGTGACACCCTGAACGTTCGAAAATATTTTCCTGCGGTGCTCCTTCACGTTTAGTTAAGAACTGTACTCGAATGAATTTCCTAACTTGTTTGGTACAGGAGCTATGGAAGCCCGACGCACTGTTGCATGGCCCTGTATAAATGTTAAATAAATATCATAACTAGAACTATTAAGTAAATGCCATAATAACGTTGCATGCTTATTTATTAAATAAGACGTTAGAATGTGATTCTTCTGGCAAGAAAACAAAAGATAATATACCTACTTATTACTTTAGTTCATTGATTATTCTTAGCTGTATGAAAGCTTATTACTTTATATGCTTTCTCTTTTCTATTCACGTTAAATAAATAAGTATCATAACAAAAACTATTAAATAAATGTCATAATTCATAACGTTGCGTGAATATTCAATAACAAGTTTGTTAGAATGTGATTCTTCTGGCAACAAAACAAAAGATACATTACTTTATCCTTTCTTTTTACAAATCCATGGTCTCTGGTTAATATTTTTCAAAGTTTCCCTACTCCTTTTTCTCTCTTATACCTATATGAGTTTTAAAGTTTATAATAAATAATAACTCGATGTATTGCATTAATAATAATATGTATTTAGTACGGAAGATATTTGGCCTTATAAAATATTAGACAAAAACTAACTAAATTAAACAAAGTTGCGCCGAAAGTGGAAGCTTGATTTATTGTACTTCCATATATTTTTGACACTTGCAGCCTTTATTTTTAGAGATACGAAAAAAGAGATAAGAAAAAATAGTTTACACCAAAATCTACAATTTCTGTCTTCACAGAAGTTGTAGATTTCGGTTTGAACTATTTTTTGGTGGAACAAAATAAAACAAAGCAGCATCGAAATGAAAAAAAGCGCATATCTTAAGTTTTGTGTAGGTTACCTATTTTTGCATACTGGAGGATTTTTTTTCGCTGAATCCAGAAAATTTTCATATTTCAGATGAATATTTTTATTTTTAATAAAGGAATTATAACGTGCCACATGGTACTAATACCCCCGGCACCAGCAAGCGCATTCTTACGCAGCAGCCTCCTATAAATAATAAATACCTAAATTCCTCAGATACTTCTTTTTGTAGTAAAACCGACAGGCCGACGCTTCATCAGTTTTTTCACCTAATTGGGGCCTATTTTAAGATCTCTATTTCTAGGTGACACGGTGTCACTAATACACGAAATTTTCGATTCCCGCGATCCAGTTTTAAACATCACGTACAATCGGAGCGCCTAAAATCTTCTCAAACGTGTAACCGCAAAAAGTCCAGCGAAAACGAATCCACACCATAGACATCATTATTACCATTTTTAAAATACGCGCAACTAGGTATAAGATGCAGCACCCTTAAGCCGGACCAAATATTTGGTTCGCATGTAGAGGAATTCTATTGTGTAAAATTGGGGTAAATCTAAGGGTGCAACTGACCTTTCTCAATCTGACGACTTCTTGGGATTCCGGGGTAAAGGGCCGGCTGGGAACACATGGTTTCCTCAGAACCTCCCCGTAAAGATCACCGTCACGCTGCAGCTGCTTAAAATCCAGAGATTTCGTCTGCTTAAACTGCGAATTGACCGCCACTGACCGGGCAAAACAGCTCTTGTAATTCCTGTCTTCGAATTCACCACCTAAATCGAATCGTACTTGGTCACTCATTCTCCTGGTTTTTATTCACCTGCCAAACAAAAACACATCCAGAAAAACTGCCAGTCGCTCAGATAAAACTTTTATTCGATTTCAATAATTTTTAATTAACAACAAAACACATTGTCGTCACTCGCACAATAACACGTCGATATTTAATTTAGAATCCCTATTTCCCGCAAGTATGACTTTTACATACCGGCTACAACTGCACCACTAACTTCTTCGGGCCTTTGAAAGCTCCTCGAAACGCGCCAATGGTTAAGTGCGCTGCGCAAGTCACGAAGGTGTATTGGTGGTCCTCTACATCGTGGCGCAAGACGTGATTTTTGACACCACAGATCACAGAACATCTGACTTCTGACATTTGACAGTGCTTCAAATATTTTTATTTTTGTTAGTATTGTGGTGTAAATTATGGTGAAAGTATTTTGGTTTTGTATAGATTTGGATGTAGATAAAATATAATGGCGTGTTCTGTAACGAATAAAGAGGTACAAAATGATTGTGAAGTTGAAGCTACTTTGTCAAGAAGTTTTGATCTTCCAGATTTTAAAGAAAAACCCTTGTCCCCTATTCTTAGTAGTGGTGCTGCTAGCAGAAAATTCTTAAGAGGAAGTAGGCTAAAACGGAACAAAACTAGGGTTAAGCTCACTAACAGGTTCCTAGAAAATGATAAACGAAAAGAAAATTCTACCGAAACTAGTACTTCCAATGTAAGCGTCCCAGAATTAATAGAGGATAGTTCTACGTTAAGTCAAAACGAGTGCTTAGTAAATAGGATTGAAAAACTTGAGGAAATGGAAAACTACAGGCAGAATATTTATAAAATTATGGTAGCAGAAGTCGGAGATAGAGAGTTTTGTTTTAAAAAGCCTAACTCGCCTGCTCCGAATAAAAACAAGAAAGTAAAAACGACCGATACGTGCGACAGTGATATGGATACTGTTGAGAGCGAAGCCAGCGCTGAAAATGTTTTAAAAATTGGTGAAAGTCAGCCGGTAAACTTGCCGAAGTGCTCTGGTTTCCAGACGGCTACAGGAAAAACCATCCAAGTGTCCGACACCGATATTAAAAAGCACTCAAAGTTGTTCGAGGACATACTAAGTCCCAGTCAAAGCTGCGATACGGACAGGAGTAAACGGTATTCTTTTTTAAGCAAAAGTAAATCGAACGTTTGTGTCGTAAAACCAGTTTCAAGTGAAAACATTTTAAACAGTGTACAGACTAAGTTAGGCGGTGATGTTCCCGCGGAATATACCAGTTCAAATATAATAGAATATGATAAGCAAATAAGAATTTGTTCGAAACCTGAAGTCTCTTTAACGCAAGAAATTTGCGAATCAGGTATCAGTAATACGCAAATGGTATGCGCCTTGGATGACGCTCTAGGCTCAGTAGATCACGAAAATGACAATTCAGGCAATGGGTTTAAAGGGTTTTACAAGAAACAAGCCACAGAGTCGCATGACTTTCTCGTGCGGTTAATTAGTGTTTATGAAAGGTTGGAACGTTCCACTGATAAGCAAATTGATAGAGAACGTCACAGGAAGAGTATATTTTCTATGAACGAAGACGTAATAGATGGTGAGGTAGTTGAATTAAATTATAAAAAACATGCAATCGCTGGTTTACCTTTGCCGCCTACGAAAAGAACAAAACGCTGTGAAAAACTTCAATTCGTAGGCAACGAAGATAATTTGGCAACCGTCCAGACCAACGAAATTAAAGCACATTTGTTGAACGGACCGAATTTTGGGGGGTGTTCAAGTACTTCCGGAAAATCAGTCAAAATATCCAAAACTTTTACAGCTGCGGCTCGTAATGTTTTTGATGAAATAGACGTGAATTTTCGTGATCCGTTATCAGAAACAAATAACGATAAAGATGGCACTTTAAAATTTACAAAAGATAGTTTACTACAAGGTTTTTCTAGCGCTTCAGGAAAATCAATAAAAATCTCTAATCGGTCTCTGGAAAAGGCCAGAAATTTGTTCGATAACGTAGACTTTGACGCTTCTAAAGAAAATTGTACTGCTCTCGCATCCTCAAACCTAACAGCTAAAAGCATTAAACTAGAAGAATGTGAAAAGCGTACCGAAGACACAAGGTCGCACGACAAAGATATAAAAATTGATAGTTTAAAAGAAAATTCTATTGCTATCGACAACGTTACCGAAGTACATACCCCTTTAAGAAGGGTAAAGAACATTTTCGACGACTTTCAATTAACGTTCCCTCCGGCTAATCCGGCTTTACCCGCCACCGTTGGGTTTCAAACGGCAGGCGGGAGCAAGTTAAAAATATCGGAAGAGGCTCTGAAGAGAGCCGAAAAGCATTTTAACGATATTGAACAAGAAGTGGTAGCAACGCCCCCCGTCAACACCAGCAGCGGCAGTTTAAGTACAAAGCATAGCAAGCGAAGGCTAGGCGTGTCGTGTTGTAAGCCTATACAAATACCGGAGCGTAAACTGAATAGAGCCAAGTTGTTGTTTGAGGATGACTTTTGTGGCAAGGGGCCAGCGACGTCAAAGTCGAATACAGCCACCCCTGTTAGGCAGAATTACTGCTCTACTCCGATTAAAAACGAGCCGCTTCGGCCCTCCAGAACTTTTAGTAGTTTCATAGACAGTGCAGCGATAACGCCTATTAAATCGAGCACCGTTGAAGTTAAGGAAGTTGATTTTACTTTGACGTCCAACTCTAGAATAGTGCTAGCATCTCCGACGAGAGGCAACACTTCTGATCGGCTCAAAGAATTGGAAGTGGAACGGCGAAAATTGGAAGATAGATTGAAGGTTGTGCTAGAACGGCGGGCGGTTTTGGAAAAGCTTGGAGGAGAGAAACTGGATGGCGATAGGAGGTACTGGAATTTTTTCATTTTTGCAGATATTAGAAAATTCAATTCGCTAACGGGCAACCAGATATACATCAAGGTGTGTATATGGGTGCCTAATTTTTTGGTTTCATTTACAATAATTTATGAATATTCATTATTTCACTATTTTTGTATTAAAATATTTTTATTTCAGGCCTAGAAAAGGAATTTTGTATCAAAGCAAATGCAGGACGTCTAGGGTTTCCCTGCGTTCTCTCATGATTGATAAAAGGCCAGCGAATGCTGATTCCAACTACGATTTATTTCAAATCACTCCTCAAAATGCTGAAAATGTACACTTCAAAGAGTATGTGAATTGTCGTCATACAGTTGTAGTTAAATCGTAAACAATTTCTCCTTTTTTCAGACAGCTCTCTGGTTCGGTAACAACCGAAGACGGAGCTGTTGTCGTTCCAAATTCCTCGGACGCAATTGGTTTATCTGAAATACAAACTGCGTTTGAGGCCATGCCGGGTGTGGAACCCCGTTTAATTCCGACCGGCTGGTTGAGAAACCACTACAAGTGGATCGTTTGGAAACTAGCCAGTTACGAGAGAATTTTCCCTTGGGAGCTAAGTAGATGCCTCTCCGTAGAAAATGTTGTACAACAATTAAAGTACAGGTATTTTACAGCTTTAATCGCAGTTTTAATCGTAACAAATAATCGAGGTACTGTTTCTAGATACGATCGTGAAATAGATCGAGCAGAAAGGTCAGCGCTGAGAAAGATCTACGAGAAAGACGACGCACCTCAGAAACGAATGATTCTCTGCGTGTCGGATGTAAAAAAGGTAGTCGTTGAATTTTTATCGTCAAGTACTGTTACTTGATGTAACGTTTCATGTCGTTTCAGGTAAATATGAACAAGTACGAGTTAGAACTATGCGATGGGTGGTACGGCATACGTACTGTCTTGGACGAACCTTTGTGTGCTCAAGTTTCCTGTGGGAAAATCAGAATCGGGACCAAACTCGTAGTTTGTGGCGCGGAGCTCGCCAATTGCGACGGCTGCTATCCGTTAGAGGTATTTCTACAAAATAGACTAATCAACCCCTCCAATCGCCCAAATGTTTTAGTGCACTGAGCTAACCTACCTGAAGATAAATTTCAACTCTACCAGACGAGCCGCCTGGCATGCCAGACTCGGGTACCAGAGTAATCCGGGACCGTTTTCAGTTCAGATCCAGAGCGTCCATCCACTGGGGGGCCTAATAGGAGCAATCAGAATATGCGTTGTGCGAGTTTACCCCTTTAACTTCTTTGAAAGGCGAGAGGGCTATTCAGGTACGCACAAACAGGATAAATTGAGATTTTGTTTTGTTTCACGATAGATTATGTCTATTGTTTGCAGTGTGGATGAACAAAAAGGCGGAAGAACTGAGGGCCCAGGAATGGGACAACGAGAGATGCAAACAAATGGAACAAATCCTAGAAAACGTTAGCAAAAATTTTGGCGCTCCCGAAGAAACTAAGAATTCTGATTTCGAAAGAGGATGCGGTACTATTTCCGCCATTAGTTGTCCGAAAACCTTGTACGAAATTATGAAAAACAGCAACGATCCGGATCGTTTGCAGGTGACAAAGGCGCGCGTGCTAAAGTTTAAATTTGCAATAACGACAATTCTCTTTTAGCAAATGTTATCTCCGTCTCAAACACGAGCCATTTTGGACTATCAAAATAATCTATCCATAAGGAAGCAAGAAGAAATGGCCTCGAAGATGGACGAGAACGCCCAAAAGTTGAGGCTTACCAAAAGGGACGTGGTGGCTGTTTTAAAGTTACTCGTAGTTGATGCCAAGTGTGAATCCGAGGAAGCCTTCAATTTTTTTATATGGAGGCCTACCGAGTCGCATACGCAGATCATGAGAGAGGGAACTTTTTTCACTGCTCAAAATGTCTTAGCAAAGTAAATGAAGGAAATAATTAATAATACTAATGAATTAAGATTGATGTCGCCTTATTTAGAAACGTGATATTCTGTGACGTTCATTAACGGCACTTCTCGTTTTGTCAAATTTTAACTTTTGTAGGAGAAATGGGGATTTAAATTCCAGCATGAAGACGATGTTCAAACCCGAACATTCCGATAAAAATTTGTGGGAGAGATTCAGACGAAAGCTAGTACAAATAGGAGAACTTAGGGAATCGACCACTTGTCCGATATTTAATGAATTTGATACTGTGGGAGTTGTGGTACAGACCAAAACTGACCGTAGCTGTCAGGAGGCTTGGTTAACGGACAATTTTGGAAGGTAAAAAAAAAGAATATGGCAACCTTATACAGTGTGCCTGTTTTAAGTGGACCATTCTCTGTTGTTATTATATATATAATTTTCTTTTTCTTATAGATTGCTTCTGGTTAATATATACGAAGGACCAAATACCTGTTTGTTGTTAGACAATTTAAAACGAGGTCAAGCCATAACGGTCTGTAATTTGAAGTATCATGGTTTGCGAGACGATGTTGTGCAAGCACTCGCAAATCATTTTACGGTGTTTTCTAGTTATTCCAAATATAGGCATCTGCAAGATGGTTTAGAGATTTTTAGAAAGGAGCTGCCAAAGGTAAGGAAACTTGAAGTAAATACTGTACCATTAAAATATTTAAATTAAGTCCGTCTCAAGAATTGTAAATGGGAAATAATTTTTTTCAGGATATGAAAACCTTTCTGATTGACTGTGATAGCAAAATAGAATTGTTTAGAATAAAGAACTCGGATATAAAAAACAGTTTCTATACAACGTTCGAGGAAAGCGATGAGAGCACATTGGTGTCTTCCAGATTCACCAGTACTGATGTAGCTTTATCATTGATAGATTTAGATAAATTTGCCTGATGGTTACTTCGTAGTCATTGCAATATATTTTTTTTAAATCGTCTATTTATAAGTACGTTATTGTATTAAATGTTACATAATATATATTCTTCCATGTGATATTACCAGAGTTTGTGTTTGTTGTTTTTTGTAAGTTTGAAATAAAAGTTTTATATTTGAAATAAATGTTCATTGCCGTTTCACTAGTGAGAAAAATTCCTCGAGCAAATATATAAAAATATATTATGTATCAGACAAAACGCTAACATAAACTAAGAATTTAAAGGGAAAGGGAATAACGAAAGTCCAATAATCTTCAAGTAATTTATTTTTTTGAAATATTTTAATTATAATAAAAATTAAGCTGATAAATTACTAAATTAATATCACATGACAAAAAATAAATATGAAATAGAAGTTACACATTAAAAGCCGCGTTGGGCACGTAATTTTTCAAGTGGGTGTGAAAAACGTCGATGAGATTACTAAAATTACAAAAATCCATACACATTTCCTCAACATTTACAATAAAATAAAAAAATATACCTAACTAACACTATAAGAAAGTAAAACAATTAGTTTATAGAAAAATAAATAAATTTTTGGTCATATTCATTTCCATCTAAGAAAAATCACAAAGGGTTCATAAATAATTTAAAAGTTTTAAATACAATTATCCCGATAAATCTGAACACTATGAAGCTACAGTATATAGTCAAAAATATTCTAGATAAAAATGATTGTACGAGATATATTAGAAAAGGGAATTGTTATAAAAAACTCCTTTATATAATAAATATATGTATCCCTGGATGATCACAAAATTACGTTATGGAAAAATGGCAATTATTTCATTAAATCAAAAACAATACACTCTCCCAGCTCAATTCTTGACAAAAAGAACGTTTAATATAAAATCGCGATGCTGATATCTTGACGCAGCCAGAATCAAATCCTAAAACTTAGTCGCAATTTTACATTTTTGCTTATAAGGTGCTTCAAATAAAGTGTATTGTTCGTTAAATATAAATAGTTGTTATAAATATTGGTCTTAAAAGTAACCTTAAATCAATTATCGTTAAATGGCATTTCAAACGACCGTTCACTTTCACCGCACGACTCCAACGGATCTTCATCCTGGGAACAAGCCACGGCGTTCCTTTCCAAGGCCTTCATTCGGATGTTCATGTGTTCGAACATCTTGTCTATTGCACGAAGCCTCTTTTCCAGACTCGTAGTACACAGAAAGCCAACCTGAAAAAAAAAATTAAAATCAAAATCAAGACACATTTTAAAATTTTCAAATTGATATTTTTTTGTGCAGTTTTACGTTATTTTTATTATTATTATTATTATTATTTTAGATCTTTATTGAAAAATATTCAAAGGGCAATTGACCGAAGTCCTTCAGCCCATTACAATTTAGCTGTATATGTGTTTTACAAAAATAGTTATAATGGTATGGTATATTGATATGTACAAAAAAAAAATAATTTTTTATTTCCATTATTTTTGGAAATAACCGTTTTGACTAATAAATCTCACCTGCAATTGTGAACTGAGCGGTAAAATTGGCATCAACCACCACGTCCACGAAGGCCCATCGGGTAAACTAGGCCAGTTCTTCTCCACCCTGGGCATTTGGCCTATAAGCCTCTCCACCTCCGCTAACACTTTGGGCTTCAGTGATCGCGTCCATTTGGACGCCTTGTTGTGGACTTTTTCATGAAGAGCTACTAATTCTGGTAATTTTTCTGTTGGCACTACTATGTCTTTTATGTATTGCACTTTCGCTGTATCATAACCATCCTAAAAAAATCAGTACTTAGTATCGCTGGAAACGTTTCCTCAAGACTTTTAACTAACCTGTTCGCCCTTACTGATGACTTTGAATCTCCGCACACCGACGGTAGTTAAAATAAACCTCCCGTCTTCCAAACTAACGGCATCCTTCACCTCCAAAATCGTCCCACACAACACGAACTTATCACCGCTGGATTCCTTGCTTGCCATCGCAAACCTTTTCGTTGGAGACTGCAGACACCTCCGCGCTAGAAGCCGGTATCTTGGCTCGTAGACGTACAAGGGGCAGGCGACACCAGGGAACGCGTTGGTGCACACGAAAACAGGAATCTGGAAACAGTTCAAGGTGAACAATAGTCAAAACAAAGATTTAGAAACGCTAGAAGGTCAAAGTTAGTGTTTAATTTCGTTGACATTAACAGCAGCTCTGACCATCTAGTGCATAAAATAATCTTTGGTAAAAATAATAAAGAATTCATAGATGATTTAAACCGCATCATACAAAATTTTCAGTTTTTGACAAATTATTTTTAATTTTTGTATTTGGGTCCATTATAACATTTAAAAACTCTCTTAGACCATAGATTTATAAAGTTTCAATATTGTAGACTATTAAAAATAGACTGCTAATTATAGGTTAGAATTCTAACCAACAAAAAGCATCTTATTTTATTAGATTAAGGCAATTAAAACTTTATTAATGGCACTGAATAGGATTTGTAGACGCACACAAAAAACTACAGACTACTTACATCAGAGCTCTTCTCCAAAATTATGCTTTCCCTCAGGCTGATCGACATACGCTCGCTGAAATCCTCAGGAGCGAGAAACTGAATCGCATGCCGCAGCACCTCCGTGGATCCCCTGGAATAGTCGCCGACGTTAAGGGTGGCCATGCACAGGGGACACGCTAGCCTGTGGTCGAGCACCCGCGTCAGGCACCCCCTGCAAAAGGTGTGACCGCAGCCTGTGGTGACGGGGTCCAAGAGGCAGCGGCTGCATAGGATGCACTCTAGGTCGGTTATGCTTATGCAGTCCCAGCTGGTTTTTAAGGCTTCTTCTGAAATTAAGCAAACGTGATTCAGGTGACTCGTTTAACTGAAGTGGGGCAAAAAATTAACCTTTATAAATGATCGTAAACCATGTGAGGAAAAGTAGGCAACCAGGTATACACTTTGATTTTTCTGCTTGCGTATAGTTGCCTACTTTTGTGATCATGTGATTTACAATTATTTATAAAGACCTAGGTACAAGGTACATTTTGGAAGAGATTTTATTACTAACCTTGGATATCGGCGACTTCTTGGAAAAGGTTGTCGACTGTTTCTTGAAAGTGTTCTTTAAAATTCCCGAAATTTTCTTCTGGGCCAATCTCCGTAAGCGGCGTGTAAAAGTCGCTCATCTTGAATATCCGCTTATCTTTTTTGTACTTTGGAATTTTCTCTGTAGTTTTATAAAGGATATCGGTTATCTAGAAAATATAAACAAGCAATTAGCGCCTACTGGGTTTGTGAAAATAATTTAAAAAACATCAACGTCGAAACTATTTTTATTGGTTTGTTTTAGGTGTAAAAATAAAAATTCCCACAAGTATTGTCTAATTTTGACGATCAGGCGAGTGGCCACTGAGCAAGGAGGTATTTTTAAAAGTTCCGGTAAAAATAGACTTTGTTTTTGAAAGTTTTCGTGGGAGCGTATTTATTCTAAGAAATGCGCGAGGTAAGGAGGTATTTTGGATTTATTCATTACACATAATTATGTGCACACCATTACCCATCATATCCCTTAAAATATTTTTAGACGCCTTATTTATGAAATTAAATATTTAGACCGGATATTTGTAAAATATAAAAAACTACTTTGGCACACAATTTTGTGGTTTTGTTTTGGTGTTCAAAGCCTACTATGTACTTTTTTTAACGTGAAAAATGGCCAAATTTAATTGGCGATTTTTTTATTTAAAATCTGCCTACACCATTGGATTCGGAAATCCAGTGGTGTAGTTAAATTTTAAATAAAAATTCGCTAATCACTTTTGGCCAATTTCGACACTGATAAAATTCGCAGCAGACGGTGGGATTTACCAAATTCAACTCTTTAAGCCTCAGTAGAATTTTTGATGCTTTATTTAAAAAAAATAAACGGGGTGTTTCCATTGGTGTATAATTTTGTTGGTAAAAATATCTGTACCTTATCTTCTGTATCACTATTTATTTGAAGACCAGCGTATCCAGATCTAAGGTGGTACCTCGGCTCCATCCCCAAAATGTCTACTGTGTCGGGAATCGTCATATCTGAAAAAAAAAAATTATAATGAAATATTGTTTACCAAGACCACGAATGGATGTAAATTATAACTTAAACGGTAGCCTCAAGATTTATTTAATATTATAATAAATATGCAAAGCTAACGGAATCGGAGGGATAACGGGACAAGAAATTTATGCATATTCAGTTTATTGGAAAATTAGTCCGTAAACAACATTCTTAATATATTACCTCACAGAATGTTGAAAGTCACAAAGTGCAAATGTCGGTTGAATTGGCTAAGACTTACGAGAATGTCAGCCCTACAAATATAAAATTTCTGCGCTGGTGCTCTAGTGTCACCCCAATTACCAATCGTTCAATTTACCAATAAAAAAAATAGGTTAAATGTATTTAACCAGAGTACCTAAATTAAATCATTTACCGACAAACAGATCTGGCAAATCGGGTGCTTCCTATTATATCAGCATTAGTTGTGACATCAAATTTAGCAACCTAACGACAATGCTTGTAGGTAATTTTCTTTCTCTAGGAATATCAACCTTAATTTAATGTGTTGCGCATAAAGATGATTAAAATTTGCGCAATACTTCGTCGTTGACTGAAAATAAGGATAGTTTAAAAATCGATAATCCAAACAACGAATGACAGCTGACATTTGAAAAACAAAGGAAGTAAGAACTGGCTATAAACCGGACGGTTGTGGGGAGATCGCGAAAAATCGCTGCTAGTAAAGTATTGTGTAAACTTTAATAGCCAGGACTAGATGCAGTTTAAGGTTATGTCGTAGTAGGAAATCTCGATGGTTTTGACATCCTTGATAGGATAATGAGGTTAGTTTAAGTCGACAATCCAAAGAGGGAGTGACAACTGACATTTGACATAGTAAGGATGAACCGGCTATAAACCGGATGGTTATTGGGAGATCGCGAAAAATCGCTGCTAGTAAAGTATCGTGCAAATTTAAATAGTCAGGACTAGAGGCAGTTTAAGGTTATGTCGTAATAGAAAACTTCGATGGTTTTGACGTCGTTGATAGATAATAAGGTTAGTTTAACAGTCGACAATCCAAAGAGGGAGTGACAGCTGACATTTGACAGAGTAAGGATGACGGACGGTTGTCGGAATATCGCGAAAAATCGCTCCTAGTAAAGGATTGTGCAAATTTTACTAGTCGGTTGTCGGGAGATTGCGAAAAATCGTTGCTAGTAAAGTATCGTGCAAATTTGAATAGTCAGGACTAGAAGCAGTTTAAGGTTATGTCGCAATAGAAAACTTGGTTTTGACGTCGTTGAGATAATGAGGTTAGTTTAACAGTCGACAATCCAAAGAGGGAGTGACAGCTGACATTTGACAGAGTAAGGACGAACCGGTTACAAATCGGACGGTTGTCGGGAGATCGCGAAAAATTGCTGCTAGTAAAGTATTGTGCAAATTTTACTAGTCAGGACTAGAGACAGATTAGGTTAAATCGTGGAAGAAATTTTGATCGTTTTGACGTTGTTGAAAAGAAGGCGAGTTTAAAAGTCGACAAATCAAAGGAGAATGACAGCTGACATTTGAAATCCAGAGTAGGACTGAACCTCAATATTATACGATGTTTTCTATGTGTTTTAGAAATGGCAAAATAAAGTTATCTATCACGTTGTATAGGTGTGAACGAAACCAAATAACTGATACTGAAATTAAATATTTACTTAATTCGTATATTCGACACATCACATAAACCATCGATTTTTAGTTTTTTATGGTCGCCGTCGACCTATTACACGACAGCCGACACGTGCCCCAGAGACCGTTACATAAACTGTTTGTTTTATCTTGCCCAGCCGCTCTGCACCGTCTCATACCTATTTTTATTCAGTCTCTTGGTAGGTACATAATGCGAATTACATAAACACCATTGTTGTCTACATTCACTCGCTGTAATTCTAATTTTGTAAACGGCATCTAATTACACAAATCGCTATGGCAGCAACAAGCAAACTAGGTCCATTGCCACCTTGAACCACATCAATCCGCTTATTACTGCACGTCAACGACGAAATGAAATGATAAGCAATTAAGTACAAAAAGACAAAGAAATTAACAAAGTCTCCTAAAACCAATGAAGAATCTTAGACGCCAAATATACCTAGAATTCACCGCTTCACAAAAATCATTGGCCTATCAAGGAGGAAAATCCACAGACACCACCCTGCGTTCGTAGGATTCAAAAAAAATTTTTCTTTATAATAAAAATTCACTCTTTATAGGGAAACATTTTATAATCTGTTTTTGACTGTTTTCTATAAGTACATATTTATAAACAGCAATCTCTTTTAATCTGTTTTTGACTATTTTTTTAGAAGTTTTTATAAACAGCAATTATTGTTGCCAGTTCAATATCCTTTAAATATTCACTCTTTAAGGAAAATTTAAAGTTTGCTTTTGGCTGTTTCTGGACATTTTTATAAACAGCATATTTTATATTTATAAACAGCTATATCTGCTGCCAGTTGGCATTTCTAAAAAATCGCTCTCTTTAAGGAAACATTTTATAATCTGCTTTTAACCCTTTTCTATAAGTATTTATAAACAACAATCTCTTTTAATCTATATTTTGCTGTTTTTTAGAAGTTTTTATAAACAGTAATTTGTTTCATCTGTTCAATATCCTTGAAAAAATCAAAGAAATTTTTTGCTATTTGCTTTTGGATGTTTTTAGAAATTGTTATAAACCGACTTTATTTTATATTTATAAACAGCCATTTGTGCTGTCAGTTCCATCTCCTAAAAAGGGCACTCTTTTTAAGGAAACATTCTATAATCTGCTTTTGACTGCTTTCTACAACTATTTATAAACATTTTAATCTGTTTTTGACTATTTTTTTGAAGTTTTTATAAACAGCAATTTTTGTTGCCAATTCAATATCTTTAGAAAATTCACTCTTTTTAAGAAAACCTTTTAAAATCCGTATTTGGTTGTTTCTAGAAATTTGTATAAACAGCCCTTATTTTATATTTATAAACAGCCATTTGTGCTGTCAGTTCCATCTCCTAAAAAGGGCACTCTTTTTAAGGAAACATTCTATAATCTGCTTTTGACTGCTTTCTACAACTATTTATAAACATTTTAATCTGTTTTTGACTATTTTTTAGAAGTTTTTATAAACAGCAATTTTTGTTGCCAATTCAATATCTTTAGAAAATTCACTCTTTTTAAGAAAACCTTTTAAAATCCGTATTTGGTTGTTTCTAGAAATTTTTATAAACAGCCCTTATTTTATATTTATAAACAGCCATTTGTGCTGTCAGTTCCATCTCCTAAAAAGGGCACTCTTTTTAAGGAAGCATTTTATAATCTGCTTTTGACTGTTTTCTATAACTATTTATAAATATTTTAATCTGTTTTTGACTATTTTTTTAGAAGTTTTTATAAACAGCAATTTTTGTTGCCAATTCAATATCTTTAGAAAATTCACTCTTTTTAAGAAAACCTTTTAAAATCCGTTTTTGGTTGTTTCTAGAAATTTTTATAAACAGCCTTTATTTTATATTTATAAACAGCCATTTGTGCTGTCAGTTCCATCTCCTAAAAAGGGCACTCTTTTTAAGGAAGCATTTTATAATCTGCTTTTCACTGTTTTCTATAACTATTTATAAATATTTTAATCTGTTCTTGACTATTTTTTAGAAGTTTTTATAAACAGCAATTTTTTTTGCCAATTCAATATCTTTAGAAAATTCACTCTTTTAAGAAAACTTTTTAAAAATCCGTTTTTGGCTGTTTCTAAAAAAACGTATAAACAGCATTTATTTTATATTTATAAACAGCCATTTTGGCTGTCGGTTGCCATCTCTAAAAAATGTATTCTTTAAGGAAACATTTTATAATCTGCCTTTGACTGTTTTCTATAAGTATTTATAAACAATCTTTTTTAATCTGTATATTGCTGTTTTTATAAACAGTAATTTGTTTTGTCTGTTCAATATCCTTGAAAAATTCAAAGACATTTTTTGATATCTGCTTTTGGCTGTTGCTAGAAATTTTTATAAACAGCCTTTCTTTTATATTTATAAACAGCTATTTTTGCTGCCAGTTCGCATTAGTATTTATTAACAATTTCTTTTACCTGTTTTTTAGAAGTTCTTATAAATGGCAATTTTGGTTGTTAGTTCAATATCCTTGAGAAATTCACTCTTTTTAAAGAAATTTTTTGCTAACTGCTTTTGACTGTTGCTAGAAATTTTTATAAACAGCCTTTCTTTTATATTTATAAACAGCCATTATCGCTGCCGTTCGCATCTCTGATCACTCTTTTTAAGGAAATATTTTATAGTCATTCTGCTTTCCACTGTTTTCAATAAGTATTTATAAACACCTCTTTTAATCTGTTTTTAACTGTTCTTTAGAAGTTTTTATAAATAGCAATTTTTGTTGCCAGTCCAATATCCTTGAATAGTTCACTCTTTTTAGAGAACATTTTATAATCTGTCTGGCTGTTTCTTAGATGTCTGCTTTTTTTACTGTTTTCTGTAAGTTTTTATAAGCAGCAATCTCTTTTAATCCGTTGGCTGCTTTTAGAAAGTTTTTATAAACAGCAATTTTTTGTCTGGTCAATAAGTACCTATTCTTGAAAAATTTACTCTTTTTAAAGACATGTTTTGCTTTGTGCTTTTGGCTGTTTCTAGAAATTTTTTAAACAGCCTTTATTTTATATTTATAAACAGCCGGTTTTACTGCCAGTTTTTAAGGAGCCATTTTATAATCTGCTTTTGACTGATTTCAATAAGTATTTATAAATAAACAACAATCTCTTTTAATCTGTTCTTGACTATTTTTTAAAAGTTTTTATAAACAGCAATTTTTGTTGCCAATTCAATATTTTTAAAAAATTTACCCTTTTTATGGAAACTTTTTAACATCCGCTTTTGACTTTTCGACAAATTTTTATAAACAGCCTTTATTTTATATTTATGAAATTATGAATAGCCATTTTTGCTGCCAGTTTTCATCCCTAAGAAAATCACATGTTTCAAGGAAACATTTTATAATCTGCCTTTGACTGTTTCTGTTCTATAAGTTTTTATAAACATCTTTTAATATGTTTTTCGCTAGTTTTTAGAAGTTTTTAAAACCAGCAATTATTTTGTCTATTCAGACATTTTTCGCTATCTGCTTGTGGCTGTTTCTAGAAATTTGTTCAAACAGTTTCTGTTTTATATTTATAAACAGCCATTTTTGCTGCCAGTTGCCATTTCTAAAAAATGCACTCTTTTAAGGAAACATTTTATAAGTCTGCTTTTGACTGTTTTCTGTAAGTATTTATAAACAGCAATCTCTTTTAATCTGTTTTTGGCTGTTTTTTAGAAATTTTTATAAACAGCCTTTTTGGCTGTTCAATATCTTTGCAAAATTCACTCTTTTTAGAGAGCATTTTGAATAATCTGAATTGACTGTTTTTTAGAAGTTTTTATAAACAATCTTTATTAGTTTGCTTTTGACAGTTTTTTTTAAATTTTTATAAACAGCAACTTTTTGTTATCGGTTCAATATTCCTGAGAAATTAACCGTTTGTAGGGATTCTTTTTACAATCAACTTTTGGCTGTTTCTATAAATTTTTAAAAACAGCCCGTTATTTTTATTTATAAACAGCCATTTTTTTGCTAGTTGTCATCCCGAAAGATTCACTATATTTTAAATTTGCCTTTGGCTGTTTTTTAAAAATTTCATAAACCGAAAATTCACTCTTTAGACATTTCTTCTTCTTTTGGCTGTTTTTAGACATTTTTATAAACAGCATCTACTTTTGGCTAAAATCAGGATAGTTTTGGTAGAAACCTCCCCGATAATTAAATATTTTGTAAAGATAGACCTTACGACCCATCCGGAATCTAATCTAACATTCGACGCACGTTTCGCTAACCAAGTTGGTATCTTCGGGCGGTGATTAAAACTAAACTTAACCTAACAACGCAGCTTATTCGCGTCTAAACTATTCGATGAATCGTGACCTATTAGCCAACGGATCGGGCTATTTTAGTCAAGCCCCTTGTCACTATTCTTACTATATCTACATTTTTACATCAACAAAACGATATCCCATTACAAATCAACCGCTCGGTTCACTTTCTATTTTTGTTTTCCTTTGTGAGGTGCATACGAGGAATGTTGTTTGTCAACAGCAGCGATTGGCTGCGAAATCACGAAAAAATAGCCACAATCTAACCGAAAATAAACAATGCATCGACCAGAGGTACGACACGGGGAATTTGGCAGAACGTAACGGGGTCAAGCGGACAGTATTAATTAATGGCGCTCAACGAAAATCGCGTTGAGGCTCGAAATTGGATCAGTCAATATGATTTGGGGTGCCACTGCACCACCTACACGACTAAACTGAAGATGGAAGAAATCAATCTACATGCTCGTTAACCTTTTGAACTCGTTTTTGGAACAGAGCGCGCGCATTTTCTTCTTGGTAAGAAGTTACTGGATTTCGGAACAGAAACAAGTTAAGTGGCCGACGCGGGTTATAATTCTATAACGCTTCGATTGGACAAACAATTAGCGGTACAATAGGGTCTAGACGGAAAAAATCCCGTACAATGATCGGCCATTTCAGTCATCAGTCATCGTTCTGCGCGTCTGGGAATGCCAAGACATGTGGGAATGACCCGTTGGCATTGAAATGCATAGCCAACTGCATCGAAAACACATCCCAGGCGGCCGCTGTCAATGGAACCGACAGAGACGGCGAGATTTTTTTCTTGTTATTTTTAGTCGAGCTTGACCTATCCTACGCTGCCCGACGTCACCAGGCACTCGGGCAGACAATTGATAACTTAAAAACGGGTATCTTTCAAGGTGGCTGTATTTGTCTGATACATCGGGGAAACAGTTGCACAATATCGAGCGCCGCTACTAGTTTTTGCCTTTGTTTTTGTTTTTCATGCCATGCCAACGTCCGTCCAATCGACGGCGATGATCGGCAAGGATACACAATAAAATGTCGTGTTTGGATGTATACATTCATATTATAAGTAATTTTAGTATAGATATTTTCTAAATTTAAAATGGCAAATCCAATATGGCGCCCAATGTGGCCGAAGGACCAAAAATCCGTCTGAGAACTATTTTTTGTACTATTTTTTTTTAAATACTTGCAAATGAGTCCGTATATATAATTTTATCACTATATATATTGACGATTTTGACAATTGACAGCTGACAGCTGAAGCTGTCAAGTCAACATTAACAATTCAAATAATTAATAATCTATAATAATGTTCTTGAAAAATGATGTTATATTTCTCTGGTTGCTGTATTTAAATCTGACGTCAGATTAAGGATTTTTACAGTTGACAGCTGTCAAAACAGTGTCAAATTACCATTAATTACTGAAAACATGAAATAATTTTATAACTTTATGGTTTTGAGGTTTACTAATCGATTTTAATCAACTAGGTGTCGTTGGTTAGAGAAAAGAATGGACTATCGACGAAACATTTCAAAATGGCCGAATTTTTAAAACGCAAGATGGCGGTCGGGTTTGAAAATAGCCCTTTTTTGCGCCAATTTTTTTTGCATAAAAAATGTCGAAATGGCACATCCAATTGTAAAAAGCAATAAAATGGACCTTTCTCTACATTTTAAGACCTCGATGAGAAAAATCGGTCCATCGGGAGAGGAGTTATGTAATCAAACAAAGCGTCTTTTTGTTATTCTTAAGCTGTATTACTTAAATTGCACTTGTTTCATTAGCCAATAATTATTTTGTTTACTAACCGATTTTAATCAACTAGGTGTCGTTGGTTAGAGAAAAGAATGGACTATCGACGAAAAATTTCAAAATGGCCGATTTTTAAAAATGCAAGATGGCGGTCGGGTTTGAAAATAGCCCCTTTTTGCGCCAATTTTTTTGAATAAAAAATGCCGAAATGGCACATCCAATAGAAAAAAGCAATAAAATGAACCTTTCTCTACATTTTAAGACATCGATGAGAAAAATCGGTCCAACGGGAAAAGAGCTATACGTAATCAATCAAATCTTCTTTTTTTGTCATTCTTAAGCTGTTGCACTTGTTTCATTAGCCAATAATCTTTTTGTTTATTAACCGATTTTAATCAACTAGGTGTCGTTGGTTAGAGAAAAGAATGGACTATCGATGAAAAATTTCAAAATGGCCGAATTTTTAAAACGCAAGATGGCGGTCGGGTTTGAAAATAGCCATTTTTTGCGCCAATTTTTTTTGAATAAAAAATGTCGAAATGGCACATCCAATAGAAAAAAGCTATAAATTGGACCTTTCTCTAAATTTTAAGACCTCGATGAGAAAAATCGGTCCAACGGGAGAAGAGCTATACGTAATCAATCAAATCTTCTTTTTTTGTCATTCTTAAGCTGTTGCACTTGGTTCATTAGCCAATAACTTTTTTGTTTACTAACCGATTTTAATCAACTAGGTGTCGTTGGTTAGAGAAAAGAATGGACTATCGACGAAACATTTCAAAATGGCCGAATTTTTAAAACGCAAGATGGCGGTCGGGTTTGAAAATAGCCTTTTTTGCGCCAATTCTCTTTGAATAACAAATGTCGAAATGACAAATCCAATAGAAACAAGCGACAAAATGGACCTTTCTCTACATTTTAAGACATCGATGAGAAAAATCGGTCCAACGGGAGAAGAGCTATATGTAATCAATCAAAGCTTCTTTTTGTCATTCTTAAGCTGTTGCACTTGTTTCATTAGCCAATAATCTTTTTGTTCGTTAACCGATTTTAATCAACTAGGTGTCGTTGGTTAGAGAAAAGAATGGACTATCGACGAAAAATTTCAAAATGGCCGATTTTTTAAAACGCAAGATGGCGGTCGGGTTTGAAAATAGCCTTCTTTGCGCCAATTCTCTTTGAATAAAAAATGTCGAAGGGACAAATCCAATAGAAAAAAGCGACAAAATGGACCTTTCTCTACATTTTAAGACATCGATGAGAAAAATCGGCCCAACGGGAGAAGAGCTATACGTAATCAATCAAATCTTCTTTTTTTGTCATTCTTAAGCTGTTGCACTTGGTTCATTAGCCAATAACTTTTTTGTTTACTAACCGATTTTAATCAACTAGATGTCGTTGGTTAGAGAAAAGAATGGACTATCGACGAAACATTTCAAAATGGCCGAATTTTTAAAACGCAAGATGGCGGTCGGGTTTGAAAATAGCCATTTTTTGCGCCAATTTTTTTTTAATAAAAAATGTCGAAATGGCACATCCAATAGAAAAAAGCTATAAATTGGACCTTTCTCTACATTTTAAGACATCGATGAGAAAAATCGGTCCAACGGGAGAAGAGCTATACGTAATCAATCAAATCTTCTTTTTTTGTCATTCTTAAGCTGTGGCACTTGGTTCATTAGCCAATAACTTTTTTGTTTACTAACCGATTTTAATCAACTAGGTGTCGTTGGTTAGAGAAAAGAATGGACTATCGACGAAACATTTCAAAATGGCCGAATTTTTAAAACGCAAGATGGCGGTCGGGTTTGAAAATAGCCCTTTTTTGCGCCAATTTTTTTTGAATAAAAAATGTCGAAATGGCACATCCAATTGTAAAAAGCAATAAAATGGACCTTTCTCTACATTTTAAGACCTCGATGAGAAAAATCGGTCCATCGGGAGAGGAGTTATGTAATCATACAAAGCGTCTTTTTGTTATTCTTAAGCTGTATTACTTAAATTGCACTTGTTTCATTAGCCAATAATTATTTTGTTTACTAACCGATTTTAATCAACTAGGTGTCGTTGGTTAGAGAAAAGAATGGACTATCGACGAAAAATTTCAAAATGGCCGATTTTTAAAAATGCAAGATGGCGGTCGGGTTTGAAAATAGCCCCTTTTTGCGCCAATTTTTTTGAATAAAAAATACCGAAATGGCACATCCAATAGAAAAAAGCAATAAAATGAACCTTTCTCTACATTTTAAGACATCGATGAGAAAAATCGGTCCAACGGGAGAAGAGCTATACGTAATCAATCAAATCTTCTTTTTTTGTCATTCTTAAGCTGTTGCATTTGTTTCATTAGCCAATAATCTTTTTGTTTATTAACCGATTTTAATCAACTAGGTGTCGTTGGTTAGAGAAAAGAATGGATTATCGACGAAAAATTTCAAAATGGCCGATTTTTTAAAACGCAAGATGGCGGTCGGGTTTAAAAATAGCCCTTTTTTGAGCCAATTTTTTTTTAATAAAAAATGTCGAAATGGCACATCCAATAGAAAAAAACAATAAAATAGACCTTAAGCTGTATTATTTAAATTGCACTTGTTTCATTGGCCAATAACTTTTTTGTTTAGTAACCGATTTTAATCAACTAGGTGTCGTTGGTTAGAGAAAATAATGGAATATCGAAGAAAAATTTCAAAATGGCCGAGCATGATGGCGGTCGGGTTTGAAAATAGTCCTTTCTTTGCGCCAATTCTTTTTTAATAAAAACAATTTGTACAATTAATTTCTGCCAAAACTAATTTAGGCATCCATATGCTTTCCCTTTTTTCGCGTCCTCCGTGTCACTAAGCCAGCGACAATTAAATCCCGATTACCAATTTCCACCGGTTAGATGAGCTTTAAACGATCGGATTCCGGTTTGGCCTAATTTGGGCTCCCTTTAAATTGCACTCTCAAATTAGTCGTTAAGACACTTTGAACATTCAGTGAAGACATTAATTTCATATTTGCAACGAGTTTGCTCATTTAAGTGGGCCGAGCGCGATCTATAGAGAACTGCCAGTTTGAATTTTAGAAATCCGAAATGTAAGTACGTTTTCACTAAAACTGTTATCCTGAAATCGCAACTAAAAATACGCCAGACGGTGATTTTAGGGTATTTATATAAGTTATTGATTTATTTGATAATCTTGCTATTTATTATGTGGGCATATCAGCGGACGACTTTCCACAAACAACATAATTTTTTTTGTTTCATTGCCATGATGATAAGGTTCTCTTGGCAAATGATACAATTTATTGTCTTATTTGTTAAAATGAATTTTTTTGCAAGGTAATAATTTTTATAATATTGTTATAAAACTATGTGAAATGCTCCTTAAATATAAACGTACTAAAAAATTCTTATTATTATATATATTATTACAAATAAAAAAGTCGAGAAAAAAGTATTCTTGGTACATGTCAGAGAGCAATTTTTTTGAAAAATATTATTCATAGACCCGAACCTTAAACATTCGATAAACGTTGAGGTTTGCAACGCTTTTGACAATTTTACTGCGGATTTATATTTACACATATTTTGGCAAGCCCGGTGAATATAACTGTTCGGAACCTATCAATTAAATCGTCAACACGCTCATTTTCAGTTCTAAATTTAATTTTGATTTTCAGCAAGTTACTGACCCCTTCACGTATGCAATATGCAAAGGAAACGACAATCGAAAGAATGATCGCTATGTCACATGCAGGATATTTTTACATAACTGAATAAAAATGTTTAAAAGAAAATGCTAATTTAACATAACATAATGGAATACGTTTCTTTATTTACATCTACCGTATCAGTTCCGGTTTTTTAGGGTCAGTTGCAATTGTGTGATAACGAACTGCCTACGTTTATTTTTAAGCCTGGTACTGGGAAATGTAATTCTTTGTTTTTAGAGAAAGCATTTTCGCAAATCATCTTTTGTTATATTTTAGGAACAAATGAATGTTTAGGGAATATCTGTTGAGTCAAAGGCCTCCAAAGACATAAATATTTTTGTACACGCGCACTTTATTTTTACAGAACAATGAGTTTTAGTGCGAGGCCAAAAAAGTATACGAGATGGTGACAGACAGCTAAAAAATAAACGTGAGTAATATGCATCACCTAGTTTCCATTTCATCAGTATTCAACAAAAAATATTTATGCATAGAGTCACTTATTTATAGAACAGCAACAATGGTTTGTGAATAAGGCTAAAAAACCTAAGCCGTCAAGTCATAGATCTTTTCACTTAAAAGAATTAGTTGGATATTTACTGGCCAAAACATTTTCATTCTTTATTTGTACTATTTCTTATTTTCTTAGTGTCATCATTGCATAGGTTACGAGCAATATATATTTAAATTATTTAAGTAATGTCTGCCATAAAAAAAAATCCAATTTAGTCTGCAGTTTCTACCATTAAAAAAAAATTCAAGAAAATTTTGTTTGCAGTTTCTGCCATAAAAAAATTTCTAAGTAAATTTGGTTTGTAGTTTCTGCCATAAGGTTGCGAGTAATAGTACCTGAAACATTTTCAAGGTAGTTTCTGCCAGTATTAGAATTCTTTAGAGGGAAGTTTCTGCCATTAAAAAATTACAGTAAAAAATTGGTTTGTAGTTTCTACTTTCTACCATTAAAAAATCGCAGTAACTTTGGTTTCCAGTTTCTGCCATTAAAAAAATTTGCAAGTAGGTATATTTGGTTTGCAGTTTCTGTCATTAAAAAAATTGCAAGTTAATTTGGTTTGCCGTTTCTGTCATTATTAGAATTCTTTACAGGGCAGTTTCTGCCATTAAGAAATTGCAGTAAAAAATTGGTTTGCAGTTTCTGCAATTAAAAAATCGCAGTAAATTTGGTTTCGTTTCTGCCATTAAAAAAATTTGCAAGTATATTTGGTTTGCAGTTTCTGTCATTAAAAAAATATCTGAAACATTTTCAATGTAATTTCTGCCATTATTAGAATTCTATAGAGGGAAGTTTCTGCCATTAAAAAATTACAGTAAAAAATTTGTTTGCAGTTTCTACCATTAAAAAATCGCAGTAAATTTGGTTTCCAGTTTCTGCCATTAAAAAAATTTGCAAGTAGGTATATTTGGTTTGCAGTTTCTGTCATTAAAAAAATTGCAAGTAAGTTTGGTTTGCAGTTCCTGGCCATTAGGTAACGAGTAATAAATATCTGAAATATTTACAAGGCAGTCTCTGCCATTAGAATTCTTTACAAGGAAGTTTCTGCCATAAAAAAATTCTAAGTAAATTTGGTTTGTAGTTTCTGCCATTAGGTTGCGAGTAATATCAAAAAATTTTCAAGGTAGTTTCTGCCATTATTAGAATTCTTTAGAGGGAAGTTTCTGTCATTAAAAAATTACAGTAAAATATTGGTTTGCAGTTTCTACCATTAAAAAATCACAGAAAATTTGGTTTCCAGTTTCTGTCATTAAAAAAATTGCAAGTAAATTTGGTTTGCAGTTTCTGCCATTATTAGAATTCTATAGAGGAAAGTTTCTGCCATTAAAAAATTACAGTAAAAAATTGGTTTGTAGATTCTGCCATTAAAAAATCGCAGTAAATTTGGTTTCCAGTTTCTACCATTAAAAAAATTTGCAAGTAAATTTGGTTTGCAGTTTCTGCCATTTTTAGAATTCTCTACAGGGAGGTTTCTGTCATTAAAAAATTACAGTAAAAAATTGGTTAGCAGTTTCTACCATTAAAAAATCGCAGAAAATTTGGTTTAAAGTTTCTGCCATTAAAAAAATTTGCAAGTACATTTGGTTTGCAGTTTCTGTCATTAAAAAAATTATCTGAAACATTTTCAAGGTAATTTCTGCCATTATTAGAATTCTATAGCGGGAAGTTTCTGCCATTAAAAAATTACAGTAAAAAATTTTGTTTGCAGTTTCTACCATTAAAAAATCGCAGTAAATTTGGTTTCCAGTTTCTGCCATTAAAAATAATTGCACGTATACCTATTTAGTTTGCAGTTTCTGTCATTAAAAAAAATCGCAGTAAATTTGGTTTCCAGTTTCTGCCATTAAAAAAATTTGCAAGTAGGTATATTTGGTTTGCAGTTTCTGTCATTAAAAAAATTGCAAGTAAGTTTGGTTTGCAGTTCCTGGCCATTAGGTAACGAGTAATAAATATCTGAAATATTTACAAGGTAGTCTCTGCCATTAGAATTCTTTACAAGGAAGTTTCTGCCATAAAAAAATTCTAAGTAAATTTGGTTTGTAGTTTCTGCCATTAGGTTGCGAGTAATATCAAAAAATTTTCAAGGTAGTTTCTGCCATTATTAGAATTCTTTAGAGGGAAGTTTCTGCCATTAAAAAATTACAGTAAAATATTGGTTTGCAGTTTCTACCATTAAAAAATCACAGAAAATTTGGTTTCCAGTTTCTGTCATTAAAAAAATTGCAAGTAAATTTGGTTTGCAGTTTCTGCCATTATTAGAATTCTATAGAGGAAAGTTTCTGCCATTAAAAAATTACAGTAAAAAATTGGTTTGTAGATTCTGCCATTAAAAAATCGCAGTAAATTTGGTTTCCAGTTTCTACCATTAAAAAAATTTGCAAGTAAATTTGGTTTGCAGTTTCTGCCATTTTTAGAATTCTCTACAGGGAGGTTTCTGTCATTAAAAAATTACAGTAAAAAATTGGTTAGCAGTTTCTACCATTAAAAAATCGCAGAAAATTTGGTTTAAAGTTTCTGCCATTAAAAAAATTTGCAAGTACATTTGGTTTGCAGTTTCTGTCATTAAAAAAATTATCTGAAACATTTTCAAGGTAATTTCTGCCATTATTAGAATTCTATAGAGGGAAGTTTCTGTCATTAAAAAATTACAGTAAAAAATTTTGTTTGCAGTTTCTACCATTAAAAAATCGCAGTAAATTTGGTTTCCAGTTTCTGCCATTAAAAATAATTGCAAGTATACCCATTTCGTTTGCAGTTTCTGTCATTAAAAAAAATTGCATGTAAATTTGGTTTGAAGTTTCTGTCATTATTACGATTCTTTACAGGAAAGTTTCTACCATTAAAAAAATTGTAGTAAAATTGGCTTTCAGTTTCTACCATTAAACAAATGTGCAAATTTTGGTTTGCAGTTTCTGCCGTTAAAAAAATTGCAAGGAAATTTGGTTCGCAGTTTCTACTATTAATAAAATTTGCTATTTGCAAATATTGGTTTACAGTTACATTAGCTCTAAATTATTTACTGGCACTTTATTACTTTAAAAATAGCAAACCGTGCTCGGTTTCTAATGCACGACAATTAAAATAAAATATCGTCGGTAATAAAATTTGTTTTCTCAAATTATTGGAAGCTTGTGTCCATTTTTAAACTTTTGTACGCAGATTTGCGTCTTTCTTGTCTCAACAAATATTTTCTATGATTAAAATTGCATCAGTTCAATAAATAAATATTATCGATACTTATCTTATGTAACTCACATTTGAAATTAATTTAATTTTCGAGTACGGTCCTGCGCAATTGCGCTCGCGCACCGGTAGTTAATTAAAACACTGGTAATTTCGCAACAATTATTAAGTGGTGTTTATATGCGAAGTTTATTGTTAGGAGTCATCGTTCGCATTGGTAATAAAAGTATAACCATGAAACCAAGGAAAATGCAAATAATAAATGTCTAAATACCAAACAAAATGTTTGTGTATTAAAGTTTGCTATAAACATGCGACGCGATAGTGTTCTAAATATAAAACAATACGCTTTAAACAATAACATCCGTTCTTAATAACACTAATATTATAATGATATGAGAAGCGTTATGAGATAATTGGGAAAAATTAGCAATTAGTTTACGCCGGGTGTCCCACGCTATTCTTATAAAAGTTCGGGTGCTAATAAGAATACAGTTTGCGTCGATTTTTTTATCTTAAAAGTTCACTTGGTCGCCCATTTTCAGGTTTAAACGATCTAACGTACGATCTACCTAGCGATATATCAAAGGACTAAAATCTTTATACTCTACCGAGCGACATATCAAATGACTAACATACTTGTACTCAATTTTTTTAAAGAATTATTGTATGCATATATGCCCAGAGTCTAACCTTAATGATAGTTTAAATGACCTGACGTACGATTTATTGAACGATCTACCGAGCGATATATTAAGGGACTAAAATGTATTCGATTTTTTCTAAGAAATACTTTATGCATAAATGCCTAGAAGCTAACCTCAAATTTATGATACCATAAAATATCGTTTAAACGATCTGAAGAACTATCTACCGAGCGATATATCAAAGGACTAAAATATTTATAGTCTACCGAGCGACATATCAAATGACTAAAATACTTATACTCGATATTTTAAAGAAATATGCATATATGCCTAGAGGTTAACCTTACATTTATAATATAAACAATCGTTTAAAGGATCTGGCGCACGATCTACCGAGCGATATATAAAGAATGACTAAAATACTTACACTCGATTTTCTTAAAGAAATATTTTATGCATATATGCCCAGAGACTAACCTTAATGATAGTTTAAATGATCTGACGTACGATCTATTGAACGATCTACCGAGCGATATATCAAGGGACTAAAATACTTGTACTCGATTTTTTCTAAGAAATACTTATGCATAAATGCCTAGAAGCTAACCTCAAATTTACGATATCATAAAATATCGTTTAAACGATCTGACGTACGATCTACCGAGCGATATATCAAATGACTAAAATATTTATAGTCTACCGAGCGACATATCAAATGACTAAAATACTGATACTCGATATTTTAAAGAAATATGCATATATGCCTAGAGGTTAACCTTACATTTATAATATAAACAATCGTTTAAAGGATCTGGCGCACGATCTACCGAGCGATATATAAAAAATGACTAAAATACTTATACTCGATTTTCTTAAAGAAATATTTTATGCATATATGCCCAGGGACTAACCTTAATGACAGTTTAAATGATCTGACGTACGATCTATTGAACGATCTACCGAGCGATATATCAAGGGACTAAAATACTTGTACTCGATTTTTTTCTAAGAAATACTTATGCATAAATGCCTAGAAGCTAACCTCAAATTTACGATATCATAAAATATCGTTTAAACGATCTGACGTACGATCTACCGAGCGATATATCAAATGACTAAAATATTTATAGTCTACCGAGCGACATATCAAATGACTAAAATACTGATACTCGATATTTTAAAGAAATATGCATATATGCCTAGAGGTTAACCTTACATTTATAATATAAACAATCGTTTAAAGGATCTGGCGCACGATCTACCGAGCGATATATAAAAAATGACTAAAATACTTATACTCGATTTTCTTAAAGAAATATTTTATGCATATATGCCCAGGGACTAACATTAATGATAGTTTAAATGATCTGACGTACGATCTATTGAACGATCTACCGAGCGATATATCAAGGGACTAAAATACTTGTATTCGATTTTTTCTAAGAAATACTTTATGCATAAATGCCTAGAAGCTAACCTCAAATTTATGATATTATAAAACATCGTTTAAACGATCTGACGTACGATCTACCGAGCGATATATCAAAGGACTAAAATATTTATAGTCTATCGAGCGACATATCAAATGACTAAAATACTTATACTCGATATTTTAAAGAAATATGCATATATGCCTAGAGGTTAACCTTACATTTATATCATGAATGATCGTTTCAACGATCTGACGCACGATCTACCGAGCGATATATCAAAAATGACTAAAATACTTATACTCGATTTTCTTAAAAAAATATTTTATGCATATATGCCCAGAGACTAACCTTAATGATAGTTTAACTGACCTGACGTACGATCTATTGAACGATCTACCGAGCGATATATCAAGGGACTAAAATACTTGTACTCGATTTTTTCTAAGAAATACTTATGCATAAATGCCTAGAAGCTAACCTCAAACTTACGATATCATAAAATATCGTTTAAACGATCTGGCGTACGATCTACCGAGCGATATATCAAAGGACTAAAATATTTATAGTCTACCGAGCGACATATCAAATGACTAAAATACTGATACTCGATATTTTAAAGAAATATGCATATATGCCTAGAGGTTAACCTTACATTTATAATATAAACAATCGTTTAAAGGATCTGGCGCACGATCTACCGAGCGATATATAAAAAATGACTAAAATACTTATACTCGATTTTCTTAAAGAAATATTTTATGCATATATGCCCAGGGACTAACCTTAATGATAGTTTAAATGATCTGACGTACGATCTATTGAACGATCTACCGAGCGATATATCAAGAAACTAAAATACTTGTACTCGATTTTTTTCTAAGAAATACTTATGCATAAATGCCTAGAAGCTAACCTCAAATTTACGATATCATAAAATATCGTTTAAACGATCTGACGTACGATCTACCGAGCGATATATCAAATGACTAAAATATTTATAGTCTACCGAGCGACATATCAAATGACTAAAATACTGATACTCGATATTTTAAAGAAATATGCATATATGCCTAGAGGTTAACCTTACATTTATATCATGAACGATCGTTTAAACGATCTGACGCACGATCTACAGAGCGATATATAAAAAATGACTAAAATACTTATACTCGATTTTCTTAAAGAAATATTTTATGCATATATGCCCAGGGACTAACCTTAATGATAGTTTAAATGATCTGACGTACGATCTATTGAACGATCTACCGAGCGATATATCAAGGGACTAAAATACTTGTACTCGATTTTTTTCTAAGAAATACTTATGCATAAATGGCTAGAAACTAACATCAAATTTACGATATCATAAAATATCGTTTAAACGATCTGGCGTACGATCTACCGAGCGATATATCAAAGGACTAAAATATTTATAGTCTACCGAGCGACATATCAAATGACTAAAATACTGATACTCGATATTTTAAAGAAATATGCATATATGCCTAGAGGTTAACCTTACATTTATAATATAAACAATCGTTTAAAGGATCTGGCGCACGATCTACCGAGCGATATATAAAAAATGACTAAAATACTTCTACTCGATTTTCTTAAAGAAATATTTTATGCATATATGCCCAGGGACTAACCTTAATGATAGTTTAAATGATCTGACGAACGATCTATTGAACGATCTACCGAGCGATGTATCAAAAATGACTAAAATAATATACTATTTATTTACAGAAAACAGAAAAGCTTGGTCAAACAGGAGAATGAATATCGTGCCAGCTTCCTTGACACTTCTAATTCTGTTACACTTGTCCTTGGCCTACCAAAATTGCCTGATGGACTTTATTAGAAGACTCCTAGAACCTAGCGAGGCGCTATATGTCGAGCACAAGCAGACACCAAAAATTTCAAACGCCCAGAAGTACAACGTGGAGAGAAACATTCATAGAAGAGATGTTGACGCAGCGTCTAGGCAAGAAAGTCCAGCTTTTGACGATTTGCTGGAGTCTTTTGGCGGCGATCAAGCTGAAACTGATCAAACACCGGAGAAGCCAAAAAGTGGTTTTTATTTCCTATTGGATTGGAACAGTTTCTTGGAACTCGATGACCACAAGGGGCGGAGCGTCAATTTGAGGATTCAGCCGAAAGCTGGAGATTCGAGGCAATTTTTTGATGTGGCTGTGCCTTGAATTAGAAATTTTATCATTTTGTGGAATCGAGTAGAAAAAAAATAAAAATCGTACACGTGCTCAGTTTCCATTTACACCAACTCCCCCCCTCCACATGCATCCACATCTTAATTTTCATTTAAAAACAAGGCAATTAATACGTATACGTACTAGTAACTGATATTACACATGCACAATCATGTGTTTTGATTTTTTAAAGCAGAAACAGACAACAAATATTAGTAGCGCATAATTTTACTACTACGAAAAAAATAATTCTGAAAACACCTACATTTTTTATAATAAATCACATAAATTAAAAATATATCATCATTATAAAAAAACATGATAATTTCATATTAAATATATCTACGACTCGGGCTTACGCAACCCATTTGGTTGAAAAACTCGTAAACAAAAACGAATATTTGCTCGGAACAGGATTTGCTATTGGGTACGATTTAAGTTATTAGACCCATTATTATTTAATTTTATCCTGGGCAATAATAATAAATAAATATTTCTTCCACATTGTACTTCTCTCTCGTTTACCCAATAAACTAGCGTAAAAATATATTTTAGTATTTGTTCTAAATCATCCGAAATTAAACGACTATCGGTGTAACAGGTGCACATGTAAGTAAGTAAACCTTTCGGATTATTTAATAAAAAACAATTTGATTGCTAGGCAAAATACAAGGGTAGAAACTTCTTTCGCATAAATTAAAAATTAAAACCGCGTTAGATGCAAATTCAAGAATGACAGAAAAAAATAGTGCACATTAAAATTTATAGCTAGCATAAAAATAATTTCTTGCACTCTATGTACAAGGGTAGAATCCGCCCTTTTATTTTTTTAAATTTAATAACATCCAAACCGCCTAAACTACGAATTTGCGATTCAGTAAAAAAATAATCTAAGAGCTAGAAGCAGAAATAATTTCTTGCACTCCAAGTAAAAGGGTAGAATCCGCCCTCATATCTTTTAAAAATTTAATAAAAACCAAACCGCCCAAGCAGTAACAAAATTGTTCATAAGACCTAGAGCTAGAAACAAAAATAATTTCTTGAACTCTACGTACAAGGGTAGAAACGTCCTTTTATTTTTTTTAAATTAAATGACATTCAAACTGCCTAAGCTACGAATTTGCGATTCAGTGAAAAAATAATCTAAGAGCTAGAAGCAAAAATAAATTCATGCACTCCAAGTAAAAGGGTAGAATCCGCCCTCATATCTTTTAAAAATTTAATAAAAACCAAACCGCCCAAGCAGTAACAAAATTGTTCATAAGACCTAGAGCTAGAAACAAAAATTATTTCTTGAACTCTACGTACAAGGGTAGAAACGTCCTTTTATTTTTTTTAATTTAATGACATTTAAACTGCCCAAGCTACGAATTTGCGATTCAGTGAAAAAATAATCTAAGAGCTAGAAGCAGAAATAATTTCTTGCACTCCAAGTAAAAGGGTAGAATCCGCCCTCATATCTTTTAAAAATTTAATAAAAACCAAACCGCCCAAGCAGTAACAAAATTGTTCATAAGATTTAGAGCCAGAAACAAAAATAATTTCTTGAATTCTACGTACAAGGGTAGAAACGTCCTTTTATTTTTTTTTAATTTAATGACATTTAAACTGCCCAAGCTACGAATTTGCGATTCAGTGAAAAAATAATCTAAGAGCTAGAAGCAGAAATTATTTCTTGCACTCCAAGTAAAAGGGTAGAATCCGCCCTCATATCTTTTAAAAATTTAATAAAATCCAAACCGCCCAAGCAGTAACAAAATTGTTCATAAGATCTAGAGCTAGAAACAAAAATAATTTCTTGAATTCTACGTACAAGGGTAGAAACGTCCTTTTATTTTTTTTTAATTTAATGACATTTAAACTGCCTAAGCTACGAATTTGCGATTCAGTGAAAAAATAATCTAAGAGCTAGAAGCAGAAACAATTTCTTGCACTCCAAGTAAAAGGGTAGAATCCGCCCTCATATCTTTTAAAAATTTAATAAAAACCAAACCGCCCAAGCAGTAACAAAATTGTTCATAAGACCTAGAGCTAGAAACAAAAATTATTTCTTGAACTCTACGTACAAGGGTAGAAACGTCCTTTTATTTTTTTTAAATTAAATGACATTCAAACTGCCTAAGCTACGAATTTGCGATTCAGTGAAAAAATAATCTAAGAGCTAGAAGCAAAAATAAATTCATGCACTCCAAGTAAAAGGGTAGAATCCGCCCTCATATCTTTTAAAAATTTAATAAAAACCAAACCGCCCAAGCAGTAACAAAATTGTTCATAAGACCTAGAGCTAGAAACAAAAATTATTTCTTGAACTCTACGTACAAGGGTAGAAACGTCCTTTTATTTTTTTTAAATTAAATGACATTCAAACTGCCTAAGCTACGAATTTGCGATTCAGTGAAAAAATAATCTAAGAGCTAGAAGCAAAAATAAATTCATGCACTCCAAGTAAAAGGGTAGAATCCGCCCTCATATCTTTTAAAAATTTAATAAAAACCAAACCGCCCAAGCAGTAACAAAATTGTTCATAAGACCTAGAGCTAGAAACAAAAATTATTTCTTGAACTCTACGTACAAGGGTAGAAACGTCCTTTTATTTTTTTTAAATTAAATGACATTCAAACTGCCTAAGCTACGAATTTGCGATTCAGTGAAAAAATAATCTAAGAGCTAGAAGCAAAAATAAATTCATGCACTCCAAGTAAAAGGGTAGAATCCGCCCTCATATCTTTTAAAAATTTAATAAAAACCAAACCGCCCAAGCAGTAACAAAATTGTTCATAAGACCTAGAGCTAGAAACAAAAATTATTTCTTGAACTCTACGTACAAGGGTAGAAACGTCCTTTTATTTTTTTTAAATTAAATGACATTCAAACTGCCTAAGCTACGAATTTGCGATTCAGTGAAAAAATAATCTAAGAGCTAGAAGCAAAAATAAATTCATGCACTCCAAGTAAAAGGGTAGAATCCGCCCTCATATCTTTTAAAAATTTAATAAAAACCAAACCGCCCAAGCAGTAACAAAATTGTTCATAAGACCTAGAGCTAGAAACAAAAATAATTTCTTGAATTCTACGTACAAGGGTAGAAACGTCCTTTTATTTTTTTAAATTAAATGACATTCAAACTGCCTAAGCTACGAATTTGCGATTCAGTGAAAAAATAATCTAAGAGCTAGAAGCAAAAATAAATTCATGCACTCCAAGTAAAAGGGTAGAATCCGCCCTCATATCTTTTAAAAATTTAATAAAAACCAAACCGCCCAAGCAGTAACAAAATTGTTCATAAGACCTAGAGCTAGAAACAAAAATAATTTCTTGAATTCTACGTACAAGGGTAGAAACGTCCTTTTATTTTTTTTAAATTAAATGACATTCAAACTGCCTAAGCTACGAATTTGCGATTCAGTGAAAAAATAATCTAAGAGCTAGAAGCAAAAATAAATTCATGCACTCCAAGTAAAAGGGTAGAATCCGCCCTCATATCTTTTAAAAATTTAATAAAAACCAAACCGCCCAAGCAGTAACAAAATTGTTCATAAGACCTAGAGCTAGAAACAAAAATTATTTCTTGAACTCTACGTACAAGGGTAGAAACGTCCTTTTATTTTTTTTAAATTAAATGACATTCAAACTGCCTAAGCTACGAATTTGCGATTCAGTGAAAAAATAATCTAAGAGCTAGAAGCAAAAATAAATTCATGCACTCCAAGTAAAAGGGTAGAATCCGCCCTCATATCTTTTAAAAATTTAATAAAAACCAAACCGCCCAAGCAGTAACAAAATTGTTCATAAGACCTAGAGCTAGAAACAAAAATTATTTCTTGAACTCTACGTACAAGGGTAGAAACGTCCTTTTATTTTTTTTAAATTAAATGACATTCAAACTGCCTAAGCTACGAATTTGCGATTCAGTGAAAAAATAATCTAAGAGCTAGAAGCAAAAATAAATTCATGCACTCCAAGTAAAAGGGTAGAATCCGCCCTCATATCTTTTAAAAATTTAATAAAAACCAAACCGCCCAAGCAGTAACAAAATTGTTCATAAGACCTAGAGCTAGAAACAAAAATTATTTCTTGAACTCTACGTACAAGGGTAGAAACGTCCTTTTATTTTTTTTAAATTAAATGACATTCAAACTGCCTAAGCTACGAATTTGCGATTCAGTGAAAAAATAATCTAAGAGCTAGAAGCAAAAATAAATTCATGCACTCCAAGTAAAAGGGTAGAATCCGCCCTCATATCTTTTAAAAATTTAATAAAAACCAAACCGCCCAAGCAGTAACAAAATTGTTCATAAGACCTAGAGCTAGAAACAAAAATTATTTCTTGAACTCTACGTACAAGGGTAGAAACGTCCTTTTATTTTTTTTAAATTAAATGACATTCAAACTGCCTAAGCTACGAATTTGCGATTCAGTGAAAAAATAATCTAAGAGCTAGAAGCAAAAATAAATTCATGCACTCCAAGTAAAAGGGTAGAATCCGCCCTCATATCTTTTAAAAATTTAATAAAAACCAAACCGCCCAAGCAGTAACAAAATTGTTCATAAGATCTAGAGCTAGAAACAAAAATAATTTCTTGAATTCTACGTACAAGGGTAGAAACGTCCTTTTATTTTTTTTTTTAATTTAATGACATTTAAACTGCCTAAGCTACGAATTTGCGATTCAGTGAAAAAATAATCTAAGAGCTAGAAGCAGAAACAATTTCTTGCACTCCAAGTAAAAGGGTAGAATCCGCCCTCATATCTTTTAAAAATTTAATAAAATCCAAACCGCCCAAGCAGTAACAAAATTGTTCATAAGATCTAGAGCTAGAAACAAAAATAATTTCTTGAATTCTACGCACAAGGGTAGAAACGTCCTTTTATTTTTTTTTAATTTAATGACATTTAAACTGCCCAAGCTATGAATTTGCGATTCAGTGAAAAAATAATCTAAGAGCTAGAAGCAGAAATAATTTCTTGCACTTCAAGTAAAAGGGTAGAATCCGCCCTCATCTTTTAAAAATTTAATAAAATCCAAACCGCCCAAGCTACGAATTTGCGATTCAGTAAAAAAATTGTTCATAAGATCTAGAGCTAGAAACAAAAATAATTTCTTAAACTCTATGTACAAAGGTAGAATCCGCCCTTCTATTTTTTTTAAATTTGATAACATTCAAACCGCCCAAGCTACGAATTTGCGATTCAGTGGAAAAATAGTCTATACTAAAGTCTAGCGCTTGAAATGAAAATAATTTCTCGCAGTCCAAGTACAAGGGTAGAATCAGCCATCTTATTTCTTAAATATTTAATAACTTTAAAATGGCTTTAGCTAGGAATTTGTGATTCAGTGAAAAAATATTCTACACCAAGGTCTACAGCTGGATTTTAATTTTTAATTTAGTTGAGGGAAGTTTCTACCCTTGCATTTTGCTTACAACATTTTTTTCAAATAACACACCAAGTAATCACTGCAATAAAACGTTTGGCATTATATATGGCGCTCTATTGCTTCTAAAATTAAATTTTAATTTTTTTTTTCATACATATTTCTGCTTCGGATTGTTTCTGTAAAAACTGGGTTGTCCTTTCCGAAAATTTCTAATGCTAAACATACAACAAAGCAATTACCTCATATTGTTTGTAAATAAAGTAAATAATACCTACAGGTTTATTAATGAAACATGTTGCATAAATAATAATTACTGTATTAAATAATAGTGGTAAATTATGAAAATTTTAAGCCGCACTTTCAAATAAGTCCTTGTACTCGTTTCACAATAAATATTGTTCAGGAGTTTACATTTGCATTCTGTTCTCGTTTTCTTGCTGATAATAAATTACCAATTATTAGCAATAAAATTATCTTAAAATATCTTTTGCCGTGAAGCAGACTTTACGCCACTCGAGCCGTATCATCCAAATACCCATAATTTACACGTTTGCAGCATAGCGTAAATAACTATGTAGGTACGGTGAATTATGCGCGGCTTCTTCTATTTAAAATCTGGTATCAAAACAATTTTAATGGACGATCAAGTTGTTTTTGACAGACCGGAGATTTAGTCTATTCCCACACCGAAGTGTTTTGTCTAAATAAATATTGTTTGTGGCATTCTGGATTACTTATTCACCTATTGAAATTTTTTACGTGTGTATTAAAAGTAAAGGATCTAAAAAAAAATTGTATGTGGGTTCATGTTTGTTTCAAAAAAATTATAAAACTGACTAACTTATTTTTCTTGTTTTTTTGGTGAAATGAATGTCAATTTTCACGCAACAATCAAATTCCTCACACCGTTTGTGGCTGACGCGTCCGTACTCGCATAATTGTATGCAGCTGCGAAGCGGGACCTGCTGAACGTTGCTCGACGCCACGACGCCACTATCAAATATGGTGGTACAGAACAACCAGATCAATTTTTTCGAGAAAAAATTATTTGTAGAAACAATAAACTATCTAGTAACCTACCTTGACCGAGACCAAAAAATATATCAGACAATTCCGACGGTCTAATTTTGCCAAGGGTAACAACCTAATAAAACATATTTAGAACGAGCGCGTCGAGAAAAACTGCCTAAATTTAAAATAATTCTTTCTCAGTCGCTTTGCACAAAGTACCGATCCCTGCCAAGTCATCATTAATATCTTTCAAAGGGGAAAAAATAGGCGAAACAGCTTTGAAAATCGTCGGCCGCCTCCACCAATAGTTCCGATGATCGCGGATAACAAAGTGGGGTATTGACCTTAGTTTACAGTAAACATAACGTTGAAATCCCATAACGCTATAAATAACATTTGGTCTTATGTAACTTAATTACGCTGGGCTGGGAAGATAACGAAATTAATAACATGTACGCAGAAGATAAAACGTGTTCGTTTTTGAAAAAACAAGTTAATCTCTAATTAATCGCCCCAGATAGTGTTCTAATATTAACGCTGAAAACAAACTGCTAGTGCCAGCATAACTTACTCGGATATTGTGAGGAATGTTTTGATAAAAGGTGAGCATCGGTTTTCGTAAAAATAATACGCGTAAAAATTGGTTAGATCAGATGTATTTTTGGGAAACAACAAGTTTACAACTAGCGCGACAAACGCATGATAATTTTCGTTGGAATTATTAATAGGAAAAACCTTATATCAGAGGCGAAATTGGAGAAATGGAAGACCAAATAGGACCAGGATTTTCGACCTTGTCGCGACACGAGGATTAATTTTTTTTTCGACAAACTTTAATGGTTTTAATTATCGCGAATTTGAAATCAAATACAATTTTTCACAGTTGACAGCTGTCAACTATCAGTTTAATGAAAATAAGCATTTAGACGGAATTTGTCACAATGGATTTTGTTATCACCGAAAACAAATTGGAAATCGGATTAGATTTTTGACAGTTGACAGCTGTCAGTCATTATAGTAATATAATAATAGGAATATTTCCTACTTTATTGTTTTTAATTATCACTAAGCGCGAATTTGAAATCGAATACGATTTTTGACAGTTGACAGCTGTCACTATAACCGTCAGTTTAATGAAAATTAGCAATTTAGATGAAATTTTTATCATTTTAATGGATTTTGTCATCACTAAACTCAAATTTGAAATCAAAAAAGATTTTTGACAGTTGACAGCTGTCATTCTAGTAGTTGGCAGTTTATTGAAAATAAGCAATTTCGAAGGAATATTTATTACTTAAATGGTTTTATACATCACTAAACGCGAATTTGAAATCAAATGCAATTTTTGACATTTAACAGCTGTCATTATAACTGTCAGTTTATTGAAAATAAGCAATTTAGAAGGAATATTTATTACTTTAATGGTTTTAATTGTCACTAAGCGCGAATTTCAAATCGAAAAAGATTTTTGACAGTTGACAGGTGTCATTATAGTAGTTAGCAGTTTATTGAAAATAAGTAATTTAGAAGGAATATTTATTGCTTTAATAGTTATATACATCACTAAACGCGAATTTAAAATCAAATACAATTTTTGACAGTTGACAGCTGTCATTATAACTGTCAGTTTATTGAAAATAAGCAATTTATATTGAAAATAAGCAATTTAGATGGAATATTTATTACTTTAATGGTTTTAATTGTCACTAAGCGCGAATTTCAAATCGAAAAAGATTTTTGACAGTTGACAGCTGTCATTATAGTAGTTAGCAGTTTATTGAAAATAAATAATTTAGAAGGAATATTTATTACTTTAACGGTTTTAACATCACTAAACGCGAATTTGAAATCAAATGCAATTTTTGACAGTTAACAGCTGTCATTATAACTGTCAGTTTATTGAAAATAAGCAATTTAGAAGGAATATTTATTACTTTAACGGTTTTATACATCACTAAACGCGAATTTGAAATCAAATGCAATTTTTGACAGTTAACAGCTGTCATTATAACTGTCAGTTTATTGAAAATAAGCAATTTAGAAGGAATATTTATTACTTTAATGGTTTTAATTGTCACTAAGCGCGAATTTCAAATCGAAAAAGATTTTTGACAGTTGACAGCTCTCATTATAGTAGTTAGCAGTTTATTGAAAATAAATAATTTAGAAGGAATATTTATTACTTTAACGGTTTTATACATCACTAAACGCGAATTTGAAATCAAATGCAATTTTTGACAGTTAACAGCTGTCATTATAGCTGTCAGTTTATTGAAAATAAGCAATTTAGAAGGAATATTTATTACTTTAATGGTTTTATACATCACTAAACGCGAATTTGAAATCAAATACAATTTTTGACAGTTGACAGCTGTCATTATAACTGTCAGTTTATTGAAAATAAGCAATTTAGAAGGAATATTTATTACTTTAATGGTTTTATACATCACTAAACGCGAATTTGAAATCAAATACAATTTTTGACAGTTGACAGCTGTCATTATAACTGTCAGTTTATTGAAAATAAGCAGTTTAGAAGGAATATTTATTACTTTAATGGTTTTAATTATCACTAAGCGCGAATTTGAAATCGGTGGAGCTTTTATCATATATGTAGTTATAAACATAATTGTCATGATATAATGTCAAATTTGTATTACTCATTTGTTTGTACTATATATATGTGGGAAAATAAATCTAAATCTAAAATCTAAATACAAATTTTGACAGTTGACAGCTGTCAACTATCAGTTTAATGAAAATAAGCATTTACACGGAATTAATATCACAATGGATTTTGTTATCACCGAAAACAAATTGGAAATCGGAAAAGATTTTTGACAGTTGACAGCTGTCAGTCATTATAGTAAGAATGGCAATTTATTGAAAATAAGCAATTTGGAAGGGATATTTATTACTTTATTCTTTTTAATTATCACTAAGCGCGAATTTGAAGTCGAAAAAGATTTTTGACAGTTGACAGCTGTCATTATAGTAGTTGGCAGTTTATTGAAAATAAATAATTTAGAAGGAATATTTATTACTTTAACGGTCTTATACATCACTAAACGCGAATTTGAAATCAAATCAATTTTTGACAGTTGACAGCTGTCATTATAACTGCCAGTTTATTGAAAATAAGCATTTAGACGGAATTTATGTCACAATGGATTTTGTTATCATCGAAAACAAATTGGAAATCGGCAAAGATTTTTGACAGTTGACAGCTGTCAGTCATTATAGTAATTGGCAGTTTATTGAAAATAAGCAATTTAGAAGGAATATTCATTACTTTATTGTTTTTAATTATCAATAAGCGCAAATTTATAATCGAATACGATTTTTGACAGTTGACAGCTGTCATTATAACAGTCAGTTTAATGAAAATAAGCAAATTTTTATCATTTTAATGGATTTTGTCATCACTAAACTCAAATTCGAAATCGAAATAGATTTTGGACAGTTGACAGCTGTCATTATAACTGTCTCTGTTTAATGAAAAAATAAGCAATGTAGACGAAATTTTTATCATTTTAATGGATTTTGTCATCACTAAACCCAAATTTGAAATCGAAAAAGATTTTTGACAGTTGACAGCTGTCATTATAACCGTCAGTTTAATGAAAATAAGCAATTTAGATGAAATTTTTATCTTTTTAATGGATTTTGTCATCACTAAACTCAAATTTGAAATCGAAAAAGATTTTTGACAGTTGACAGCTGTCATTACAGCAGTTGGCAGTTTATTAAAAATATGCAATTTAGAAGGAATATTTATTATTGCAATGGTTTTATACATCACTATACGCGAATTTGAAATCAAATACAATTTTTGACAGTTGACAGCTGTCATTATACCTGTCAATTTAATGAAAAAATAAGAAATTTAGACGAAATTTATATCACAATGGATTTTGTCATCGCATACATAAAATACTTGTATTTTTACTTAATTTAAGTATTTGGCGAATGCGCCAGTAGCCCTAGGTTGCCCTTTACCATTATATTGGCAAAGTTGGCCACCCTATAAGTTGAAACAAATTACCTTACGAGCTGCAATAAACAAACGCAACCTCAGTAAACGAACGATTGCAACATTTTTATTCGATCATATCTGACCCAGTTAAGTTTCAGTGTAAAAAAGGTGCCCTTGCACCGTCATCAATTTTTTGGGGCGACAACGGTGGCACGCATAACAGCACAAAACATTACGTTAGGTAAACGAAATAATAAGCCATTGTCTTGCAGCCAGACGCATAAAAATCTATGTCAATTCAGGTCAGGCTCGTTTAAAGTTTGCAAACCCGTCGTAATATCCTCGGCACGCTCTATTAAATTCTAGTGCTAGTACTAGTTGGACTCCCCCCCAACCCAGGCAATATGTTAATATTTAATAATAGTTACACTCGCAGTTACATCATTGTTCTTCATAATCATTTTTAGAGCAGCCTCACATAATATCCATGGCGAGTTTAACAACAGTTTAATTATTACGTAACTTAATTGATTTGCAAATCCACCATTCTCTGTACTGCCAGCTGAAATTTATATAAACCGCGCATTATACAACTTCAAATCCATCTTTTACACAACGCGTTCTCGCGTTATGTAATTTCGTTATTAATATATTACAGGTAATGGTGTTACGTGATTGTGTTATTACTTTTTTATGTTTTTACCAAGTTAAGTTACGTTTGTAGATAGTATCACAAGGTCGTTATTCCCCGATTTGCATATACAGCGTGAATCGTGAATCATAATTGAACCGACAAGCTCGCAAGGTCGCAGCCAATTAAACGCCGAATTTGTTTTTTAAATGCATCAGCGATCGACAGGTCTTAGCATCAAGGATCCGAGCGAGCCGTTTTTGGCATAGGTACCAAAAAAATGCGAGTCGAGTAAGTAGACTCGTTGTTTATGGGAGTTTATTGCGTTTCAGTTCCAAGGGGTTATTGGCCTTCTGGCGAGTCATTGGCAAAGCCACGAGTAAGGTGACGTGCCAGCTGAACAGGGTGAACTTTATAGAGGCGGTGGTAGGTGTTGATAAAAATCATGAAATCAAAAATTGCGGTTTAACCGGAAGTGGTATCAACTTTCTTGTTTTAAATGAGAACACCCAATTTTTTTTCAATATTTGAAATCTATATAAAATTCCCTTTCTAATGATATATAACACATTGACATTTGCTTTCAAGATGGCGGCAAAACATTTGACATGCATAATGTCTACTGATTTTCTTTTTTTCGCGTATTTGGGAAAAAAATCCCATGTATTTTTTTATGGAGGTTCATTTGGGACGTTTTTGACAGTTATAATGCCAGCTGTCAACTGTCAAAAATTGTATTTGACCTCAAATTCGCGTTTAGTGATAATTAAAAACAATAAAGTAATAAATATTCCTTCTAAGTTGCTTATTTTCAATAATCTGACAGTTATAATGACAGCTGTCAACTGTCAAAAATTGTATTTGATTTCAAATTCGCGTTTAGTGATGTATAAAACCATTAAAGTAATAAATATTCCTTCTAAATTGCTTATTTTCAATAAACTGACAGTTATAATGACAGTTGTCAACTGTCAAAAATTGTAGTTGATTTCAAATTCGCGTTTAGTGAATATGAAAACCATTAAAGTAATAAATATTCCTTCTAAATTGCTTATTTTCAATAAACTGACAGTTATAATGACAGCTGTCAACTGTCAAAAATTGTATTTGATTTCAAATTCGCGTTTAGTGATGTATAAAACCATTAAAGTAATAAATATTCCTTCTAAATTGCTTATTTTCAATAAACTGCCAACTACTATAATGACAGCTGCCAACCGTCAAAAATCGTATTTGATTTCAAATTTGCGCTTAGTGATAATTAAAAACAATAAAGTAATAAATATTACTTCTAAATTGCTTATTTTCAATAAACTGCCAATTACTATAATGACTGACACCTGTCAACTGTCAAAAATCTTTTCCGATTTCCAATTTGTTTTCGGTGATAACAAAATCCATCGTGACATAAATTCCGTCTAAATGCTTATTTTCATTAAAGTGATAGTTGACAGCTGTCACCTGTCAAAAATTGTACATATTTGATTTCAAATTCGCGTTTAGTGATTATTAAAACCATCAAAGTAATAAATATTCCTTCTAAATTGCTTATTTTCAATAAACTGACAGTTATAATGACAGCTGTCACCTGTCAAAAATCTTTTTCGATTTCGAATTCGCGCTTAGTGATAATTAAAACCATTAAAGTAATAAATATTCCTTCTAAATTGCTTATTTTCAATATACTGACAGTTATAATGACAGCTGTCACCCGTCAAAAATTGTATTTGATTTCAAATTCGCGTTTAGTGATAATTAAAAACAATAAAGTAATAAATATTCCTTCTAAATTGCTTATTTTCAATAATCTGACAGTTATAAAGACAGCTGTCAACTGTCAAAAATTGTATTTGATTTCAAATTCGCGTTTAGTGATTATTAAAACCATTAAAGTAATAAATATTCCTTCTAAATTGCTTATTTTCAATAAACTGACAGTTATAATGACAGCTGTCAACTGTCAAAAATTGTATTTGATTTCAAATTCGCGTTTAGTGATGTATAAAACCATTAAAGTAATAAATATTCCTTCTAAATTGCTTATTTTCAATAAACTGCCCACTACTATAATGACAGCTGCCAACCGTCAAAAATCGTATTTGATTTCAAATTTGCGCTTAGTGATAATTAAAAACTAAAGTAATAAATATTACTTCTAAATTGCTTATTTTCAATAAACTGCCAATTACTATAATGACTGACACCTGTCAACTGTCAAAAATCTTTTCCGATTTCCAATTTGTTTTCGGTGATAACAAAATCCATCGTGACATAAATTCCGTCTAAATGCTTATTTTCATTAAAGTGATAGTTGACAGCTGTCACCTGTCAAAAATTGTACATATTTGATTTCAAATTCGCGTTTAGTGATTATTAAAACCATCAAAGTAATAAATATTCCTTCTAAATTGCTTATTTTCAATAAACTGACAGTTATAATGACAGCTGTCACCTGTCAAAAATCTTTTTCGATTTCGAATTCGCGCTTAGTGATAATTAAAACCATTAAAGTAATAAATATTCCTTCTAAATTGCTTATTTTCAATATACTGACAGTTATAATGACAGCTGTCACCCGTCAAAAATTGTATTTGATTTCAAATTCGCGTTTAGTGATAATTAAAAACAATAAAGTAATAAATATTCCTTCTAAATTGCTTATTTTCAATAATCTGACAGTTATAAAGACAGCTGTCAACTGTCAAAAATTGTATTTGATTTCAAATTCGCGTTTAGTGATTATTAAAACCATTAAAGTAATAAATATTCCTTCTAAATTGCTTATTTTCAATAAACTGACAGTTATAATGACAGCTGTCAACTGTCAAAAATTGTATTTGATTTCAAATTCGCGTTTAGTGATGTATAAAACCATTAAAGTAATAAATATTCCTTCTAAATTGCTTATTTTCAATAAACTGCCCACTACTATAATGACAGCTGCCAACCGTCAAAAATCGTATTTGATTTCAAATTTGCGCTTAGTGATAATTAAAAACAATAAAGTAATAAATATTACTTCTAAATTGCTTATTTTCAATAAACTGCCAATTACTATAATGACTGACACCTGTCAACTGTCAAAAATCTTTTCCGATTTCCAATTTGTTTTCGGTGATAACAAAATCCATCGTGACATAAATTCCGTCTAAATGCTTATTTTCATTAAAGTGATAGTTGACAGCTGTCACCTGTCAAAAATTGTACATATTTGATTTCAAATTCGCGTTTAGTGATTATTAAAACCATCAAAGTAATAAATATTCCTTCTAAATTGCTTATTTTCAATAAACTGACAGTTATAATGACAGCTGTCACCTGTCAAAAATCTTTTTCGATTTCGAATTCGCGCTTAGTGATAATTAAAACCATTAAAGTAATAAATATTCCTTCTAAATTGCTTATTTTCAATATACTGACAGTTATAATGACAGCTGTCACCCGTCAAAAATTGTATTTGATTTCAAATTCGCGTTTAGTGATAATTAAAAACAATAAAGTAATAAATATTCCTTCTAAATTGCTTATTTTCAATAATCTGACAGTTATAAAGACAGCTGTCAACTGTCAAAAATTGTATTTGATTTCAAATTCGCGTTTAGTGATTATTAAAACCATTAAAGTAATAAATATTCCTTCTAAATTGCTTATTTTCAATAAACTGACAGTTATAATGACAGCTGTCAACTGTCAAAAATTGTATTTAATTTCAAATTCGCGTTTAGTGAATATGAAAACCATTAAAGTAATAAATATTCCTTCTAAATTGCTTATTTTCAATAAACTGACAGTTATAATGACGGCTCCCTCCACTTTTTAGCTCCGCCCAGTCAGCCAATGAGAGTGAGCCCCGCCCACTGAGGTCCTCACTCCAGCTAAGCTCCGCCCAAGTAAGCTCCACCCAGTCAACCATTCAGAAAGAGCTCCACCTACTCTAGCCAATCAGAAAGAGCTCCAACTACTCCAGCCAATCAGAAAACAAGTACTGAACAGAAATACAGGTTTTCAAACAGGTACTGAACAGATTCATGACCATGCCATGACCATTCATGACCAGGTCATAGCCGTTCATGGACTTCTATGGATCTGTGTAAAAAGCTGTTGCTGTATTTCTGTTCAGTACTTGTTTGAAAAACCTGTCTTCTAATTGGCTGGAGTAGTTGGAGCTCTTTCTGATTGGCTAGAGTAGGTAGAGCTCTTTCTGACTGGTTGACTGGGTGGAGCTTACCCGGGCGGAGCTTAGCTGGAGTGGAAACCTCTGTGGGCGGGGCTCGCTCTCATTGGCTGACTGGGCGGAGCTGTGTATTTAAAAACAAAAGCTGAATGTTTCACATTTTTTTTAAATAGGAACCTATGTTTTTTATGTGATACTGGTAATACCCTTTCTGTGTGTTGCTTCTTCTGCAGACGTGGAAAGCATGTTTTCGTCACATGGACTTGTTCATTCAGATATTCGGAATAGATTGGACAATGAAAAAGCTTCTAAATTAGTATTTTTTTTAAACATTATAATACTTAATATATTTTTAGATGTTTTAAGTTTACACCAGATTTTTGCCCCTCTCCCCTACACCAGACTTTAAAAAAATCCATACTTCTGTACTTTGGATATTTACCCAAACAATTATTATCTGTATGTTCTTTGTTACGTTTGTTTGTCTGTCTAACGAACTGGTGCCTATAAACCTTCACAGTATCATTGAGCTTTTTTTTTTATTAATGCCAAACATGACTTTTTCTTTTCCGCATCTCTTAATAGAGAGGTCAGAATAATGTAAAGGCCGCACCATTATTAATCGATGAAAAAAACTAAGGTTATTGATTCGCCATTTTAGATCTAGTGAATAACAATTGAATAACAAAAGCCGAGGAGATACCTACATGACATGATCGGTAAAAATTTAATTTTAGTAGGATAAATATCGTTACGCAACTCGGGATTTGGGTTATCGAACTCGCACGTAATGCGATTTTAATTAATATTTGCTCGGCGGAACAAAAAATTCCATAACGATTGGATTTAGTGACCTTTATGCCAAACGGAATCTAAAAATATCCTAGTTATATCCTCATTTATTTGTTATGCTATGATTGTTATATTATATAGTAAAAAGCCGCTCGTCAAGCTATTTTTATTGTTCTGATTAGACGGTTTATCTGCCCACCGGCATAAAGGCTGTTTCTATTAATAAATCTTGTGTAAGTAAATTGTTATTGAATTAAATGATTAGATATAACGTTCTTGTTATTTTCTGCATTTATTTGACTTTGTTCTGTTGTCAAATAAACGAGTTGTTTTCGTGAAAAAGTACTACGTAAGGAAAGCCAGGCCAACGTTACCCAATATAAATTGCAATCCCCCGTTTGACATAATAGAGTATGGATAAAATCAATAATTGAATTGAATGAACAACTTCTTGAGGGTCAATTTTACCCCTTCCACTTTTTAGCTCCGCCCAGTCAGCCAATGAGAGCGAGCCCCGCCCACAGAGGTCCCCACTCCAGCTCAGCTCCGCCCTGGTAAGCTCCACCCAGTCAACCAAACAGAAAGAGCTCCACCTACTCTAGCCAATCAGAAAGATCTCCAACTACTCCAGCCAATCAGAAAACGGGTTTTTCAAACAGGAACTGAGCAGAAATACAGCAACAGCTTTTTATACCTTGAATGGTCATGAATCCGTTCAGTACCTGTTTGAAAACCTGTATTTCTGTTCAGTACCTGTTTACTGATTGGCTGGAGTAGTTGGAGCTCTTTCTGATTGGCTGGAGTGGGTGGAGCTCTTTCTGATTGGTTGACTGGGCGGAGCGTACCTGGGCGGAGCTTAGCTGGAGCGGGGACCTCTGTGGGCGGGGCTCGCTCATCTGCTGACTGGGCGGAGCTAAAAAGTGGAGGGGGTAAAATTGGTCAAATACGCAAGTTTCAACGAGTTTTGACAAGCCCACAAGCGGCTTCTTGACTTGCGGAGCCAAAAAACAATTTTTAAGCCAATTTTCATATTTAATAAAATTAAAATTATATATACAAATTTTCTTCATTTATTATGATTTTTTTTAATAAATCAGCGATTTTTGATTTTTATAACAATATATAATAAGTACCTAACCTACCTAAACACATACTGTATACTCGGTAACGCCTCGAATTCTACATATTATTATTATATTTATTTATTTTAATTCCGCAACCGTACCTATAAAGAACAGACAATAAAAGTCAATTAAAATTAATTCCTTCCAATAAAAATAAATTAATTACGTAAATATTTAAATGTGAGACATAAAATTGGCCGGCGAAAAAAATCCCGTGCAAAAACTAGTACGGCGAGTACAATAATAGATCATTTCACTTCATTTTGGAGTGAGGACTATATTTAAAAAGTTCGTTGCATTAAATGTAAATAACGACGGGTTTATTTTTTCAAGGTTTATTGAAACTTGATAATGGTTATGATTATGTAAACGCTTTATTAAAATATTTTGTTATTGACTGATTTGGCCAGGTATACGGAGGGGCCCCTCTAGGTGCGCAAATGTTCGACGAATTTTTGACGATAAACTCCGTTTAATTGCTAGGCACCGCTTTTGCATTTTGTAGAAACAAATGCGACGCACGGTCTGACTAATTTTATCAGCGGGCAGTTCCTGTCAAATCTCGATTAGATTGCGCGGAATTTTCGCAGTACATCGCAGGCTTATCTGTTCCGGCGTACAAGTCGATTATGCACTAGGCTGACGAGTGATTCATATATAGGTGCTTAAATAAATAAATTTGCCAAAAGTAGGATAAAACTAAACTAGAATAAATGTTCGAATTGTATGAAGCTCTGGAAGGGACACCTAAAATAAAATTTTAAAATTCCGAGTTATAGAAACTTTATTACAAAATTCCGAGTTATAAGTTGAAATTTCAAAATTCCAAATTATGTCGAAATTTTAAAATTCCGAGTTATAACTCAAAATTTTATTTCAAAATTCCGAGTTATAACTCGAGACTTTATTACAAAATTCCGAGTTATAAGTCGAAATTTCAAAATTCCGAATGTCGAAATTTGAAAATTCCGAATGTCGAAATTTGAAAATTCCGAGTTATAATTCGAAATTTTATTTCAAAATTCCGAGTTATAACTCGAAACTTTATTACAAAATTCCGAGTTATAAGTCGAAATTTCAAAATTCCGAATTATGTCGAAATTTTAAAATTCCGAGTTATAACTCAAAATTTTATTTCAAAATTCCGAGTTATAACTCGAGACTTTATTACAAAATTCCGAATTATGTCGAAATTTTAAAATTCCGAGTTATAACTCAAAATTTTATTTCAATATTCCGAGTTATAACTCGAAACTTTATTACAAAATTCCGAGTTATAAGTCGAAATTACAAAATTCCGAATTGTCGAAATTTTAAAATTCCGAGTTATAACTCAAAATTTTATTTCAATATTCCGAGTTATAACTCGAGACTATTACAAAATTCCGAGTTATAAGTCGAAATTTCAAAATTCCGAATGTCGAAATTTGAAAATTCCGAATGTCGAAAGTTGAAAATTCCGAGTTATAATTCGAAATTTTATTTCAAAATTCCGAGTTATAACTCGAAACTTTATTACAAAATTCCGAGTTATAAGTCGAAATTTCAAAATTCCGAATTATGTCGAAATTTTAAAATTCCGAGTTATAACTCAAAATTTTATTTCAAAATTCCGAGTTATAACTCGAGACTTTATTACAAAATTCCGAATTATGTCGAAATTTTAAAATTCCGAGTTATAACTCAAAATTTTATTTCAATATTCCGAGTTATAACTCGAAACTTTATTACAAAATTCCGAGTTATAAGTCGAAATTTCAAAATTCCGAATTATGTCGAAATTTTAAAATTCCGAGTTATAACTCGAAACTTTATTACAAAATTCCGAGTTATAAGTCGAAATTTCAAAATTCCGAATTATGTCGAAATTTTAAAATTCCGAGTTATAACTCAAAATTTTATTTCAAAATTCCGAGTTATAACTCGAGACTTTATTACAAAATTCCGAATTATGTCGAAATTTTAAAATTCCGAGTTATAACTCAAAATTTTATTTCAATATTCCGAGTTATAACTCGAAACTTTATTACAAAATTCCGAGTTATAAGTCGAAATTTCAAAATTCCGAATTATGTCGAAATTTTAAAATTCCGAGTTATAACTCGAAACTTTATTACAAAATTCCGAGTTATAAGTCGAAATTTCAAAATTCCGAATTATGTCGAAATTTTAAAATTCCGAGTTATAACTGAAAATTCCGAGTTATAACTAGAAACTTTATTACAAAATTCCGAGTTATAAGTCGAAATTCGAGGTATAACTCGAAATTTTTTAATTTCGACTTATAACTCGGAGTTTTGAAATAAAATTCCGAGTTATAACTCGGAATCGAGCTCGGAATTTTTAAATAAAATTTGAATTATAACTCGGATTTTCAAAATTGCGACTTATAACTCGGAGTTTTTAAATAAAATTCGAGTTATAACTCGGAATTTAAAAATTTCGACTTATAACTCGGAATTTTGTAATAAAGTTTCGAATTATAACTCGGAATTTTAAAATTTTATTTTAGGTGTCCCTTCCAGAGCTTCGTAAAATTGTCTTCCATTGATAGGCTGCGTATATTTATCACATTTCTAATATTAATTGAGAAGGGGAGAAGGCCATGGAAAAAAAGATAATCGAAACAATCGTATATACAAGGCCATAAGACAAAGATGTATTTTTTTAATGGAACACCCTGTATATTTTTGCATTTTTAGATTCCGCATAAAATTTAAATTCGAAATCATATAAGGTACCATGTGCCCAAAATGGATATTGCTCGAGTTATAAGCAACTAAAACAAATAATTGACAGGTCAAGGTCAACACTGACATTTGTATAATTGCGGTACTAGATGTTATTAGAACATGCAATTTTGCACATACATTGTGTAGAATAGTTGTAAGAAAATTAAAAATTTTTATACAGGGTGGTTGTAAAATCGCTGTCAATTTTCAAAACTTCAAACGTTGATAAGTTAAAAATTTTAAATGGAACGTCCTTAAGCTTCATCTATAGATGGATGTAGAATGAAATGCTCTTCAAAATAATATATGGGCTTCCTATACCCAAAGTGGCTCGTTTTCATGATATTTGGCATTTTTAAGAAAATTGGTTGAAAATATTTATTTTTTTATACTTCGTAATATCAATTAATTATAACATTTTGTTTTATTCTTTTACTTGGCAACGTTTAAAGCTTTGTAAATTGACGGCGACTTTACAAACACCCTGTATAAATATTTTGATTTCTTTTACGACTGTTCGATGCAACGTTATGTGACAATCCCCTGTGTAAAATTTTAAACTCCAGTAATATCTAGTAACGGAGCTATTCATTTTTCAACGTTGACCTTGACCTGTCAATGTTTTTTTTTAAATGCTTATAACTCAAAAAACAGACATTGTGTACGCTTGGTACTCGGAATTTCAATCTAAAATTTTACGTAGAATATAAAAATACAAAAACGTACAGGGTGCCCCATTAAAAAAATACACATTTAACTTATTCCTGGATAAAGGGGGTCGTAATGACATGTTATTATTATTAATATTATTATTAAGTGCAGGAATACGTCTAATGGTAAAAAATAACTCAATTCAGTAGAAATTTTTTTTCTTTTCAGTGGTATCTCTCATAACCTCGTTTGGAATATTAAAATGGCGACTCGTGCTGGAAATATTCTTTTTTAAAGGGAACTTTTACACGTCGCCGTGGGCCTTGGCGTTCACCCTGTAGGATTGAACGTACCATTTGTCAATAATATCTCAATTAATGTAATCCGTAATCTGCGTGGACCGAAACAAAAGATATAATTGGACGATAGCTACACAATTATCTGTTACATAAAAGAACGAATACATAATTTATAATTCTTTAACCTTATGCTAATTGAGTATATATATTTTTAATGGTATTTAGTAATGCTGCAAACGTGGCCCCGGATTACATAACCAGTTGAAATAAATTTTAAATATTTCTAACCTTTTTATATATTTTTTTTTATTGTAAATTGTGACGCACTCTATTTACTATTTATTGATTTGTCCTTAGCTTGGAACGAACGTGCAGCATACATGTTACATAACACATTTAATACGACGTTGGAATAATTTAATACGAATTACCTTTATAATATAATAACTGGATTTTAAATTATATTTATATAAATTATCGTGGCTCGGATGGCTACGCGTTATGTAACTCCATTATTATCTCCTCTATCATTAATATATTTATGCATTGTTAAAAGGCAGTTCCGCTCGCCTGATTCAGCTTGATGTTGATAAGGACGAGGCAGATAATTTTTTTCGGGTCTGGAGACCGACTAGGGGCTGCCATTTTGACGACCATTCGGATTATACAGGGTGAGAAACAAAAAATAAATGTTTCCAATTTTTTATATTATTATTATTACTATTATTAAACTCATAGTTTTATATGAGGTCTGAATAGCATTAAAAGATTCAAAAGTATAAAACTCGCATGCTTCTCTCTATGTTGCCATAACTCATATTTGTGTCCGCTTAGTTCTACAGACTAAATTAGATTCTACGTAAAATTTTAGATAGAAATACAAAGTACGAAGCAGCCAAAATGTCTGTTTTTTCGAGCTATAAGCGTTTAAAAGCAAAAATTGACAGGTCAAGGTCAACATTGAAAAATGAATAGCTCCCATACTAGATATTACTGGAGTTTAAAATTTTGCACAGGCAATTGTCACATAACGTTGCATCGAACAGTTGTAAAAGAAATAAAAATATTTATACAGGGTGGTTGGAAAGTCGCCGTCAATTTACAAAGCTTTAAAAGTTGCTAAGTAAAAAATGGAGAAACAAAAAAAATTTTTCCAATTTTTTTTTATATTATATACCTATTACTATTGTTAAAATAATAGACAATATAGTTTTATGAGATTTGATTAGCATCAAAAGATTCAAAAGTGTAAAACTCGTATGCTTCCCTCTATGTTGCCATAACTCATATTTGTGTCCACTTAGTTCTAAAGACTACATTAGATTCTACGTAAAATTTTAGATGGAAATACCAAGTACCAAGCGTCAAAAATACCTGTTTCTGGAGTTATAAGCATTTAAAAGCAAAAATTGACAGGTCAAGGTCAACATTGAAAAATGAATATCTCCGATACTAGGTATTACTGGAATTTAAAATTTTGCACAGGCGATTGGCACGTAACGTTGCATAGAACAGTCGTAAAATAAATTAAAATATTTATACAGGGTGGTTGTAAAGTCGCCGTCAATTTACAAAGCTTTAAAAGTTGCTAAGTAAAAAATGGAGAAACAAAAAAAATTTTTCCAATTTTTTTTTATATTATATACCTATTACTATTGTTAAAATAATAGACAATATAGTTTTATGAGATTTGATTAGCATCAAAAGATTCAAAAGTGTAAAACTCGTATGCTTCTCTCTATGTTGCCATAACTCATATTTGTGTCCGCTTAGTTCTAAAGACTACATTAGATTCTACGTAAAATTTTAGATGGAAATACCAAGTACCAAGCGTCAAAAATACCTGTTTCTGGAGTTATAAGCATTTAAAAGCAAAAATTGACAGGTCAAGGTCAACATTGAAAAATGAATATCTCCGATACTAGGTATTACTGGAATTTAAAATTTTGCACAGGCGATTGGCACGTAACGTTGCATAGAACAGTCGTAAAATAAATTAAAATATTTATACAGGGTGGTTGTAAAGTCGCCGTCAATTTACAAAGCTTTAAAAGTTGCTAAGTAAAAAATGGAGAAACAAAAAAAATTTTTCCAATTTTTTTTTATATTATATACCTATTACTATTGTTAAAATAATAGACAATATAGTTTTATGAGATTTGATTAGCATCAAAAGATTCAAAAGTGTAAAACTCGTATGCTTCTCTCTATGTTGCCATAACTCATATTTGTGTCCGCTTAGTTCTAAAGACTACATTAGATTCTACGTAAAATTTTAGATGGAAATACCAAGTACCAAGCGTCAAAAATACCTGTTTCTGGAGTTATAAGCATTTAAAAGCAAAAATTGACAGGTCAAGGTCAACATTGAAAAATGAATATCTCCGATACTAGGTATTACTGGAATTTAAAATTTTGCACAGGCGATTGGCACGTAACGTTGCATAGAACAGTCGTAAAATAAATTAAAATATTTATACAGGGTGGTTGTAAAGTCGCCGTCAATTTACAAAGCTTTAAAAGTTGCTAAGTAAAAAATGGAGAAACAAAAAAAATTTTTCCAATTTTTTTTTATATTATATACCTATTACTATTGTTAAAATAATAGACAATATAGTTTTATGAGATTTGATTAGCATCAAAAGATTCAAAAGTGTAAAACTCGTATGCTTCTCTCTATGTTGCCATAACTCATATTTGTGTCCACTTAGTTCTAAAGACTAAATTAGATTCTACGTAAAATTTTAGATGGAAATACCAAGTACCAAGCGTCAAAAATACCTGTTTCTGGAGTTATAAGCATTTAAAAGCAAAAATTGACAGGTCAAGGTCAACATTGAAAAATGAATATCTCCGATACTAGGTATTACTGGAATTTAAAATTTTGCACAGGCGATTGGCACGTAACGTTGCATAGAACAGTCGTAAAATAAATTAAAATATTTATACAGGGTGGTTGTAAAGTCGCCGTCAATTTACAAAGCTTTAAAAGTTGCTAAGTAAAAAATGGAGAAACAAAAAAAATTTTTCCAATTTTTTTTTATATTATATACCTATTACTATTGTTAAAATAATAGACAATATAGTTTTATGAGATTTGATTAGCATCAAAAGATTCAAAAATGTAAAACTCGTATGCTTCTCTCTATGTTGCCATAACTCATATTTGTGTCCGCTTAGTTCTAAAGACTAAATTAGATTCTACGTAAAATTTTAGATGGAAATACCAAGTACCAAGCGTCAAAAATACCTGTTTCTGGAGTTATAAGCATTTAAAAGCAAAAATTGACAGGTCAAGGTCAACATTGAAAAATGAATATCTCCGATACTAGGTATTACTGGAATTTAAAATTTTGCACAGGCGATTGGCACGTAACGTTGCATAGAACAGTCGTAAAATAAATTAAAATATTTATACAGGGTGGTTGTAAAGTCGCCGTCAATTTACAAAGCTTTAAAAGTTGCTAAGTAAAAAATGGAGAAACAAAAAAAATTTTTCCAATTTTTTTTTATATTATATACCTATTACTATTGTTAAAATAATAGACAATATAGTTTTATGAGATTTGATTAGCATCAAAAGATTCAAAAGTGTAAAACTCGTATGCTTCTCTCTATGTTGCCATAACTCATATTTGTGTCCGCTTAGTTCTAAAGACTACATTAGATTCTACGTAAAATTTTAGATGGAAATACCAAGTACCAAGCGTCAAAAATACCTGTTTCTGGAGTTATAAGCATTTAAAAGCAAAAATTGACAGGTCAAGGTCAACATTGAAAAATGAATATCTCCGATACTAGGTATTACTGGAATTTAAAATTTTGCACAGGCGATTGGCACGTAACGTTGCATAGAACAGTCGTAAAAGAAATTAAAATATTTATACAGGGTGGTTGTAAAGTCGCCGTCAATTTACAAAGCTTTAAAAGTTGCTAAGTAAAAAATGGAGAAACAAAAAAAATTTTTCCAATTTTTTTTTATATTATATACCTATTACTATTGTTAAAATAATAGACAATATAGTTTTATGAGATTTGATTAGCATCAAAAGATTCAAAAATGTAAAACTCGTATGCTTCTCTCTATGTTGCCATAACTCATATTTGTGTCCGCTTAGTTCTAAAGACTAAATTAGATTCTACGTAAAATTTTAGATGGAAATACCAAGTACCAAGCGTCAAAAATACCTGTTTCTGGAGTTATAAGCATTTAAAAGCAAAAATTGACAGGTCAAGGTCAACATTGAAAAATGAATATCTCCGATACTAGGTATTACTGGAATTTAAAATTTTGCACAGGCGATTGGCACGTAACGTTGCATAGAACAGTCGTAAAATAAATTAAAATATTTATACAGGGTGGTTGTAAAGTCGCCGTCAATTTACAAAGCTTTAAAAGTTGCTAAGTAAAAAATGGAGAAACAAAAAAAATTTTTCCAATTTTTTTTTATATTATATACCTATTACTATTGTTAAAATAATAGACAATATAGTTTTATGAGATTTGATTAGCATCAAAAGATTCAAAAGTGTAAAACTCGTATGCTTCTCTCTATGTTGCCATAACTCATATTTGTGTCCACTTAGTTCTAAAGACTACATTAGATTCTACGTAAAATTTTAGATGGAAATACCAAGTACCAAGCGTCAAAAATACCTGTTTCTGGAGTTATAAGCATTTAAAAGCAAAAATTGACAGGTCAAGGTCAACATTGAAAAATGAATATCTCCGATACTAGGCATTACTGGAATTTAAAATTTTGCACAGGCGATTGGCACGTAACGTTGCATAGAACAGTCGTAAAATAAATTAAAATATTTATACAGGGTGGTTGGAAAGTCGCCGTCAATTTACAAAGCTTTAAAAGTTGCTAAGTAAAAAATGGAGAAACAAAAAAAATTTTTCCAATTTTTTTTATATTATATACCTATTACTATTGTTAAAATAATAGACAATATAGTTTTATGAGATTTGATTAGCATCAAAAGATTCAAAAATGTAAAACTCGTATGCTTCTCTCTATGTTGCCATAACTCATATTTGTGTCCGCTTAGTTCTAAAGACTAAATTAGATTCTACGTAAAATTTTAGATGGAAATACCAAGTACCAAGCGTCAAAAATACCTGTTTCTGGAGTTATAAGCCTGAAGAGGGGTTGGAACCTTTGGTGTAGAACTTACACTTGGAGTAGTTTTCCACACACACCAAAACACTTTTGCACACACTCGACGCGCGTTTCGCCAACCAAGTTGGCATCATCGGGAGATGATTAAAACTAAGCTTAACCTAACAATGGGACCTATTTATACCTAAAAATGCGTTACGCTTCGACGAACAATTACCGCGATAGTAACAAAAAAGGCGGGTAAAATATTTAGCTTCGTTGAAGCGTTAACGCTTGACTAACATGAAAAGCGGGCTATTTGGAATGGGCCCTCTGTCACTATTCATACTATGTTTACATTTGTTAATTTCCAAGCTTTCGAATGCATCTAGTTGTCTAGAGTTTGTTACATTTCTAATCAACCTTAAATTATTAATATCTATTTTATGATTGTTATCAAAAGCATGTTGGGCAACGCTAGACTTCTCTATTCTTCCGTATTTTAGATGAGCCATATGCTCCTTAAATCTCGTCTGAATAGAGCGTCTTGTTTGTCCAACATACTTTTGGTTGCAGTCCTTACAGCTAATTTCGTAAATCCACGACCTTTCGTTCATTCCAATTTTATCCTTAGGGTTGCCTAAAAGTTGTTGTAGTTTATTTCCTGATCGATGGACTACCGTCATATCAATGTTGTTGAAAATTCTACTAAGACCTCGGGTAAACCGAGGTTCATATGGAATTGATACAAATTTTGAATTTTCCTTATCAATACGAAAGGTCGAAGAATTTCGAAGTGCCTCCCTAAATTTACGCTTCCTAATTAATTTATCAATCAAATTAGTAGAAAAACCATTACTCAAAGCTATATCCTCAATTAACTCTTTTTCTTTTTCAAACCTCTCTTTAGTTAGCGGAAAACTTAATAATCGACTAACCAAAAAATTAAAACTTGCCATCTTGTGTTGGTCACCGACTTATCACCTATCAAAATGGTTGTCGAAGGAGTTCGAAAATTTACCCATTTCACAACCTGGCTTTTCAGTTATTAATTCAAATGATTTCATTAATAAAATTAGCAATATTCAGCTACAAGATGGGGAAATTTTGGTCTCCTTTGATGTTTGTTCGTTGTTTCCGAGTGTACCAATTCCACAAACCATAGACTATCTCAGGGATTTACTCGAATCAAATAATTTAAGCCAAGAGGTAGTAAACGAATATATTCAACTCACAAAACTTTGTATGAAGCAAAATTGCTTTCAATTCAATAATAATTTCTTTGAACAACATGAGGGGACAGCCATGGGTAACTCTTTGTCACCATTCATTGCCAGTCTTTTCATGAATCGCTTCGAAACAGAAGCAAAAGAAGAATTCGAGTATTTTCCTAGAGTTTGGCTTAGGTATGTGGATGATATTTTTGCAGTGTTTAATACAAAAGTCGCGGATGTAGACGTTTTTGTTTCCAAATTAAATAGTCGTTTCACTTCTGTCAAATTTACATATGAAATTGAAAACAATCAACAACTACCATTTTTAGATGTACTAGTAATTAGAAATAATGAAAATAATTTAGAATTCGATGTATATAGGAAAGATACCAGCACTCTTAGATATATTCCTAATGATTCTCATCATTGTGACCAACACAAGATGGCAAGTTTTAATTTTTTGGTTAGTCGATTATTAAGTTTTCCGCTAACTAAAGAGAGGTTTGAAAAAGAAAAAGAGTTAATTGAGGATATAGCTTTGAGTAATGGTTTTTCTACTAATTTGATTGATAAATTAATTAGGAAGCGTAAATTTAGGGAGGCACTTCGAAATTCTTCGACCTTTCGTATTGATAAGGAAAATTCAAAATTTGTATCAATTCCATATGAACCTCGGTTTACCCGAGGTCTTAGTAGAATTTTCAACAACATTGATATGACGGTAGTCCATCGATCAGGAAATAAACTACAACAACTTTTAGGCAACCCTAAGGATAAAATTGGAATGAACGAAAGGTCGGGGATTTACGAAATTAGCTGTAAGGACTGCAACCAAAAGTATGTTGGACAAACAAGACGCTCTATTCAGACGAGATTTAAGGAGCATATGGCTCATCTAAAATACGGAAGAATAGAGAAGTCTAGCGTTGCCCAACATGCTTTTGATAACAATCATAAAATAGATATTAATAATTTAAGGTTGATTAGAAATGTAACAAACTCTAGACAACTAGATGCATTCGAAAGCTTGGAAATTAACAAATGTAAACATAGTATGAATAGTGACAGAGGGCCCATTCCAAATAGCCCGCTTTTCATGTTAGTCAAGCGTTAACGCTTCAACGAAGCTAAATATTTTACCCGCCTTTTTTGTTACTATCGCGGTAATTGTTCGTCGAAGCGTAACGCATTTTTAGGTATAAATAGGTCCCATTGTTAGGTTAAGCTTAGTTTTAATCATCTCCCGATGATGCCAACTTGGTTGGCGAAACGCGCGTCGAGTGTGTGCAAAAGTGTTTTGGTGTGTGTGGAAAACTACTCCAAGTGTAAATATGGAGTTATAAGCATTTAAAAGCAGAAATTGACAGGTCAAGGTCAACATTGAAAAATGAATATCTCCGATACTAGGTATTACTGGAATTTAAAATTTTGCACAGGCGATTGGCACATAAAGTTGCATAGGACAGTCGTAAAAGAAATTAAAATATTTATACAGGGTGGTTGTAAAGTCGCCGTCAATTTACAAAGCTTTAAAAGTTGCTAAGTAAAAAATGGAGAAACAAAAAAAATTTTTCCAATTTTTTTTTATATTATATACCTATTACTATTGTTAAAATAATAGACAATATAGTTTTATGAGATTTGATTAGCATCAAAAGATTCAAAAGTGTAAAACTCGTATGCTTCTCCCTATGTTGCCATAACTCATATTTGTGTCCGCTTAGTTCTAAAGACTACATTAGATTCTACGTAAAATTTTAGATGGAAATACCAAGTACCAAGCGTCAAAAATACCTGTTTCTGGAGTTATAAGCATTTAAAAGCAAAAATTGACAGGTCAAGGTCAACATTGAAAAATGAATATCTCCGATACTAGGTATTACTGGAATTTAAAATTTTGCACAGGCGATTGGCACATAACGTTGCATAGGACAGTCGTAAAAGAAATTAAAATATTTATACAGGGTGGTTGGAAAGTCGCCGTCAATTTACAAAGCTTTAAAAGTTGCTAAGAAAAAAAATCTTGTAAACTCCACCCTGTATAAAACGTACGTGTTGCTTTAACATTTGCGGTCACCCGCATGTTACAGAAACTGAAACTAATACCATGTGTGCCACCGCGAACGACGCGGTCTAAAAATACCGAGAAAAATACGTTATGCGTTTTTTTAACAAACTTTGGTGGAATCCATCGAATAGCTGTACGTGAGAAAAGGAACGTAATCGCCTATCATTAAAAAGCTTCACAGAAAATTAATACCGATGAGAAACAACAATGAAATTGGGTAGTAAGTGGCAGGAATAGATATTTGGCTCGTGGTGTTTTTCTGGTGGAAATGTAACAAGCTCCAGCGACCATTCGTGGCGATTAAATCGATCAATATCAATATTTTGTAATAACAATTTTGACCGTAAGACTCACCGAAAACGAAAAAACTGAAAAAAAAATTTACTTATTGTAAACATCTGGGCCGATATGCAACACTTCACGGTTTTCTAACACAAATTGTACCTCTTGGATGGATTAACCTTGAACGTCCTTTGGTGGTAATCTCGCGAAGCATTTCAAGAGAGGTTTCTCCAGCGCCTATGGCAAGGTTTTGCCATTTGCACGTCAGCCCAGAGCAAAGCCCAACAAGAAACAATCTAAATCTCTACGCATAATAATAATAAACAAAGTACCTACATATTTCATATCGAGTAAAAAATGCATTATCATTGCGTGCTGTATATCATAAAGTGATATATTTACTGATTGCAATCTACGAAAAAACATATGTTGTACAACATTTAGCGTCCCTCATCCAGTTACCTTCCTTAATCTCGTCTGTAATCTAAGCATACCGAGAGATAGGCGCTTTAATTAAGTTCAGAGGTTGGTAATCAACGAGGCACCCGAGTGCACATACTCGCAAAATAAAATAAAGCAACATGTAGCAGGTTAGGGAGGAACAGGGCCGGCGTTAGGCTCGCGGTCGAATTTCTCGTCGCGCCCCATGGAAATGGAATCGGGACTATTTTTGATTTTTGCAAAACAATCCAAAATCGTGATTATATTTTTAAATTAAAAAATTACTTATTGATTTTTCGCGAGAAAAAATTCAAAACCGACATACATCGAAGCGTGTCGCCACTGCCTTTACATAACCGCCAGCATTTGTCTGGCTCGCTACGATTCCTGCAACCTACCAGCAGATATTCGGTTGCATTAGCAATTGTTACGTGCGTTACGTGGCATATTACATATATACAACTAGATTTATTCGTTAACATGTTACATGTTAATATAAAATGGACTGTGACGGCTCTTACATCCATACTTGTGCAACTGATTTGGTTATGAATAAATCTGCTTTTATCCCCTGCAGATTTCTTTATACCAGGCGTACTCGTTTCGATATCGATCAGATAGAAGCGAAACAATAGCTTAACATAATATATAATAAGTAGACTCTGGATCTGAATAGGTCATTACAGAGATGGACTTAACTCGAACAGAAAACTTGTCCATAAATTAAAGATTAGAAATTTCGCCCATTTAAATAGACTTGAACTTAAAAGTGAAAAATAATAGTTTTTCTTTTTAAAATAACAACAAAAATAACAAAAGAAGGAAAAAAATAAATAAATGAAAAAATACCTAATATTTATTCGAATTTTAATAATAAATAATAATCGATATACATATTTTTTATTTATTTATCTCTTCTTATTCTGTTGTTTTTAGTTAAAATAACAAAAAATAAAACAAAAAAACGAACAGAAATATAAACAGATAAACGAGTAAATAAATTATCGATCGATATATTTTGTATTTACTTTTATCTTCGTTTTTTTGTTGTTTTTAATTAAAATGAAAACAAAAACAACAAAATAACGAAATAATAATAAATAAACAAATACCTAATATTTATTCTAGATAATTATAATCGACGTTTTATTTATTTAATTTTCTTTTCGTTTTTCTGTTGTTATTTTAATTAAAAACAACAAAAACAGAAAAAGAAAAGAGAAATAAATAGAAAAATATCGATATTATAATTAGTAGAACAAGTATTAGATATTTTTGTATTTATGTTTCTTTTCTTTTTTGTTATTTTAAATAAAAACAACAAAAAAGCGAAAAGAAAAGTAAAATAAAAAATGTATCAATCTATTATAATCTATAATTTTTTTATTTATTGTTTTTGTTATTTTAATTAAAAACATCAACAAAGGCAACAAAAAACCTCGCAAAGAAGTAAAAGAAAAATAAATAAAAAATTTATCAATTATAATCGATATGTTTTAAATTATTTTTCTTTTCGTTTTTCTGTGTTATTTTCATTAGAATACAAAAAAAAGACGAAAAAAAAATACCGATTATTATAATAATTATTAGACTCGTTATTAGAATAAGCATGATATATTTTTTATTTATTTTTCTTTTCCAACTTGTGTTGTTTCTCTTGTTATTTTAATTAAAAAGAATAAAAAAAGCGAAAAGAAAAGTAAAATAAAAAATACGAGAAAAAATATATCGATCGATTATAATCGGTCCTTTTTTATTTATTTATAACAAAGGCAACGAAACGAAAAAAAAATAAATAAAAAATGTATTAATTATAATCGAAATATTTTTATTATAAATAAAAAAATCTAATATTTATTGCAATTCGTAATTCGTAATATGTTATAATACTCAAAATTTTTTATTTATTTTTCTTTTCGTTTTTGTGTTATTTTAATTAGAAACGACAAAAAAACTAAACAAAAACGATTATTATAATTATTAGAATAGGCATCTTATATTTTGTATTTATTTTTCTTTTCGAACTTTTGTTGTTTCTGTTGTTATTTTAATTAAAATGAATAAAAAAAGCAAAGAGAAAAGTAAAATAAAAAATATATTGATCGATTATAATCGGTCCTTTTTTTATTTATTTTCCTTTCCATTTTTTGTTGTTTTTGTTATTATACTTAAAAACGACAACAAAGGTAACAAAAAACGAAAAGAAAAATAAATAAAAAATTGTAATAATTATAATCGAAATATTTCTATTTTTTCTTTTCGTTTTCTGTTTTTGTTGTTTTTAATTAAAATACCAACAAAAACAACAAAAGAACGCAAAAATAATAAATAAAGAAAATCCAATATTTATTGTAAATAGTAACTATTACAATACGCAATATTTTTTATTTATTTTCTTTTCGATTTTCTATTATTTTAATTAGAAACAATATAAAAAACGAAAAAAAAACGATACACATATTATAATTACATACATATTAGAATAAGCATTAGATATATTTTATCGAGTATTTTTTTATTTGTTTTTTATTCGTTCTTTTGTTGTTTCTGTTGTTAATTTAATTATCAAAAACAAAAAAAGCGAAAAGAAAAGTAAAATAAAAATATATCGACCGATTATAATTGGTAATTTTTTTTATTTATTTTTCTCTCCATTTTTGTTGTTTTTGTTATTTTAATTAAACACATCAACAAATAAAAAATGTAGCAATTATAATCGATATACCTATTTCCATTTATTTTCTCTTCATTTTTTATTTTTGCTGTTTTTAATTAAAATAACAACAGAAACAACAAAAAAACGAAAAAATAATAAATAAAAAAATCTAATATTTATTGTAATTAGTAATTATTATAATAATTAATATTTTTATTTATTTTTCTTCTCGTTTTTCTGTTATTTTAATTAGAAAACAAAAAAACGAAAAAAATTAGAATTCTAAGAATTGGATATATTTTTTATTTATTTTTCTTTCCATTTTTGGTTGTTTTTGTTATTTTAATTAAAAACAACAAAAGCAACAAAAAAACCTCGAAAATGAAAACGAGAAGAAAATTGAATAAAAAATGTAATATAATCGATATTTTTGTTTATTTTTCTTTTCGCATTTTTGTTTTTGTTGTTTTTAATTAAAACAACAAAAATAACAAAAGAACAAAAAGGGAAATTAATGAAAAAATATCTAATATTTATTCTAATTATAATAATAATCGATACATTTTTTATTTATTTATCTCTTCTTTTTCTTTGTAGTTTTCGTGTGTTTAATTAAAATAACAAAAACAAAAAACGAAAAGGAAATAAATAAAAATATCATCGATTATAATCGACCGAAAATTTTGTATTTTTCCTCGTATTTTTCTTTTCGTTTTTCTGTTTTTGATATTTTAATTACAAACAAAAAGGAAAAAAATAAAAAATAATTGTTATAATTATTAGAATAAGCCTTAGATTTTCTATTTATTTTTCTTCTTTTGTTGTTTTTGTTATTTAACAACGAAAAAAAGCGAAAAGAAATGTAAAATAAAAAATATACTTATCGATCGATATTATAATCGATGTTTTTTTATTTTTCTTCTTTTTTTTTTTTTGTTTTTGTTGTTTTTAATTAAAATAACAAAAACAACAAAAAACGAAAAGCAAAATAAATAAAGAAAAATATCGATTATAATATAATAATTAAACATAAACCGAGACATAAACCGAGACATAAACACGCCACAGAAATTAGAACTATCGATATATTTCTTATTTACTTTTCTTTTCTCTTTTTTGTTGTTTTTAATTAATATAACAAAAACAAAAATGAACGAAGAGAAAAATATATAAAAAAAATATCTAATATTAAAATTTATTCTAATAATTTTTTTTTCTGTTTTCTTATTATAACTAAAAACAACAAAAAAAAACGAAAATAAAAATAACTAGAAAAATATCGATTATTATAATTATTAGACCAAGTATTAGATATTTTTCTTGTTTCTTGTTGTTCTTTTGTTATTATTTAAATTTTTTTTGTACATAGGGTGACAAAAACACGCCCATGCGTCAAACTCAACGCCTACTTTCTATAAGATTCAAAAATAAGAACCCGCAAGGGCCTACTTGTGTTTTTGTTTTTCCACATTTTCGACACCATTTTCATAACAAATGCCAACTTGTGACATATCATTGAAATCAAAATTTCATGACGAATAAGAAAATGCAAAAAATACAGACACTACCACCATTTAGTCGCGCTGGTTTTCGACCGTTGCACTGACGAGGGACAATAATGCCGAAACATCAACGTGCGCTGCTGCTGTGAAATGGATGCAGGTGGGCAGAAAAGCGAGCTTAACTGATCAAAGTATGGGCCATTTACTTGAGCTGGCTCCAAATATGAACGTTCTAAGTTGTTTGTTATATTTACAAATATTTTGAATAAGTTTCGGTACTTAATCAGTCCACGGATTAAGCATAAACCTGTTCATGCAACGAAATTTTCAAGCTAAGCAACCCGTAAAGTTCGCTTAAATATCAGCTGAAATTGCTAATAGTTGACACACATTTTATTGCGAATTGTACACAAATGTGAAATTCGCGTTGCTCGACTTTTATTGCATAATTATTATGGATTAAAGTAGGGACAGACGCTGACTTCGCACCTTTGGACATCTTGGAAGTGTCGCAGCATTTTGATTTTTTTACACCAGATTGCAACTTTTTTTAATTGCCTAATAACGAATTGGCAAATTAATTATATTAAACAGGCGACTCTTTGATACCGGATTGCCATGAAAATGATTTATTCGTCCTGCAAGGTCTCGCCACGGTGCAGCTACAGCACGTTTGCACATAAATAAGTAGGTTAGGTAATTCAGATATATGTATTTATTTCTCAGCTAATTACAATTCGTTGTAGCTATGAAATTTTTCGATTTAAAAGCGCCATGTTGAAGATGTAGAGGGGGGACAGGGGACATTTACTATTATTAACGTAATTTTTCTCTTACTTGCCAAAAGGTCGAAATATTTTACCTGCTAATGATATCCCTCACCTCTTGCTTCCAGGAATAAGATTATTAGCTAAATAGGGGCACAGGTATATGAGGCCAATATTCTTAGAAACGGAAATATAAATCAAAACGATCTACTCAAGTATGTAAGCTCAATAATAAATCTTCAGAATAGAACGAATGGAACAATAGAAAGCGGATTGTTCGGTCTACGGCCCATGCAGCAGGTACCCTGGGACTCTATTACCCGGCCAAGTTCAGAACTATTTATAATTTAGGAATGCTAAGTTAATTACACATATTCTTTGCTTTGTATGTATCTATGAGCTGGTGGAACAAAAGCCGACAAAAATAAAAAATATATCCCAGCCGTCGTGATTTCAACCGCATTAAATACACCTTCAATTGTGTCGCATCTACAGAGCCGTAAATTAATCGTCAATATTTAGTAACAACTGAAGCCAGCCCTGTCCTATTCTCAATATCTCTCAAACTGGGCGGAGCGCGGCATTTTTAAGGGTTTCTTGCGTGATTTTTTCAACCCACTATATCACTAAGGAGAAGTATATAATCACTACAGCCTGACAAAAATAGAAATTCACAGTTAAAGTAATGCACAGGGGCGCATTTCAAATAAGTCAAGGAGAAAATATTTTTCATAATATTTATAAATCATTTATAATTATTTAATGGTACACAAAAAACATCCTATATGTATCTATAAGTACTTAGTAAACTTCACTTTTTGACATAAATGAGTCATGGCACACTTGACTTAAATGGAAAACTAAAAATTAAATTAAAATAAATGTTGACGTTTGAAATATCACTTATGAGGCAATTGGATTTAGAAAATTATGCAGAAAGCAAAAATGCAACAATATACATATAGCGTGTTCCTCGGGGTGTTCATTTTGTTATAAGAATAGAATAATTTTTTCTTTTTACTAGTATTTTTCATAGGGCCAAAAACATTTTTAAAACGTAGTAATTAATCCATAAAATTTTTGTGACATCAAAAACGGATGGTCATTGGTATAGGACAACGACATAAGAATTACTAGACACGTAATGAAATGGACTCGTCCACGTACTCAGCGTCTCATTGGTTACAAACACGTGGCGCACCAATGAGACGCTGAGTACGTTGGACGAATGCAAACAAATCGGGATCATTACTTGTCTAGTAATTCTTATGTCGTTGGTATAGATCATGTGATTCAGTGCATCATATGACTCACATTCATAACCTTAAATTTTTAGTTTTTATAAATATTAAATCAAGGCAATTAAAACTTCATTAATAATGAACCGAGTAACGAACTGAAGAAGATTTTAATTGATAGTACAGGAACCAATCAGAAATTTTGATAAAAGCGACATAATATTTGAAAATAGTAAAAAAATGCATATTTTTTTAGGTTAATTGTGACGTCACATGAACAAACGACTTGTTTGGAGTTTAACAATAGCATGTGTCTTTTTTTATTTTTCCAGCACGAACATAATTTTATGTTTTGTCCTTTGTCAACGTTTTCCATTGTTTCTCCAAAAATGGCATTAATCATCAACTTGAATAAACCCATCTCAAAGTCACTTTTAGCAGAATTTCGAATCTCTAAAAATAGAGACTGTAGGCAGGAACTACCCTGTGGATATGATGTAACCGTATAGAAATTCGTAGAAATATCCAACATTGAGAAAATTACATACAGCGGTTTGTCATAAACAATTTTTTCAATTGGACTACCACTAAATTATTATCGAATACAGAACAGGAAAATATGGAAGGGCTATTAACGCTCTAGGACCTAATGTATCTTTCTTTATCTTTCCAACACGAACATAATTTAATGTTTTGTCCTTTGTCAATGTTTTCCATTGTTTCTCCAAAAACCGCATTATTCATCAACTTGAATAGACCCTTCTCAAAGTCACTTTTAGCAGAATTTCGAATCTTAAAAAATAGATGCTGTAAGCGCGAAAATATATGGAACTACCCTATATATGGATATGATGTAACCAGCGATTAAAACGTCAGATTCGGGGCTCAAAATACATTAGAGTATACCTAGCGAAATTTTGAGTTCCTTATTGCTCTATTTTTTGAGGTTAGAAAAAAACTGGGACACGATAATAGTAATAGCCTTATTGCAGAAACTGAACCCCGCCTCTTTATGCCACAATTTCTGATTGTAATATTCTTATTGGTTTTGTTTTGACTCTGTAATTGGGGTTGTAAATAAAGACGTTTTATTATTATTATTATTAATATTATTATTACAACAGTAACTGAGACATCTGATTCTTTGGTCACAGCAGCTTGAAATACACAAAAGAATCATGGTTTTATTTGTTTTCAGTTAACAGGTCAATGATATCATTTTGTAAAATTTAACCCCTTTTTGGAAGTTAAAAGAACTGTGACGTGATGTAACGATTTCAATGTTCGGTTTCAGTTTAGAAATACACAAGAAAAATATTTAGAGTATACTTTTCCTTTTAATAAACAGGACAATACCTAAAAGAAAGGCGTAAGTTTGAGGAATTAGCAATTTTTTGAGGTTAGAAAAAAATTGTCATCTGATATGATAATGGCGATATGGAATCAGATGATGGTGAGTTTATGCGGCAATTTTAGTGTTCCTTAGTTATTAAGTTATTTTATTTTTCCAGCACGAACATAGTTTAATATTTTATCCTTTGTCAACGTTTTCCATTGTTTCTCCAAAAATTGCATTAATCATCAACTTGGATAGACCCTTCTCAAAGTCACTTTTACCAGAATTTTGAATCTATAAAAATAAAGGCTGTAGGCAGGTATCAAAATATGTGGAACTACCCTGTACATGTATATGATGTAACCGTATAGATATTCGTAGATGATAGTCTTTCAAATATCCAACATTGGGAAAATTACATACATGAGGATTATCTTACTTTGTGTATTAAGGTACGTAAGGCAAACGATGAATATTGATTAAATGGTAAAGCGGTTTTTTTTAGGTTAGGTTTTCATCGAAATCCGATGGCTATCGCGGCTTTCATTAATTTCATCGTGTAAAACTGACTACTGCGTGCACCGTTCTGCTCTACCATAAAATTAATGAGGCGGAGTCAATTTATATCTTTTCGGCAGACGGAGAATAAGTTTGCTGCATAAACTCACCTTTAACTGAATTGCGACTTAAATGTGAATAAAATGGAATTAGAACAAACGTTATCTTTTATAATCCATTATAATTGCAAATAAACGATTGTTTCTTTGAACTCCTGTTTATTAAGTACGGCCCTGTCTGAACCTCCCGCTGGGTTTACGTCCAGGGCTAATGGCACTGTCTTATCTATGAAATGAACACACTTTGACAGCAGTAGGAGGCCTCTTAGCTCACTTCGCTACTTACGAAACAAAACAATGTAACGATCATTACGTAACTAAATAGCAACCTAGATTGGTATAAAATTGAGATCATTCTCTGGAATTTCAAACCTGTCAATAGTGTCAATCGCAATTAAAGTACAGCCACAGCCTTGTACAGCCTACGATCGAGAGAAGATCGCTTTTGTCAGGTAGAAAGCTACGTAAAAAAATATTGAACATTGAACGTAAGCAGGTAAATGTTATGTAGTATTTTATGATAGGTTATTTAACTACCTTACGGCATGACTGACACTTTGCTGAAATACGTGGTTTGTGTTCGTTGGCGCAGCAGCAATCCGAATTTAAATCGCTAATCACCATAATATTTATCAAAAACATTGAGGTTATGTTCGCGCAGTACACCAATAAAAACGACCAGGCTAAATTTTCCTCATTCCCTGTGCGTTTTTTTAATTATTAAAAAAACTACTCACCAACGTCCGCGTTGCACTTATTCCTTTCCCTCCACTTCTCCAGCAGGTCCTGCACCAAAACATTGACGCATCGCGCCTGGCTGGCTAAATCCATGGCACAAACAACACACCGATGGCGGTGATTATCCTTCGAGATCAAACAGTCGCCGCAGAAAGTGTGCCCGCATTCGACGGTGACGGGCCCCTTGAGGACGTTCCTGCAGATGGGGCAGCTGAAAAGCAAAGTCTTGTGGTCCATGGCCTGGAAGAAGGCGTTCTCGAACTGCCTCAGCCTCAGATTCGGCTGCCTCCTGAACCGCCTGATCCTCTTGATCCTCTCGGTGTCTCTACGCAGCACCCTGCCCTCGCACTTGAGTTTGGCAGTCGAGTAGGTGGTGAGGGAGCTGAGCAGGTCGGGGTACTTCTTCAGAAAGTGACTGACATTTTTGTCGGCACGGGTGGCGAGTTGTCCGAGGTCACTTACGCCGAAACGCTGCATAGTTGTATAACCGCTAGTCCATGTCAGATCAGCACGTGTGATGTTAGGCCGCCGGTAAATATCGATTTTTACCCACCACTTGCGTAATAATATTGTCACTGCAACAACGTACGATTCGAATATCGGCTTTATTTTGTTTCGAAAAATGACGCCGTATGATTCACTTATTTACCCACTTGATTCTGATTCACTATCTCGTTACACAACACACGTCGCCAGCGTTTTTGCTCCTGCACTGCGTCCGCACGTATGCCTTTTCTTGAATGGGCCAGTGCGTCGTTAGATTTTGGATGTTATGTAAACGATGTTACGTCGTCGCACATGTAACAGGCGCGCTTGTACCGCTGAAGCGCGTTCTCTCTCGCTGTCTTGTGTCGACTGAATGACTGCGCGCCGCGGTTGCGAGATTCGCCGACTCCGACGCGAACGCTTTGTTTTGTTTTTTAGTCCAGTCGTAAATACGCGACCGGACTGGCCTGGCGCTAATTAATTAGTTGATTTTAAAAAGTTAATACTTTAAGCTGTAGCCGGCGATTTATTCAAAATACGCGGCTGATACTCGCAATAATTTTTATTTGCAGCGATCTCATCCGTCTAACATATACCTAAATTAAATTTTTATCTATGCGTCCCCCCCCCCCCCCCCTTGTTATGTAATTTAGGCAAAGGACTTTGGACGGTTATCAAAGATCCGTAACGGAATAAATTGAAAATAGGAAACTGGAATTTTTCAATTATTTTTATTTTTATTTTATTTATTCAATTTAAAAAACCATTTTAATAACATCTACACTACACAAAAATAGTCGACTAGCATTTTTTGTTTTTTTTTTAATTGTATCTAAAAATATCCTAAATTTTAAAAACTATTTAAACGGCCAAATATTGCCGCTAATTTTCAAGCTATTCTATTGGATGTGACGTAATGGCGTATAATTTCCAAACCGGAAGTGAAACGATCGCTACGTTGCCATATCTCTGGATAATTTAAGAAATTCTAATACTGCCGTAAGCAATGTTTTTTTTGTTTTTTATAATATTTAAATTTTATACAGGGTGTTAAGAAAAAGTAGGTCATGCCTTTAACCACATATTCTTTGGGCGAAAACAATGTGAGTTTTATAATGTGATTTTTTATTTTGGAGCGTAGTTTTTTTTATACAGGGTGTTAAAGTTTACATTTTGAAAATTATTTTTATTAATAATTCTGTTACTGTTTAAGATTTTTACCCGAATTTCTGCACAGACTTTCATCTTATACAGATACACTTTTTGTGTAATTTTGGTCAAAAAAATCAAAGCGCGAACGGGAAAAAGGGGGGATGTGTTACCCATTAACCCCCCTAACTTTTTCATGCGTACGCCTATGGTCTCTAGATATTTATTTTTAGATTAAACACTTATTTTCCCAATTTTTTTTACTCCTACAAAATTTTGATTTAGGACTTGATTAACGGGATATTCCAGTAAATTCAGAATCATTTTCAATATTTCAGCTTCGGAATTTATTGTTTTTACTATTGTTGTTCGTAGTAATCCTGGGTTTTCTTTAAATCGACTACTTTTAGACAAAAAATGCTAGAGACTTTTTTGTTGTGCAGTCAGAAAAGTTCAATAAAATAAAAATCTTTAAAAAAACAGTGGCGTACACATTTTTGCTTAGGAAACCTAAATTAATAAGTACTTAGTTATCTATGCCACTGAGTTAGGTAAAATAAGCAAATAGAAACACTAATTTAAAGAAAATACTATAAAAAATAAAACATTGCTGTGTTTAAAATTAAACTTTTCATATTATTTGCTTTAATTATTTATTAATTTTTTAATAATTTATCCAACGGGCGAATCCAGTTATTGTACATATGGTAAATAAAGCAGACAGCAAAAATACAGAAAATACAATTATTACTAAAACAAAATATCAGTTAGAATACTAATTAATAACCACAATACGTATAACGTATTAAATTAGTGTTTCTATTTGCTTATTTTACCTACCTCAGTGGCATAGATAACTAAGTATTAATTTAGGTTTCCTAAGCAAAAATGTGTAAGCCACTGTTTTTTTTTAAGATTTTTATTTTATTGAACTTTTCTTACTATGCACAACAAAAAAAGTCTCTAGCATTTTTTGTCTAAAAGTAGTCGATTTAAAGAAATCCCAGGATTGCTACGAACAACAATAGTAAAAACAATAAATTCCGAAACTGAAATATTGAAAATGATTCTAAATTTACTGGAATTCTCGTTAATCAAGTCCTAAATCAAAATTTTGTAGGAGTAAAAAAAATTGGGAAAATAAGTGTTTAATCTAAAAATAAATATCTAGAGACCATAGGCGTACGCATGAACAAGTTGCGGGGGGTTAATGGGTAACACAACCCCCCTATTTCCCGTTTGCGCTTTGACTTTTTTGACCAGAATTACACAAAAAGTGTATCTGTATAAGATGAAAGTCTGTGCAAAAATTCGGGTAAAAATCTTAAACAGTAACAGAATTATTAATAAAAATAATTTTCAAAATGTAAACTTTAACACCCTGTATAAAAAAAACTATGCTCCAAAATAAAAAATCACGTTATAAAAGTCACATTATTTTCGCCCAAAGAATCTGTGGTTAAAGGCATGAGCCTACTTTTTCTTAACACCCTGTATAATAAGTTATCGGTCTTTATAAATAATGGTAATTAGATATAGAGAATATTCACATGTTCACTATTTGAAAGAGTATTAATAAATTAAAAAATTATATTGAGTACACAAAACCAAAACAAAACATATGTCAAAAAGTTTGACAGATGTCATTGACAATTAACGGAAATCACCGAGCGTGGCGCTGCCCATGGATTCTATTGGGCGCTGTCGACATCGTACGCTATTATATTATTACGTCACTCTATATCCGGCACAATAAATTATTTGAAATCTGTTCTCATTTTAAGCATTTTTATTCTACAACAATTTTTGCACCGTAGGGACCAAAACTAGTACTTTAGTCCCCGATTTTAGTGACTAAAGTACCACTTTTGCTCCCTTGGGGAGTAAAAAAATTTTTAATCCCTGCGGGAACAAAAGTAAAACAGTAGAAATAGAATAGATTTTTTTAGGTTTATAACCATCGTTTTTCTTTTGAGAAATTTGAGAAAGTTTTAAATAATTCGCAATATTACCATTTCTCATCATTAAATCATTTATTGACCCTTCTGTAGCTTGTTCGATATTATAAACGCTCATTATTAAATTTAAAGTTGTCACACAAATTTAAATGACGTTTTTGCACCGCGGGGACTAAAACTGGTACTTTAGTCCTCGATTTTAGGGACTAAAGTGCCACTTTTACTCCCTTGGGGAGTACAAAATTTATTAACGCTCTAGGACCTATTGTATCTTATTTTATTTTTCCAGCACGAACATAGTTTAATATTTTATCCTTTGTCAACGTTTTCCATTGTTTTTCCAAAAATTGCATTAATCACCAACCTGAATAGACCCTTCTCAAAGTCACTGTTACTAGAATTTCAAATCTATAAAAATAAAAGCTGTAGGCAGGTATCAAAATATATGGAACTACCCTGTACATGTATATGATGTAACCGTATAGATATTCGTAGATGATAGTCTTTGAAATATCCAACATTGGGAAAATTACATACAGTGGTTTGTCATAAACAATTTTTAATTTTTTCGGTTATTGGACTGCTACTAAATTATTATCGAATACAGAACAGGAAAATGTGGTAGAGCTATTAACGCTCTAGGACCCAAATGTATCTTTTTTTATTTTTCTAGCACAAACATAGTTTAATGTTTTGGCCTTTGTCAACGTTTGCCATTGTTTCTCCAAAAATTGCATTAATCATCAACTTCAATGGACATTTCTCAAAGTCACTTTTGTCAGAATTTCGAATCTATAAAAATAAAGGCTGTAGGCAGGTATCAAAATATATGGAACTACCCTGTACAGGGTGTTTCCTATAAAACTATACCCCCCCCCCCTTATTTCGGTCAATTACCACCGATCTTAATTTTTCAAAAACCGGTGTAACACAGAATTTTCCATAGATTTTAATTTTGAATATGCTATTACTTTTTTTCCTACTTCAACCGTATACGAGGGGCAGAAAAAAGTATGGGTTTTTTTAAATGGAACACCCAATATATTTTTTCATATTTGGATTCGCCTTGTCTTTCTGATTACAAATATGTATGACACTTATATATTTGCTATAAAAATGGCGTAAATAATTGAATTTAAACTTTGGGAAAATCACATACACTGGTTTGGTATAAACAATTTTTAATGTTTTCAGTTATTGGACTGCTACTAAATTATTATTGAATACAGAACAGGAAAATGTGGTAGGACTATTAACGCTTTAGGACCTAATATATCTTTTTTATTTTTCCAGCACGAACATAGTTTAATGTTTTATCCTTTGTCAATGTTTTCCATTGTTTCTCCAAAAATTGCATTAATCATCAACTTGAATAGACCCTTCTCAAAGCCACTTTTAGCAGGTTTTGCATAATTCGCAATATTAAATGACGTTTCTGCACCGCAGGGACTAAACTCTGTACTTTAGTCTCCGATTCTAGAGACTAAAGTGGCATTTTTACTCCCTTGGGGATTAAAAGAAATTTTAATCCTCAAATTTTTAGAAACTCTGCGTGACAGCAAATAAACTTATTTCAGAAGATCCCCGAGAATGTATCATTCACTAATTCTATTACACCATCTCCAGTATTTACGCAAACGAAATTGGTTTGACACAGATCTGTTTCAGACAGCCCCTGAAAATTATCGTTCACTTCTCACTACTTAACGCAACCGTTTGCCCTCATTATTGGAAATATGTATAGAACTTATTTACAAATTTTCGAACTTAACACTTTTCCCTGACAGATGACCTCTGCATATTAATTAAAACATACGAACATGAAAAATACACCCGCTGATTACGCAGCCAATAAGCAAGCATTAATTGTTTTCCGCTGAATTCAGCGTTGAATAACATCTTTACCGTGTTATGTAAATCGCAACACGTGACGTTGCATAAACGTTAATCTGGCGATGGAAATGATCCGCATAATGTTCCGATACGCGCTAGGGTTGATCCGATGCCGATGGCGGCAGGCGAATTACGTAAATCATGGAAGCTCGAAATCAAATATTTTTTCCATAATCTATTGTAAAGGCGAAAACTGATGCAGGTACGCCAATTGTCTCCACGTAGCTCGCTCACGGACCGAAATGCTGATCGAAGACAACCTAAGGTAATGAACTTGGTAGGACGAGATTAGCGACGAGGAACTGCTCAATTACTCAATTCACCAATCAATCAAATCAAGAGTGATGGTAGAAGCGTTATGGTAAGAAAAGAAAGAACCATAAGTGCCAATATGATTCGACGAAAACATATTTGAACATCTCTAGCCAAATGATCAGAAATAAAATTTCGAATTATTGGACCAGAGACCACCTAAGAACTCGTCTGGGTCTGGGTTCTGTTCTGATTTCTGCATGTGGGACCATCGTTTGTTCCGCGACTATTCAAGAATTCTTTGAACCTCACTAACGAACATAGTTTATTGTTTTGTCCTTTGTCGACGTTTTCCATTGTTTCTCCAAAAATTGCATTAATTATTATATCAAAATATATGAAACTACCCTGTACATGGATTTGATGTAACCTTATGGAAATTCATAGTTGATAGTCTTTGAAATATCCCATATTGAGAAAATTATAGACAGTGGTTCGTCATAAACAATTTTTAATTTTTTCAATTATTGGACTGCTACTAAATTATTATCGAATACAGAACAGAAAAATGTGGTAGGGCTATTAACGTTCTAGGACCTAATGTGTCTTTATTTATTTTTCCAGCGCGAACATAGTTTGATGTTTTGTCGTTTGTCAACGTTTTCCATTGTTTCTCCAAAAATTGCATTAATCATCATATCAAAATATATGGACCTCCCTTGTACATGGATTTGATGTAACCTTATGGAAATTCGTAGTTGATAGTATTTGAAATATCCCACATTGAGAAAATTATATACAGTGGTTCATCATAAACAATTTTTAATTTTTTCAATAGGACTGCTACTAATTATTATCGAATACAGAACAGAAAAATGTGGTAGGGCTATTAACGTTCTAGGACCTAATGGGTCTTTTTTATTTTTCCAGCGCGAACATAGTTTAATGTTTTGTCGTTTGTCAACGTTTTCCATTGTTTCTCCAAAAATTGCATTAATCATCATATCATAATATATGGAACTCCCTTGTACATGGATTTTGATGTAACCTTATGGAAATTCATAGTTGATAGTCTTTGACATATCCCACATTGAGAAAATTACATACAGTGGGTCGTCATAAACAATTTTTAATTTTTTCAATAGGACTGCTACTAATTATTGTCGAATACAGAACAGGAAAATGTGGTAGGGCTATTAACGCTCTAGGATCTAATGTGTCTTTTTTATTTTTCCAGCACGAACATAGTTTAATATGGTTTGTCCTTTGTCAACGTTTTCCATTGTTTCTCCAAAAATTGCATTAATCATTATATCAAAATATATGGAACTACCCTGTACATGAATTTGATTTAACATTATGGAAAATCGTAGATGATAGTCTTTGAAATATCCAACATTGATAAAACTAGATACAGTGGTTTGTCATAAACAATTTTTAATTTTTTCAATTGGACTGCTACTAATTATTATCAAATACAGAACAGGAAAATGTAGTAGGGCTATTAACGCTCTAGGACCTAATGCATCTATTTTTTATTTTTCCAGCACGAACATAGTTTAATGTTTTGTCCTTTGTCAACGTTTTCCATTGTTTCTCCAAAAATTGCATTAATCATCATAACAAAATATATGGAACTCCCTTGTACATGGATTTGATGTAACCTTATGGAAATTATTCATAGTTGATAGTCTTTGAAATATCCCACATTGAGAAAATTATAGACAGTGGTTCGTCATAAACAAGTTTTAATTTTTTCAATAGGACTGCTACTAATTATTATCGAATACAGAATAGGAAAATGTGGTAGTGCTATTAACGCTCTAGGATCTAATGTGTCTTTTTTATTTTCCAGCACGAACATAGTTTAATATGTTTTGTCCTTTGTCAACGTTTTCCATTGTTTCTCCAAAAATTGCATTAATCATTATATCAAAATATATGGAACTACCCGGTACATGATTTTGAATTAACATTATGGAAAATCGTAGATGATAGTCTTTGAAATATCCAACATTGATAAAACTAGATACAGTGGTTTGTCATAAACAATTTCTAATTTTTTCAATTGGACTGCTACTAATTATTATCAAATACAGAACAGGAAAATGTGGTAGTGCTATTAACGCTCTAGGATCTAATGTGTCTTTTTTATTTTTCCAGCACGAACATAGTTTAATATGGTTTGTCCTTTGTCAACGTTTTCCATTGTTTCTCCAAAAATTGCATTAATCATTATATCAAAATATATGGAACTACTCTGTACATGAATTTTATGTAAAATTCTGGAAATTCGTAGATGATAGTCTTTGAAATATCCAACATTGATAAAACTAGATACAGTGGTTTGTCATAAACAATTTTTAATTTTTTCAATTGGACTGCTACTAATTATTATCGAATACAGAACAGGAAAATGTAGTAGGGCTATTAACGCTCTAGGATCTAATGTGTCTTTTTTATTTTTCCAGCACGAACATAGTTTAATATGGTTTGTCCTTTGTCAACGTTTTCCATTGTTTCTCCAAAAATTGCATTAATCATTATATCAAAATATATGGACTACCCTGTACATGAATTTGATTTAACATTATGGAAAATCGTAGATGATAGTCTTTGAAATATCCAACATTGATAAAACTAGATACAGTGGTTTGTCATAAACAATTTTTAATTTTTTCAATTGGACTGCTACTAATTATTATCGAATACAGAACAGGAAAATGTAGTAGGGCTATTAACGCTCTAGGACCTAATGCATCTATTTTTTATTTTTCCAGCACGAACATAGTTTAATATGTTTTGTCCTTTGTCAACGTTTTCCATTGTTTCTCCAAAAATTGCATTAACCATCATATCAAAATATATGGAACTCCCTTGTACATGGATTTGATGTATCCTTATGGAAATTCATAGTTGATAGTCTTTGAAATATCCCACATTGAGAAAATTATAGACAGTGGTTCGTCATAAACAATTTTTAATTTTTTTAATAGGACTGCTACTAATTATTGTCGAATACAGAACAGGAAAATGTGGTAGTGCTATTAACGCTCTAGGATCTGATGTGTCTTTTTTGTTTTTCCAGCACGAACATAGTTTAATATGTTTTGTCCTTTGTCAACGTTTTCCATTGTTTCTCCAAAAATTGCATTAATCATTATATCAAAATATATGGAACTACCCTGTACATGAATTTGATTTAACATTATGGAAAATCGTAGATGATAGTCTTTGAAATATCCAACATTGATAAAACTAGATACAGTGGTTTGTCATAAACAATTTTTAATTTTTTCAATTGGACTGCTACTAATTATTATCAAATACAGAACAGGAAAATGTAGTAGGGCTATTAACGTTCTAGGACCTAATGTGTCTTTTTTTAATTTTTCAGCGCGAACATAGTTTAATGTTTTGTCCTTTAACAACGTTTTCCATTGTTTCTCCAAAAATTGCATTAATCATCAAATTATCAACTTGAATAGACCTTTATCAAAGTCACTTTTAGGAAAAAGTGGTGGGTTTATTAACGCTCTAGGACCTAATTTATCTTTTTTATTAGTTGCCAGTCTTGTATCTGCGTTTTATGTTGTAAAAATTAGGGCTTATCATAGCAGTCATATAAAATAATTTTTATAATAATCTTGTTCGAATCGACAGTGAGGGGATGATGAACTAATGTACCCGCACGTGACAATTCCTGATGCTTAACGCCTTTCCCCTGTGTCCGAGGAGTTAACATGTCGGCTCACATGCCTGGTTGAAAAAACTTAAACAGCTATGTCAAAGGCGTATAACATAACGGCGCTCTTGTAAAAAACCCATTTGAATTGGAGCAAAAGCCTTGGAAATAAGTGCCAAGTGCCGGATCTTGAATCAGTAAAATAATCACTCGCATATTTAACAGGTTTATTAATTAGGTTTGATAATTTAATTAATATACAGGAGTTGGAGGTCAGCTATTTCGAGGCAATGTTTCGTTATTTGTTTGATCTCCATTTTCAACCCTTGTATTTCATGCACATTAATTAAAACTGAACATAACCATATAATTCGAAGCATGCCTTGCAAAGTTGGAACGCGCCATTTTCTATGTGCAATATAAAGATGTGCTCTACTTTAACAGTGTGCCAGCACTCAGAATACTCTTATAGAAATTTAATGAATCCAATATTGTTATATAAATTTCGGCGCCTAGAAACACTAAATGAACGTTAAACTAATACCAAAATTAACACGTTCTCAGGGCTTGTTACATAAGAACGACTTTTAGCGACTTAATTAACAACAATTATGACGCAAATAATATTATATGCATCGCCGTAAAATTCAAGCAAATACTTTGAATACAGGATTTGTTTGTTAATAAAACCCCACGTGAACGGCAATATAACAGTATTAAATAATAATTAATAAATAAACGACAGCAGCAGACGCTGGACGTTTTGTAATAGATGCATATTATGTAACGACAAAGAACAATTAATTCTGTGCTGTGTTATAATTTTATACAAATGTTATTCCGCCAAGCGGTGTTCGAGTGAGGTGGGCTCATTGTCTATTGGGCAAATTTTATTAACATACAGGGTAGTTCCATATATTTTGACAACTACCTACGGCCGTTATTTTTAGATATATATGAAGTAAATGTAAAAATGAAAATTGTAGATTTTAGTCTGAACTATTAGTGAAGAAAAGTAAAGCAAAATGGCGTCAGAAAGTAGTTTAGGGAAAATACACAACTTATATGTTTTTTTTAAATGTACATTTTTGTATATTTTGAAAGATTATTTTTCTCTGACCACCAAAGATATAGTTAAATGTTTTGTCCTTTGTCAACGTTTTCCATTGTTTCTCCAAAAACTGCATTAATCATCAACTTGCAGGTGTCAACATATATGGAGCTACCCTGTACATGGATATGATGTAAGCGTATAGAAATTCGTAGATGATATTCTTTGAAATATCCAACATTGAGAAAACTATATACAGTGGTTCGTCATAAACAACTTTTAATTTTTCCAATTGGACTGTTGCTAAATTGTTGTCGAGTACAGAACAGGAAAATGTGGCAGGGTTATTAACGCTCTAGGACCTAATGTATCTTTTTTTATTTTTCCAGCACGAACATAGTTTGATGTTTTATCTTTTATCAACGTTTTCCATTGTTTCTCCAAAAATTACATTAATCATTATATTAAAATATATGGAACTACCCTGTACATGAATTTGATGTAACATTATTGAAATTCGTAGATGATAGTCTTTGAAATATCCAACATTGAGAAAACTATATACAGTGGTTTGTCATAAAGAATTTTTAATTTTTTCAATTGGACTGCTACTAAATATTATCGAATACAGAACAGGGAAATGTGGTAGGGCTATTCACGTTCTAGAACCTAATGTATCTTTTTTTATTTTTCCAGCACGAACATAGTTCAATGTTTTGTCCTTTGTCAACGTTTTCCATCGTTTCTCCAAATATTGCATTAATCATCAAATCAACTTAAATAAACCTTTATCAAAGTCTTTTTTATTTTTCCAGCACGAACATAGTTTAATGGTTTGTCTTTTGCAAACGTTCTCCATTGTTTCTCCAAGAATTGCAATAACGAACAACTTGCCCACCCTTTCTACTCTTTTCTTGAGTCTGCGTTTTATGCTGCAACAAAAAATGAAGCTTGTTCGGATCGACAGTAAGAGGACTACAAAATTGAAATTCACCGGACTACGAAAGTAAGCCGCGCGCTCGTGAGCCCGCCTCGACGTTGGCACCTTGGCCCAAGTTAGGTAACATAGATAGATATAATAATGTAAGTGCATTAACCAGTGTGGTAACTACTGGCCATTACATAACTAATAGTTCATGGCCAACATGGCTACACTGCTGCTTTTTGTCTTACAAACAATGATATTTATACACCTCATTGTACCTTCACTTCAACGCCAAATTCTTAGCATATTATCCTTGCTATTATGCCGTTATTGGGAATGTTTACCGCTACAGCCGCGGAGAGCGATTGCAAGAATCAAGAGAAACATGTGGTGATTAGTCTAATTCTCAATCTGATTACCCGAATTATTACGATTTGTGTACGGGGCGACCCAAACTCAAATCATTAATATTATAATCCGTAAAAAGTTGAAATGAAAATTCGTTACTCGTTATTCGTCACCGGATGTTCGCATGTAAATTATTTCGACCTATCTTACAGCTGTCAAAATGGTCCGTCAACTGTTTACGTTACACTCTATGAAAAAAATCCGTCTCTAAATTGATCCTATCAGATCTGATTTATGATATTTTACTTGCTTCATACAAGATTAAATCTCATTCCGGAATAAGCGATAATTTACAACTTGTGGTTGGTGACTGATACGAAAATGGATTCCTTGTATCGTCCTGTGGTTTACGCTTTTAGTTCACGATGTGCTAGAATAGATAGTACTCTAATAAAGTTACTAGATATTATTGTGTAGCCCATAAAATTTATCAACATTGTCATATATTGGAAAAACGCAATTTATTTTTAATCTAAAGTTCAAACCTTTAATCCGGATGAACTTTTACTACGGCTAATAAAATAATAACGTTATAATGTTATTTCTTTCTGTAAACAATATTCCGTGATATAAACTATAAACTACTAATTTAACAAAAAATAAAACTTGAATCTCTACAGAACCACGAACATATAAAATAATCCGATAAGAGATGAGAAAAATGAGTTTAAGATTTTTCTACGAGTATTAATTCACGTTAAGGGTAATTTTTAGATATATATAACATTAAGAGGCAACCTAGCGTTACTGGCGCATTCACCAAATACTTAAGTTACATAAAAAAGTATTTTATATACAGGGTGTTAAGATAAAGTAGGTCAAGCCATTAATCACAGATTCTTTGGACGAAAATAATGCGACTTTTATGGCGTGATTTTTTATTTTAGCACGTAGTTTTCCTTATACAGGGCGTTAAAGTTTAAATTTTGACAATTATTTTTTATTAATAATTCTGTTATTTTTTAAGATTCTCAAAGTTATAGGAATTATTAAGAGCTGCAAAATAAAATTATTTGTGTTTATACAGGGTTGCGCATAAGTTTGCCACACACCAAGCATAATTTTTTTAATGGGACACCCTGTATATTTTTACATTTTTTAAATCAACATCAAAGTCTCTTTGCAACGACGTACGGTTTTTTGATTTTTGATGCTGCGTTGCCAAGTTATTCGGAAAAGAGTGAAAATTTTGGCCGGGACAAGATCTAACAAATTAATTGGCTGTGTGAATATTACTATCAATTAATAAAACACATTTTGCAGTTATGTAGCAAAGGGATGTGCTTAAACGGCACAATCGCCAAATATTGATTATATTATATAGGATGTTTTTTACACAAGCATCAATTTAGTACATTTCAAAGAGCATTTTCTCAATTTTTCCAATTGCAATACCCTGTATATTATTGTGTTTTTGAATTGGTGGGTTAATTCTCTACATTTTTTATTAACCCTGTCCTATGCCTAAATTCGATATTTTCAGAGATATTTTCACTTTTTTTGTAAAAATAGTTAAATCCACGATTTCTAGAAGCCTTTTTCTTAACACAAAATTTCATTGCTTTGTATATTAAAAAGGCTCATCCAAGATCAATAAGATGTTCTTGTAATACTGAACAAGCGCTTTAAAGTCCTATTTAAGGATATTAAAAATAATTTTTATCTACGCTCGTAATATAATGACAGTAAATAAAATGACCTTGTTTATATTAATTGATTAGTAATTTTCTTGAAAGTAGTATTGGTAAGAATACACCGTGGTGCGCTACTATCCGTCCGTACCGCCTTCAGTTAAGTATAGATATTCAGAGATCTTATTGTTCGTGAGTTGTATTATACTACTAAATCAAACTAGAGCTAATTAGTAATTCCTCCGTTTGTCTTTTGTTTTATAAAATATGCATCGGCTGGTTAGATTTGCTCGGTCGGGCAATCTTTAAGGCCTCAGTGCATAAAGTTCTACCGGAAAACTTAACTTACGAAAAATACTCCTTGTTAAATAACTCTACGTTTGTGGCAGTAGTTCGCCGTATTGTAAAACCCTCTGTATAGACAAGAATATCTATAGCTAACCGACTGCCCGTCGTTCAAACTATATCCTGTTGGAAATTCCGTTTGCTTGCCGTCCGAAATCGTTTCAGCCGCGAAACAGACACCGGTTATCAAAACTCACCGCCTTCCGAAATAATATCATTTCTACGCGTATATACTCTTGATTGCCAGCCCGCATATTTATTATCGTTATCAAATTTGTACACACTCGACTGCAAAGTCGCTAAAATATCCTATTTATTGATTTGTTCGTTACTGTTTCAATAAATAAAATAAATACGTTGGTCTACATAGGTAAAATTCACGAGTTGTTATTTCTGTTGTTTATTTCTAATTAACCCGTTTGAGAAATTGTCCAAGTTCAGTTGACAAGACAATCATCTTAAGACCCCTGGACAAATACCCGTATCTCCATCTGTTAACTACCCCTAAACGTTCTCACCTCGGAGAATCAAACAAGTGCTGTTCCTTGCACTTAAAAATTAAGGAACTGGCGCCCGAGTTTTCGTTTAAAAAGTGTTACAAAGCCAGAAAGTTCTGTTTGTAAGCAGCCAGTTACAAACAGTACAGGTTACGTAAGTAGACGCCATGCCATCACAAGCTATGTGTTGTGTAGTCCTGTTCTGTATAATATCTGACCGTCATTTTCTGCTGCAGGAATCAGTCGAAAGTTTTCTGTTTTCTGTTTCCAATTCTTATGGGCTGAAAATCATTTGAGGTTAGACAACCATATATACAGCGAATGGTTTGGGTAGTTGCAGACTTTAATTTATTGCTAAGTTGTCTACAAATAAAATCAAACTGAAAAATACACAGGAGAAAGGTTTGGCTAATGAAATTTACTCCAGCGAAGATTAATTTTCAAAATGGGGTTACTTTCGTACAAATGTATTTCGTGGCTACGCTACGCTATGAAATAATTAATTATAATAGCTTTTTCTCAACAATTAGTTGTAAAATCACAACAAAAAATCCCAGTGTTTGAAAAAGAATATTGTCGATTTCAAACAATAAGCGATAGAGAAGTAAATAATAAGAGTAAATATCACGGTGAGGGATTTTAATAAGTATATGTATATCTAAAATCCACAAGGAAATTTAAAAAATGTTCAAAATTATTAACATTTGTCTGAAAACGTGTCATTAAAGTTCTTGTAAATAAAACACTCTTATACATTCACCAGACACAATATTTCATTTATTGGAGACATTACAACATTCATTTTGCTTTTATAACATTTTTCTTTGCAGCCAGCGGCTGCACCTTCTTCTTAGCTTTGCTTTCAGCGAAAGTTCTCCTAATATACGTTACCCGCTTTTTCAAGACTTCTCTCCAGCCGTAGTCGAATGCCATTCTTTTTTCGTCGGGCGAGGGCTGTCTGCTTAGAGTCTTTTGAAACATCATACACCAAACTTTATCCGTATTGCATAACTGAAATATAAATAAGATGCATTTAAGTACCTATATGAAAAAGGAGCATTCAGAAGGAAGCTTTACAATACACGATTATTTTTTTCAAAGTTTGTTTCATTGTAAATAATTTAATGTTGTCAATTACAATCCGGCTTGTGCTTTGGGCAAAGAATTTTGAAAGACGGACCTGGTAGCTTATCATGGCGACTAGCCTAGGGGTGTCCGTATTTCCAACTCATACGCGGTCCATTTGAGGTAAAGCTGGTTGCCTAAATGCAGGTTATATTTTACAACTAGTAACGACATCTAAATTTTCGCCGAACCAAAAAAAAAGAAAACAAGTTGATTGAATAACTTAAAAACACCTAACAATCACAAAAAAATCCAATTAGGCCTGTAGAATTAGACGATGTGAACGGGAATCTGTAACTAATTCGTTTCAGATAGCCGTAGGTAAAAACAGGTGTATTTAGTTATAAGGAATATACCTCTGCGATACCTCCCAAATCAAATAAACAGAACATTGTTTAATAGTCACTTTTATGTGAAAAAATTATGAAATTTGGAGTTTTTTAAAAATTGCAGTAAGACTGCAGTAGATTAATTTTTTTGAATGTTTCTGTTTACTAGGTAATTCCAAACCGGTTAATTTAAGCCCCGGTTGATTTCATTTCATTGATTATTTATTTAAATAATTGCCGAAAACCATCGAAATTTTCGAAAATTTCAAGCATTTTTTACTCTGAAAGGAAAAATGCTAGACTCTTGAAACTTTGGTGGAATATGTGTCTCATTACCCTCAACTTACAAAAAAAATTTTGTTTTAAAATGTTTATTAGTTTTCGAGAAATTCTATTTGTTTATTAAAAACGTCCCAAATGTTTAATGAAAAATTGACCTATTAACGTTATCAAAAATAATTCAACCACAGCTCATTTTTTTCGTCAAGACGTCAATTTTACGAATCTGTGATGGGCGTATGGATTTTCAATAATTTTGACCGTCAAAATGGCGTTAACAACATTGCTACTTTTCGGAGCAGCGTTTTTTGCAAATAACTTTACAACAAATGAACGTATCTGCACAAATCTTTCATATTTGAGTTGCTGGTATTTTTCTACAAATTTATTTAAAAAAATTGTTGCTCTGGGACATGTACGAGCCGAGATAATTTTTTAAATTGTTTAAAGCGCCAGACGTTTATTTATTGATATTTATGGCCAAAATTGAAACTGGTTGTTAATAAGATCTTGAATTTTGTGAATTCATCAAGTCCTATTGAAAACGGGCCCTTTTTGAGGTCAAAATATAATTTTTAATAATTAGTGATTTTAGAGCGTCTTCAATTTGTTTGGCTCAAGGGACAGGTGAATTTTTAATCAAACGAGTTTCAAATTGGGGTAGCGAGAAAAATTCGTCATATCTCCGTTATTTTCCGGCCAATTTCAACGTTTTTTTTTTTAATTTGGGGTAACTCACGAAAATAATAACAATGGGCACATTTGCAATATCCAAATAATAAACAAATAATTGTTATAAACAATTTTTTTTTTAATTTTTCCTTTTTTGGGCTTATGCAACTTATAATGTGCTAATGTATTAAATATAAATTTATAAAGATTATATAATGGTAACAATGTATGCACAAACTATTTCTCCATCAAACAATATACGATGTTACAGCATTGTTACCATTATACAGGGTGTTTCATGAGGAACTGTACATAGTCCAATGGTAGATAGGGCCCATCAAGGTTAGTAACAAACCAATATTTAAAATCATTTTAGCCAAGTATTTAGGGTTGTACAGGGTGATTTATGAATTTTTACCAAAATTTGCTTTCGTTGCCTTTTAGAAACTAATTGTCCGATTCAATTTATTTTCGGTACACATTAAGTACGATCAAATACCAACAGTTCGCCATAATTACAAAACCAAAATTCCAGGTCCGTATTAGGAAAAATTTCATTTTATCTGTGCCCCCTAAAAAGTTCACCCTGTATATGTTTTTTTAAAATCTTATTACTGAAGTTTGAAAGTACATGAACTACCAACAAAAGTGGAATACTTCGTTTTCTTGTCACACTTACTACAGATACAAAATAAACACATTAAATTTAAACATTATCTTGTTAAAATTCAAACTTTCAGTAATTCAATGCTATTTGTCAAAGTTCTTATCAGTTTAAGTTTCTAAGTAATTATAACTATTATTAGTTAAAAATAATATGAAATACCAACAGTTAGTCGCAATCAGACAAGACTCCAGGACCGTATTAGGAAAAATCATCATCTCGTCGATTCCTCCTAAAATTTTCACCCTGTATATCTTATTCTTAACTTTACTTGCTATAATTTAAAAGTACATAATGTATCAACAAGTATTGTAGTGTGATCCACACTTTTCAATAATAATTATGAACGTCCAACGACACATAAGTTGTGTAGTAATTAAAGGGTAATCTAGTACATTCTGTTTAATGTAGAATATTTTCATGTTCAGTTCTAGTTTTAAGAAATGAACTTATTTTATTTAGTGTGCAGCTAAAGACATTTGTGCAGGATTTCTGCGAACATTTGTCAATTCTTTCTACAGTAGGAATATAATGGACTTTTTATCTACTGACACTGGTAACAAAAGTAGTAGTCGGCTTTGGCAATAGTTTGACAGGTATAATTGTTGATGAGGTATAACTTTTGTTTCTACGTTACTAATGTCATTAGTCCAACTTGAGAGCAGCAATTAATAGACCGAATTGAACAGTATTGTAACGTAATAAGAAACTACCCGGACGTTATACGAAAATCTGTGGGACATTAATCTGTGGGACATTTAGTAGTTAGACAAATAAAATGCCGTGAAGAGGGGGGTTTACATTTTGAAAATAAGTTATAGATTTTTACTTTTTATTATGTTAATATGTATTATTTTGTTTTGTTATGTTGTTTTGTATTCATGTTGCGTTTTTTATTTTGCTTGTTCTGTTCTGTTACTATTAAATTGTTTTAAAATTCAATGAGTATTATTTACAGACAGAATAGCTGCTCTAACTGAAACCAATTTATTGTAAATGTCAATTTTATCGAGATAAATTTTGTTGGTTGGTTTAAAACCTGTTGAAAGTGTAATAAGAAAACGGATCACACTACACTGCTTGTTGATACTTTATGTACTTTTAAATTATAGCAAGTAAAGTTAAGAATAAGATATACAGGGTGAAAATTTTAGGAGGAATCGACGAGATGATGATTTTTCCTAATACGGTCCTGGAGTCTTGTCCGATTGCGACTAACTGTTGGTATTTCATACTATTTTTAACTAATAATAGTTATAATTACTTAGAAACTTAAACTGATAGGAACTTTGACAAATAGCATTGAATTACTGAAAGTTTGAATTTTAACAAGATAATGTGGCCAAAACACACCGCATGTAACGCCAAAAACCAGAAAAAAAAAAACAAGATAATGTTTAAATTTAATGTGTTTATTTTGTATCTGTTGTAAGTGTGACAAGAAAACGAAGTATTCCACTTTTGTTGGTACTTTATGTACTTTCAAACTACAGTAATAAGATTTAAAAAAAATATATACAGGGTGAACTTTTTAGGGGGCACAGATAAAATGAAATTTTTCCTAATACGGACCTGGAATTTTGGTTTTGTGATTATGGCGAACTGTTGGTATTTGTTAGTACTTAATGTGTACCGAAAATAAATTGAATCGGACAATTAGTTTCTAAAAGGCAACGAAAGCAAATTTTGGTAAAAATTCATAAATCACCCTGTACAACCCTAAATACTTGGCTAAAATGATTTTAAATAGTGGTTTGTTACTAACCTTGATGGGCCCTATCTACCATTGGACTATGTACAGTTCCTCATGAAACACCCTGTATAATCTTTATAAATTTATATTTAATACATTAGCACATTATAAGTTGCATAGGCCCAAAAAAGAAAAAAAAAAAAAATTGTTTATAACAATTATTTGTTTATTATTTGGATATTGCAAATGTGCCCATTGTTATTATTTTCGTGAGCTACCCCAAATTAAAAAAAAAAACGTTGAAATTGGCCGGAAAATAACGGAGATATGACGAATTTTTCTCGCTACCCCAATTTGAAACTCGTTTGATCAAAAATTCACCTGTCCCTTGAGCCAAACAAATTGAAGACGCTCTAAAATCACTAATTATTAAAAATTATATTTTGACCTCAAAAAGGGCCCGTTTTCAATAGGACTTGATGAATTCACAAAATTCAAGATCTTATTAACAACCAGTTTCAATTTTGGCCATAAATATTAATAAATAAACGTTTGGCGCTTTAAACAATTTAAAAAATTATCTCGGCTCCTACATGTTCCAGAGCAACAATTTTTTTAAATAAATTTGTAGAAAAATACCAGCAACTCAAATATGAAAGATTTGTGCAGATACGTTCATTTGTTGTAAAGTTATTTGCAAAAAACGCTGCTCCGAAAAGTAACAATGTTGTTAACGCCATTTTGACGGTCAAAATTATTGAAAATCGATACACGCCCATAACAGATTCGTAAAATTGACGTCTTGACGAAAAAAATGAGCTGTGGTTTAATTATTTTTGATAACGTTAATAGGTCAATTTTTCATTAAACATTTGGGACGTTTTTAATAAACAAATAGAATTTCTCGAAAACTAATAAACATTTTGAAACAAAATTTTTTTTGTAAGTTGAGGGTAATGAGACACATATTCCACCAAAGTTTCAAGAGTCTAGCATTTCTCCTTTCATAGTAAAAAATGCTTGAAATTTTCGAAAATTTCGATGGTTTTCGGCAATTATTTAAATAAATAATCAATGAAATGAAATCAACCGGGGCTTAAATTAACCGGTTTGGAATTACCTAGTAAACAGAAACATTCAAAAAAATTAATCTACTGCAGTCTTACTGCAATTTTTAAAAAACTCCAAATTTCATGATTTTTTCACATAAAAGTGACTTATAAACAATGTTCTGTTTATTTGATTTGGTAGGTATCGCAGAGGTATATTCCTTATAACTAAATACACCTGTTTTTACCTGTGGCTATCTGAAACGAATTAGTTACACCGTTCTTCTGCAGGCCTAAATCCTCTCTACTAACCTCTTGATATATCTTCGAGGTCTGCGCCAGATGAAGCACATCATTTATACCCAAATAGTCCAGGACGCGCAGAAACAGCTTAGTCGGGAGATTCTCCAGTTTTCTTTTATTGTCTCCCAAATCTATTATGTATTCCAACACGTTGCTGCCGAACATATTCTTTATATCTTCCTGCAGGAATTTATCATATTTTACCTCATCGTTCGGGCAAAATTTCTGCTTGGGGGTCACGTGGGGGCCATGCGTTATCTTCCAAGTATTAAGGGATACCTAAAGCAAAGACTGATTTTTCAATTCCCAATTAGTGTCGCCGCACCGTTGTAAGTGTATCTTTACTTGGTTTTAGTAACAAATTAAAATACTGCTTTACTTACGCAAGTTTCTGCGATGGTTAAACCATAATAGTCCCTACATGGTGCTGCGGCTCTTGCATACAATTGCAATAACGTGAAGTTCTTTAGTTTATGTGTTTTCGTCATAGGAGCTGAATAAGAGGGTGGTTGCGAATTATTAGATGCTTGTCAACGGTATGCTTGACATCAATAATAATAATCGAAAATTTAGAAGTCGAAAATATACTGTCACTCAAATGCGTCGCCTTCTGCTCATATATTAATAAAATATTAATCCGTGTCCGTTTCTTTTTGCAATATAGTCTAGAAATTGCAAGCAACCCATTTCCGGTTATTGCATGATGCTCCGAGTTAATGTTGCTAATTACATAATACGCTCGATCTCCGTAAGTAACGATGTGAGTAGGAATCCTTCGTTTCAAGTCAGTACGCCCCTTTAACGCGCCGTCTGGATACGTCATAAAAGTAATAAAACGCCGGAGGAACGTTCAGTCCGCATCAGTCTATGAGTCCAACATCAATCCGAAGCAGTCCGCACCAATCCGAAACTGTCACCGTTTTCACTTCCGTCCGTAACCGCCGCTCCGAATTATAGTAATAAATTTTCTTGAAAATAATCTTGGTAAGAATACACCGTGGTCCGCTACTATCCGCCCGTACCGCCTTCAGTTAAGGACAGATATTGAGAGATCTTATTGTTCGTGAGTGCCGCTGTATTATACTACTAAATCAAACTAGAGCTAATTAGTAATTCCTCCGTTGGTCTTTTGTTTCATAAAATATTCATCGGCTGGTTAGATTTGCTCGCTCGGGTAACCTTTAAGGCTTCAGTGCAGTTCAATTTGTCCAGGACTGTATTATGACCCATTTTTTTTACACCTTCGATAATTTTTTTCACCCCTTTAGCAACGAGATAGACGTCAGTCGCAATAGAATTTTTTTTTCATATTGACATGTACTGTTATTTACGGACAACGAACCGTATTTTCCGAAAAAATTTTGTTTATTTCACAACCAGTTTTGTTGTTATAAATGTTTCCACAAACATAAACAATAATAATAATATTGTGCTTCAATTTTTATTTTTAACACGATATCAAAAATTTTTATTTTGCAATGTCGCCGTATATCATATGCACTTGACCCATAAAATTTATATATGTATGTTTTATTATTCTAAATGGTACCATCAAAGCGTACAAAACGATTTCGTAAACCACATCGGCGATAACACTGATATCGGATTATTCCCTTGAATGGAGACTGTGGTCGTTCATCATCTCTATTATCATAATCGTACAGGTCAAGTAGCGTAGGAACTTCTGTGGTAATTATTTTAGATGGTGTGGTGAAACGAATGTTGCACACATCGTTGACGAAATCCAAAGTCTCGATTTCGTCAACCAAGTTGACACATTCGGGGCGCCTAAAACTGAGCAGGCCATTTAAAATTAAAATCGTTGTGGTAGAAACAAATTTATTGACGTTCAACTATTTGACAACATACCAAGCCTTGATTATTTAATTTTTGCGTCGTGCGTCGCCATCAAATTTCCGATCTGCCCTATCTTGTTGTTAATAGATATTAATTTCAGAATGACTGGCGTAATTCGTGTTGTGTTTTTATTTTCAGCGTATTATTATGATTCAATATTTCTTCATCTTGCGTGGTCCAATAAATATTTACAATTTAATTAATGCTATCAGAAATTTGCGATGATACACAATAATTACAATAATAATTATTTTCGTTTCTACATTTTTGCAATAAAATTGTTAAGAAATACCCTGACATTGGAATTTTCAAGGGCCCCTAATATTCCGGGTGATTAGATTTAGAAAATAATAATAATAATAATTTTTTTGTTCGTCCTTTAAATACAAAGTAAATTATTTAATTCGACAAAATTTCGCTCCATAAACTTCTCGAAAAGCTACAAATATATATTGATTATAGAACTATTATAAAACTTATTGGTTGGTTATATAGCTATTATAAAACTTATCAATTGCTCTTTTAAGATTTTACTGTCTCCTTCAAGTAATTATACAAAAATTTTCATTTTCTAACGATAACATGAATGTTGGTTATCTCATCAGCATTGTCTGATACAAAAACTGTAACAATTGTTCATTATAAGAACGAAACATTGAGGCAGAATGTCCCTCAAATATTTCTCCTCAGGAAATTACATAAATATTGGTTATGGAACTATTATAAAACTTATCGGTTATTTCTTTTTTATTCCCTTTAAAAGTTTCCTGATTGTCCCCTTCGAAATTTTCCCGATATAATCTTATATCGGTCTTATAAAACCTGCAGTGAATATTTTTATACTGTTTACATAAATATTGGTTATAGAGCTGTTACTTATTAGTTGTTTTATTAAGGTTTTAGTATTTCCTTTGAAATAACCCTGATATATATCACAAAGTAAATATATTTTTATTTCGTAACAATTACATAAATGTTGGTTATAGAGCCATTATAGGACCCATCAGTTGCTCCTACCTTTAAGGTTTTATTATCTCCTATGATAAATGCCCAATATACCTATTACAGAACCTCAAGTACTTAAGCGAACATTTTATTAGTTATAGAGCTGTTATAAAACTTATCGCTATTCTATAAGGTGTTATAGATAAATGGTGTACACTTATTACAGAGTTTCAAGTTATGCGCAAAAAATGTAATGATTTCAAAAATGTGGTTATATAATTATTATAAGACTTATCGGTTTCTTCTTTCTCGTCTATTTTGAAAGATTCTCGATACAGTCATTACAGAATTTTAAGTAATTATGCGAATATTTCTATTTTATACCGTTTAATTAATATTAGTTATATAGCTATTATAAAACTTATCAATTGCTCTTTTGGAATTATAAAACTTATCGGTTGCATCTTCTCATCAGCACTGTCTGATACAAAAACTGTAACAATTATTCATCATAAGACACGAAACATTAAGACAGAATGTCACTCAAATAATTCTCCTCAGGAAATTACATAAATATTGGTTATGGGACTATTATAAAACTTGTCGATTATTTCTTTATTATTCCCTTTAAAAATTTGCCGATATATCTAGTACAGAGCTACCTAGAGAGAGTTTGAAACACTTCATGCATATCTATTACATTACAGAGCTTCAATGCAAATGTTTTTTGTTTTATAAGGATTACAGGGATGTTGGTTATAAAATTATAAAACTTATCGGACACTTCAATATTGTCCCATTTGAAAAATTCCTTATATTGGTCTTATAAAGCCTTCAGTGATTCTTTTTAATACTGTTTACGTAAATATTTATTATAGAGCTATTATAGAACTTATCAGTTGTTTCATGAAGGTTTTAGTATCCCCTTTGAAATAACCGCAACATATATCACAATGCAAATACATTTTTATTTTGTAACGATTACATAAATGTTGGTTATAGAGCTATTATAAAACCCATCAGTTGCTCCCTAAAGGTTTTATTATCTCCTATGATAAATCCCAATATACCTATTACAGAGCGCAAGTATTTAAGCGAACATTTTCATTCAATAACGATTGCATAAATATTGGTTATAGAGCTGTTAACTTATCGGTTTTTTATAAGGCTTTATAGATAAATGGCGTATATTTATTACAGTCTCAAGTAATACGCCAAAAATATAATGATTCCAAAAATGTTGGTTATAGAGTTATTATAAAACTTATCGGTTGCTTCTTTATTGTCTCCTTTGAAAGACTCTCGATACAATTATATAGCTTTAAGTAATTATGTGATTATTTGTATTTTATAACAACTGCGCAAGTGTTGGTTATATAACTATTATAGAACTAACACATTGCTCTCTTTGAACTATTTTCGATGTACAGAGTTTCAAGTAATTTTGCAAATACTGTTTAACTATTACATGCATGTTAGTTATAGAGCTATTATAAAACTTATTGATTGTATCTTATAAGCATTGTCTAATGAAAAAATTGTAACAATAATTATTCATCACGGGACAAGGAACATTAAGACAGAATGTCACTCAAAAAATTCTCCTCAAGGTTATTACATAAATATTGGTTATGGAACTATTATAAAACTTATCGGTTATTACTTTATTATTCCCTTTAAAAGTTTCCGATATATCTATTACAGAGTTACCTATATGAATATTCTTATTTTACAATGACTACATCAATGTTAGTTACAGACCTATTATAAAACTTATCGATCTTTCCTATGTTTTATAGGCGCCTTTGAAACACTTCCAACATTTCAATACAAATATTTTTCGTTTTATAAGGATTACATAAATGTTGATTATAAAATTATAAACCTTATCGGGCGCTTCTATATTGTCCTCTGAAAAATTCCCGATACAATCTTATATCGGTCTTATAAAACCTGCAGGGAATTTTTCTATACTGTATAAAGTATATTGGTTATAGAGCTATTATCGAACTTATCGGTTGTTTTATTAAAGTTTTAGTGTCTTTTTTTAAATAACCTCGACATATATATCACAATGCAAATGCATTTCTATTTTATGACGATTACATGAATGTTGGTTATAGAGCTATTATAAAACCCATCAATTGCCCCTTTGAGGTTCTATTATCTCCTATGATAAATCCCAATATACCTATTAGAGAGTCTCAAGTACTTAAGCGAACATTTTCATTTATTAAGGATTGCTTAAATATTGGTTATAGAGTTGTTATAAAACTTAGTGGTTGTTTCATTATTGTCTCCTTTGAAAGATTCTCGATACGGTGATTATAAAGCTTTAAGTAATTATGTGAATATCAACTACGCAAATATTATATTATAGAACTATTATAGAACTAATTCATTGCTCCTTTTGAGCTATTTCCGATATACAGATGTTCAAGAAATTTTGCGAATACTGTTACTTTTTAACTTTTACATAAATGTTAGTTATAGAACTATTATAAAACTTCGTTGTTTCTTTTTTGTTGCACAACTAGCCTTTATTGCTTTATAATGAGCTGAATTGTTCTAATTATAAAGAAGTCCGTTATAGAGTTTATACAACTATATTATATATACAGAGTGCGCCACTTAAAACTTCCCAGGCTCTTAATTTTCTTATGTTTTAAGCGACGACCATGTTGCACATCAAGTTGTAGATATTTTTAAGTGCTTTAAACATGTGTTTTTAAAAAAAATTTGAAAAAATTGTTAAAATAGGAAACTTGTATATGTATTTGTTTTACCTCACCCTGTATATGAACTGTGTTAATATTTTCTTATGGAGGTTCTAATTAACTTCAATTTATGTTATTTCGTCGTCAGTCTCTACTGTACCTAATATCGTTTGTGCTTTGTTTGTACTTTTTGTGTGTACCTCGTATATTTATGTATAAACTTTTTGAGGCGCAATAAAATTATTTTTATTTTATTCTATTCTATTCTATATTATACCCGTATTTTGGTCTATTTTTAGTGTACTACTTTGACCATATAGGATAAAAGAGGAAACATTTCGTAACCGAATCGGCCATTAGTTCGTATCGGCATTGAATGATAAGAAGTTAAAGAATATTAATCGTGCATAATATATATAAGAATTGTAAAAACAAGTTATTTAAGTGCGGTTCGTTTCGATTTTCAAACCAGTTGGTTTCTATCTTCGAGCCTGCATAGTTTCTAGATTCTGTTCTGTAGCATTTGTGGCAAGATGATGTCCAGTTGTCCCACCAATATCACCCAAAGAAGTGTCCGTACAAATTCGCCGCAGGAAAGTCCCCCGAATGTCGTAAGTGTTGCTTAATGAATTTACAGATATCGATGTATGGAATTAATTACAATTACTGGAACTTTTGTTCCACCACTGTTGATTAGAAAATTTAACCAGCTGGTAATGTGAAGAATTTAAATCGAGATTTCTTCTTAATTAACTCCATCGACAGTTTTCCAACGTTAAAAAATATTTTTAAATAAATTTTAGTGCGAGTTCGATAACCTGAGGAACCTTAATGTGTCAGAAAACGCTTAAAATTTTTTCCAACTCGTGTCGGAATATTTTTGATGACTCGCGAGGTAATTTAAAAACATGTATATTTATTAGAGACCGGCGAAAGTTACAAGTTCCAATAATATGGACAACGAATAAATATTTTTTACTATAAGTTACTTATATAAATTTATTATTGTCAATTATATACAGGGTGCCTTTTTTGTGGGATGCCAAAATGTATATCATACAGGGTGGCCAAAAAATTATTTTTCAATTCAGAACTTTTTGAATTGAATTTTCTGAATTTTTTCAAACGCAACACCCTGTATATTTTTTGACGTTGTGATGTAGAAATGGAAAAAAATATTTTTTATACGTACAGGGTCATTCCTCATATACCTATTGACACCCCACTTACATCAGTTATTTAATGAGTTATATAAAAAATGTAAAGACGATCGACAGATTTTTGTTTTACTCTATATTTTTGGAATTCGTTGTCAGGAAAACAAATGAACATCGGAAATGTAATATTTAATATTTCTGCATAACCTTCACTTTTTTAAACGGAACACCCTGTATATGGATCCACGTGTTTAAAGAGCACAATCCGCGTCGTCTAGATTTGAAAAACAAATGAATTCATTGACGTTTTTCTTTCGAAATGCATGGTTAGCTGTGACACGATATTATTAAAAAATGTATTTAACGAGCTCCAAAAATACACACAGTGAAACAGGTTGCTTATCAAGTCCTAAAAATGCGTATTTGAATGTTTTGAAGTTATTTAAACCGGCTTTAAAAAATTATTATTCGGGTTTATGTTCTTTAGCAGCGCTTTCTGAATGGATAGTGGTTTAAAGTGTTGTCAATGGTTTTTATTCAAATAAGTAAGCTTATCTTCACGAGGGAGACATATACAGGGTGGCCACGAGGCAATGTACGTCCCCAATTTTTTTGTTGTTATTGAATATTGAATTTAAAACTTTGTTTTTGGGAGGCATTGTGACGCCGTCTACTTACGTAACCTGTAATGTTTGTAACTGGCTGCTTACAAACAGAACTCTCTGGCTTTGTAACACTTTTTAGATGGAAACTCGGGCGCCAGTTCTAGTTTTTAAGTGAGAATGTTTAGGGGTAGCTAACAGATGGAGATACGGTTATGTCCAGGGGTTTTAAGATGATTCTCTTGTCAACTGGACTTGGACAATTTCTCAAACGGGTTAATTAGAAATAAATAACTGAAATAATAACTCGTGACTTTTACCTATGTATACCAACGTATTTATTTATTAAAACAGTAACGAACAAATCAATAAATAGGATATTTCAGCGACTTTGCGGTCGAGTGTGTACAAATTTGATAACGATAATAAATATGCGGGCTGGCAATCAAGAGCAGATACGCGTGAATATGATTTTATTTCGGAAGACGGTGAGTTTTGATAGCCGGTGTCTGTTTCCGCGGCTTGAAACGATTTCGGACGGCAAGCAAACGGAATTTCCAACAGGATATAGTATGAACGGCGGGCAGTCGGTTAGCTATAGATATTCTTGTCTATACAGAGGGTTTTACAATACGGCGAACTACTGCCACAAACGTAGAGCTATTTACCAATGACTACTTTTCGTAAGTTAAGTTTTTCGGTAAAACTTTATGCACTGAGGCCTTAAAGATTGCCCGACCGAGCAAATCTAACCAGCCGATGCATATCTTATGACACAAAAGACCAATTACTAATTAGCTCTAGTTTGATTTAGTAGTATAATACAGCGGTACTCACGAACAATAAGATCTCTGAATATCTATACTTAACTGAAGGCGGTACGGACGGATAGTAGCGGACCACGGTGTATTCTTACCAATATTATTTCAAGAAAATTTATTACTACAAGTCGGAGCGGCGGTTACGGACGGATAGTGAAAACGGTGACAGTTTCGGATTGATCTTGGACTGGTCCTCAACTGATGTCGACTGATTGTTCCTCCGGCATTTTATTACTTTTATGACGTATCTAGACGGCGCGTTAAACGAAGGACTCGTACTCGCAACGTTACTTACTGAGGTCGAGCGTATTATATAATTAGCAACATTGACTCGTAGCATCAATAACCGGAAATTGATTACTTGCAATTTCTAGACTATATTGCAAAAAGAAACAGATTAAAACGGACAAGGATTAATATTTTAACCGGTTTTAGTAACTAACTTTTGTTTCCGACTCGGTCATTATTTATAATAATTCACGGATTTTAATTATACGGGGAATTATCGAAAATTAATCAAATTGATTGATTGATTGATTGACAAACGTGGACTACTTTCAGACTAACAGGAACGAAAATATCACTACCGGGTGAACCGGAAGTGACAACTTTTTCTTGATTGACTACCTATATTGTTTATGGTTTCTTATTAAGCATAAAATTCTAAGCGCAGCAGTTCTTTTCAATTTAAAAAATTCAAAAAATAAGCGAGATACGACCAATTGTTTAGTTTCATCAAAATGGCCGCCTTAGATGAGTATGATGTAAGAAAACTACAGAGTAGGCTATGAAAATTATTATTGAACAGAAATGGTTAAGCGCCTCCCCATAAATGCGCGGCAAATTTGAATAAAATGTCTCTATTGGTTGAATTTTTAAAACGCATAACACAACCAACCACACTGTGCTTCAAGAGTAGATTCGATCTGTGCCGGCTGTCGGCCATTATGTTTTAGTGTTTTGACGTTCTGTGCAGAGATTACCTTAATTTCTGGTACTGTGGTTTTGACTGTTTTGTAAAGATTACTGTGCTGATTCGTTGTTTTCATTTGCTGTTATTCCCATTCATCTAATAAAATATTATTCTTCAATATTTTTGTTGGTTGGAATTCTAACCTCTAATTAGCAGTCTATTTTAAATAATCTACGATATTGAAACTTTGTATATCTACTGTCTGAGAGAGGCTTAAATTTTATAATGGATCCAAGCTAAAACTACAAAAATGAAAATGAAGATTAAAAATAAATTTGCAAAACTAAAAATGTAAGGTTATGTTGGTCCTGATAAATTTAGCCTCATAATGGCGGATGGGCGTGACTTTGGCTTTATTGTCGTCACTGTCCCTATATACTATGTTTTCGGAATGTTTTCCTATATTTACCATTTACCTTTAAGTATATGAATTTTTGCTGCCGATACAATTTAATCCGTGTGTCTTTCATTCATTATTTATTTATTTATGACAGTTGTATCGTTATCATCATCTCATGCTCTTGCGGAATGTTGATTTTGAAGTCATGGTTGGAAGCAATGTTGATACAAATAATTAGTTGTAGTTCATAGGTCAAAACGACGAAATAAAAAAAAAATACCGATAAAAATTTGAAGATCGCGAATTTGTTTATCTTATGTAAATACAATTTTGGAGGTTGACATTGAAATGAAAAGTGTAAGCTGGGGATGTTGGTTCATTTTTGTTAATAAGTCAAAATGTGTAATTTAACTCTTTTTTGTTTTAATTCATAAACATTAGGGAGGAAAATTTAAAAAAACCAAATAATAACATTTTAATGGCAGGATTAAACAAATCGCTATACAACACTCGTGGAGAAACGAATTCGCTCACTTGTGTGCTTTTGCGCAATAATCTGTTGGTTTCCAATTATCTCTTCTCATTTTGATAAACCATTCTTTTCTCCTTGCTGTATCTCTGGGGAAGCGTTTCATTAAAAAGCCGTCTTTTGCAGAGTTACTGCAATTTACTGCTGCACAACCAGGCATTTCGCCCCTAACTCTAAAAAGCAATAAAATTCGTTTGCATGGTATTTCTCACTAATGCAGTAGCTACGATAAGTAACAAAAATTACTAGTTTTCAATTAGATTTGAATTGAATATAATAGGGTATTTTACGGTTTTTCGGAAAGTGTCTTTATTTTTCAAAATAAACCATTGTTGCGATATATCATTTTAATGAGAGTAAAAATTGGGTTCTGATTAAACCATAGCCAGCTATGGACTTGTATATGAAAAATGAAAGTTGGTGTTAATATCTCAAAGTCTAAAGCAGTTAGCAAAAAATTATAATATTGTCACGCCGGGCAAATTTAATTATTTATTCCAAACATTATTTACTGCAACGCCCAGTACATTTCATTTGATTAAATAATCATATTATGCATGTTCGAAAAGATGAACAAGCTAATTAAATTCAGCACTTACGGGCATGGGAACGAACTTAAGTAAAAAGCTGAGGAAGCTATTTTTTTGCTAACTGAAGACTGATGACTGCAACTGAGGGGATAGCATGAATTATATAGTTAGTTGTGTTTTTTGGATTGTCGAGGCAAGAAGCGTCAAGGGTTGCCCCTTCGGATAAGTGCATATCTCCAACCCAGGCTACTGTGACCCCAGAAAGTAATACTCTATTTTAGTAAAAATCTAATTGTTTATATATATTTTCATAAATATTACAAATTTTCAACAATAAAAACACAGTTTTCAGCAAATTTAAGACACTAAAAACACAACCGTTCACTCCAAAAAGCATAGAAATACTGGTTGTAGTCAAAGCGGAAACAAGAATGGACCAGTTTTTTTTTAATAATGCAGCAAAAAAATATGTATTTTATGCTGGACTTTACGCGACATAAAGAGATTACTTCAGGGCGCCCTTCACATGAAATAAGGAAGTAAACAAGATAAATGACAAATGTGCAACTGTTTTACCTTGAATGTTCATCGATTAATATTTATTTCTCATACCAACGGAATAGTTTGCTAAGTTCTTATCTTAAATGCTATTAAAAAAAAAAAATTTAGCGATCTTCAGTTGCATTTTTCTATATTGGCGACGCCAAGTGCATCTTCTTTAGATCTACATTATTGCTTTTGTTGTTTTTATTCGATTTTACCTACAATGCAGCAAGGCTTCAAGGATTTCAAGTTCAAAACAGAGGAATGACGTTTATTAAAAACACGTAACACGTGCAAAATGTTGCATTCCTGGTATCTTATTTGTTATACTTTTAATTTTTACACAAAGTACTAAGAGAACAACAAATTATCTCTGGAACGAGAATCAATGTTGCAATCGAATAAATTACCTGTAGGAAAGTAATGACTGTTTTTCTCCTTATTTCATTTTTTGCATAAATGATTATACTTCTTGTTATAGATATTTATGGGTTTCCCCATTTATACTGTAGATAAAAAAATATTGATTGTACAGGGTGATCATTTTAAGTGCCTCACTCGATTTTCCTGCTTTATTCTTCACCTAGGAAAAAAATTCAAAAACCATACTTGTGTACTTTTTTCCGAGGAATCCGATTCCGAAAAGATAAAAACAAATGAATGTCAAAGAAAAAAGTTATGGCTGAAAAACTGAAAAAGAAAAATATATACACCCTGTATATTAATGCGGAAATGGATATGTGACATTTCACTGATTGTAAATGTGTATCAGATACATATTTTTCACTTCCGGTTTGACCGGAAGTTGCTTTAATTTTTTTATTTTAGGTGATACACCCTGTATATTGAGCTCAGTTTAAAGAACTTTTGTTTCTGAATTCAGCAATATATAACATATCATCATTGTCTTTCATATTTAATAAGATATTGGGGTTTAAATTTAAAATAACACAAATATATGTTATAAAATAAAGTCATCCATGAAAACAAACAAAAGCATTTAAATTATTTATTTATTTATTTCAAAAACTAAAGAATACAAGTTATTATGCTATATCTTCTTTTGTTTTTGAAATAAATAAATAATTTAAATGCTTTTGTTTGTTTTCATGGATGACTTTATTTCATAACATATATTTGTGTTATTTTAAATTAAAACCTCAATATCTTATTAAATATGAAAGACAATGATGATATGTTATATATTGCTGAATTCAGAAAGAAAAGTTCTTTAAACTGAGCTCAATATACAGGGTGTATCACCTAAAATAAAAAAATTAAAGCAATTTCCGGTCAAACCGGAAGTGAAAAATATGTATCTGATACACATTTACAATCAGTGAAATGTCACATATCCATTTCCGCATTAATATACAGGGTGTATATTTTTTTCTTTTTCAGTTTTTCGGCCATAACTTTTTTCTTTGACATTCATTTGTTTTTATCTTTTCGGAATCGGATTCCTCGGAAAAAAGTACACAAGTATGGTTTTTGAATTTTTTTCCTAGGTGAAGAATAAAGCAGGAAAATCGAGTGAGGCACTTAAAATGATCACCCTGTACAGGGTAGTTCCATTTATTTTGACAACAGCCTTTATTTTTAGAGATATGGAAAAACAAAAATTGTAGGTTTTATTTATTGGCGAAGAAAAGTAAAACAAAATGGCGTCAGAAAGTATAATATGTTGTCATTTGCTCTATCCGTTCTGAAAATATTATGCAAAACAGGAACGCATGGAACATAGGTTGCCATGAAAAAAAAAATGACAAAATATTTCTGATAAATACTCGCAGTTTGCTTATGTTTGATGTGTTTTTGTTTTATTTCTAATATATTTCACACCAAAATCTCCAACTTTTGTTTTTACACTTTTTTCAAATTTCTATAAATAAATTCTATAGGTTGAATTGATGAATGACAAATAAAACTGTTTTTCCACATCTGAATAATCCATTTTAAAGTATTTGAATTTTTGCATAAAAATCTGGTGGTAAACGATAATTCTTACGTCCAACAGATTTTATATTGTCAAATTGTCATTAATATTTTCAACCGTTTCCTCCACCAATTCTTATTGATCTGCGTAGCATTTCTCAACCGCAGATACCTTTGACTTTGACTTTGCCGAAGAAAAAAATAATTGCGAAACGCAACAACGATAACCAATTTATCTATCATCCAAAAAAACCGAGATACCGGATGATGTAAGTTCTTTTGAAATTTACATATTTCAGTAAAACCTATTTATTGTTGCCAATAACGTGATATAGTCAGTCGGTGGGCAAAAACATTATTGCTCCCCATTACTTACTTACAACTTACCACCTTGGCTTATAAGTGCGAATTCGATGGCTTTATCCTAGTTCGTTGTGCACCGCGCGCTTCTTACTGTTCAATTATTGTTAGTGAGTGATAGAAACATGAAGACAAAAATATTTAATGGAGTACATGTGGAAGTGATTAACGATGTATGTACCTATATTATTTTTGATTTAGGTTTTATACAAACATAAAAATAACAAGAAAGTAAATAGACAGATTCTAGTGATTTTTTTTTTAATAAAAAATTTTAGTAAAAATTTTAAAATTGTGCGATTTTGTCTATAATTACGTTTTGTTATATAAATTAAATCTTTTAAATCACGTCTCTCTCATTTGTTTAATTATTTAAAAAATGTCAAATTGTAAAAAAAATAAAAAATAATTTTTTATTTATTCGTGTGACAAAGTGACTAATTATTTCCCATTCCAGCCCAAACTTATGCCTGGGGGCAACTACATAAAAATCGGAAGGGACTCGGCGCGGAGCACCTGCCTGTTGTTCGCCCCGCCCGCCGAAGAGGTCGGCATCCTGGCGAAGTACCTGGCGATTTTCGAGAAGCACGGGGTTAACCTGCTGCACATCGAGTCGAGGCCGTCGGCCAAAATCACGGATAACTACGAGTTTATGGTGGAATGCGCCCCAGGAGGCAACCTCGGCGACGCCATTTACGACATCAAGCAGAAGAGCGAGTACCTGAATATCATATCGAGGGACTACAAGGATAACAAGGGTAAGCCCATTATAACGAAAAAATTAACTTGAAGAAAAAAAAGGATTTTGAGATCTTGCATTATCAATACATCTTTTATTAAACATTCTAATTAAGTATAACTTTTTATATCCAGACACTGTGCCGTGGTTCCCGAGACGGATCAGGGATCTGGATCGCTTCGCCAATCAAATCCTGTCCTATGGATCCGAGCTGGATTCCGACCATCCCGGATTCACAGACCCCGTATACCGAAACCGCAGAAAGTATTTCGCCGACATCGCTTATAATTATAGGTAAGAACGACTAGATATAAATAATACCTCATGATTCCAAGAAGAAAGAAAATACATTTCAGAAAATCACAAATTAAAAAAAATATAAATATATACATATTTTTCTTTTTTTTTCCTAATAGGGGATTAAAATTTTATTAGTGCGAGTTCAATTATGAACCTTATCTGCTAAAATTAATCAAATAATAGATAAGATCTAAGAATCCCACGAAGAAAGAAAATACATTTTAGAAAATCGCAAATATAAAAAACACAAATATAATATTTTCTTCTTTTTTTTAATAGGCGATTGAAACTTTATAACTGGGCACAATTATTGTGAACTTTAACCACTAAAATTATTCAAATAATAGAAAGAATCTTATGATTCTATAAAGAAAGAAAATACATTTCAGAAAATCATAAATTAAAATAAAAATAAATATACATTTTTCTTTTTTTTTTTTTTTCTAATAGGGGACTAAAATGTTTTAAGTGAGTACAATTATGAACCTCATCTGCTAAAATTAATCAAATAGGTAATAGATAAGATTTCAGGTTTCCATGAAGAAAGAATCTACCTTTTAGAAAATCACAAATATAGAAAAATATAATTTTTTTTCCTTTTTTTTTAATAGGCGATTGAAATTTTATAACTGGGCACAATTATTGTGAACTTTAACCACTAAAATCATTCAAATAATAAAAATAATCTTATGATTCTATGAAGAAAGAAAATACATTTCAGAAAATCATAAATTAAAAGAAATATAAATATACATTTTTCTTTTTTTTTTTTTTCTAATAGGGGACTAAACTGTTTTAAGTGAGTACAATTATGAACCTCATCTGCTAAAATTAATCAAATAGGTAATAGATAAGATTTCAGGTTTTCATGAAGAAAGAATCTACCTTTTAGAAAATCACAAATATAGAAAAATATAATTTTTTTTCCTTTTTTTTTAATAGGCGATTGAAATTTTATAACTGGGCACAATTATTGTGAACTTTAACCACTAAAATCATTCAAATAATAAAAATAATCTTATGATTCTATGAAGAAAGAAAGTACATTTCAGAAAATCATAAATTAAAAGAAATATAAATATACATTTTTCTTTTTTTTTTGTCTAATAGGGGACTAAACTGTTTTAAGTGAGTACAATTATGAACCTCATCTGCTAAAATTAATCAAATAGGTAATAGATAAGATTTCAGGTTTCCATGAAGAAAGAATCTACCTTTTAGAAAATCACAAATATAGACAAATATATTTTTTTTTCCTTTTTTTTTAATAGGCGATTGAAATTTTATAACTGGGCACAAAATTATTGTGAACTTTAACCACTAAAATTATTCAAATAATAAAAAGAATCTTATGATTCTATGAAGAAAGAAAATACATTTCAGAAAATCATAAATTAAAAGAAATATAAATATACATTTTTCTTTTTTTTCTAATAGGGGACTAAAATGTTTTAAGTGGGTACAATTATGAACCTCATCTGCTAAAATTAATCAAATAGGTAATAGATAAGATTTCAGGTTTCCATGACGAAAGAATCTACCTTTTAGAAAATCACAAATATAGAAAAATATAACTTTTTTTCCTTTTTTTTTTAACAGGCGATTAAAATTTTATAACTGGGCACAATTATTGTGAACTTTAACCACTAAAATTATTCAAATAATAAAAATAATCTTATGATTCTATGAAGAAAGAAAATACATTTCAGAAAATCATAAATTAAAAGAAATATAAATATACATTTTTCTTTTTTTTTTTTTTCTAATAGGGGACTAAACTGTTTTAAGTGAGTACAATTATGAACCTCATCTGCTAAAATTAATCAAATAGGTAATAGATAAGATTTCAGGTTTCCATGAAGAAAGAATCTACCTTTTAGAAAATCACAAATATAGAAAAATAATTTTTTTTTCCTTTTTTTTTTTAATAGGCGATTGAAATTTTATAACTGGGCACAATTATTGTGAACTTTAACCACTAAAATTATTCAAATAATAAAAAGAATCTTATGATTCTATGAAGAAAGAAAATACATTTCAGAAAATCATAAATTAAAAGAAATATAAATATACATTTTTCTTTTTTTTCTAATAGGGGACTAAAATGTTTTAAGTGGGTACAATTATGAACCTCATCTGCTAAAATTAATCAAATAGGTAATAAATAAGATTTCAGGTTTCCATGAGGAAAGAATCTACCTTTTAGAAAATCACAAATATAGAAAAATATAACTTTTTTTCTTTTTTTTTAACAGGCGATTAAAATTTTATAACTGGGCACAATTATCGTGAACTTTAACCACTAAAATTATTCAAATAATAAGAAGAATCTTATGATTCTATGAAGAAAGAAAATACATTTCAGAAAATCATAAATTAAAATAAAAATAAATATACATTTTTCTTTTTTTTTTTTTCTAATAGGGGACTAAAATGTTTTAAGTGAGTACAATTATGAACCTCATCTGCTAAAATTAATCAAATAGGTAATAGATAAGATTTCAGGTTTCCATGAAGAAAGAATCTCCCTTTTAGAAAATCACAAATATAGAAAAATATAATTTTTTTTCCTTTCTTTTTTAATAGGCGATTGAAATTTTATAACTGGGCACAATTGTGAACTTTAACCTCCAAAATTAATCAAATAATAGACAAGACTTCATGATTCCATGACGAAAAAAAATACATTTTAGAAAATCACAATTTAAAAAAATATGTAAATATATATTTTTCTTTTTTTTTCTAATAGGGGACTAAAATTTAAAAGTGGGAACAATTATTATGAACTTCATCTGCCAAAATTAATCAAATAACAGAACCAGTTCCGGCACATCTCTCACCTGATTACCAGGGAAGGATTTTAGTGGTTTGTCTTATTTTCAGGTATGGCCAAAAACTGCCCCACGTGGACTACACCGAGGAAGAAATCGAAACCTGGGGCAAAGTTTTCAGGCAGCTAACGACCTTGTATCCAACGCATGCGTGCAAGGAGCACAACCACGTATTCCCACTGCTGGTGGAAAATTGCGGGTACAGGGAAGACAACATACCCCAATTGGAAGACGTCACCAACTTCTTGAAAGGTATAGATTCAATTTTTCAATTCGTCCTAAAATTAATTTTCTTTCTCTTTTTTTTTTTTAGACTGTACTGGATTCACTTTAAGACCCGTGGCTGGCCTCCTATCCTCCCGAGACTTCCTAGCGGGCTTGGCCTTCAGGGTCTTCCACTCCACTCAATACATCCGACACCCCAGCAAGCCCTATTACACCCCCGAGCCGGACGTGTGCCACGAACTGTTGGGGCACGTGCCCCTTTTCGCAGACCCCGAATTCGCACAGTTTTCCCAAGAGATCGGACTAGCCTCCTTGGGAGCGCCTGATGATTACATTGAGAAATTAGCCACGGTAAGTGTTAAGACATTAAACTCAGTTCAAAAGAGTAAAAGATGTTTTTCTAGTGCTTTTGGTTTACCGTCGAGTATGGCTTGTGCAGAGAAAACGGCAAACTGAGGGCCTACGGGGCAGGCCTCCTGTCCTCCTACGGTGAGCTCCAATACTCCCTCGAAGAGAAATCTGAAATCCGGCCTTTTGAACCGGCGAAAACAGCCCTGCAGAAGTACCCAATCACGGAGTACCAACCAGTATATTACGTGGCTGAGAGCTTCGAGGATGCCAAAGAAAAAATGATGTGAGTATTTGGACCGAGGGAAAAGATCTTCTTTAGCGTGTGTCTTGTATTTGTTTTCCAGAAAATTTGCCGCGACAATCCCAAGATCGTTCGGGGTGCGATACAACGCCTACACCCAGAGCATCGAGGTCTTGGACTCCAAGCCACAAATACAGCGACTGGTCAACACCATTGGGTCCGAAATATCAATTCTGATAGACTCCTTGAAGAAGCTTTGACCAAGTTTTTCGTCGGCTTTTATTTGTAACTCCCCATGTGATGCTTTAATTATTACTTTAGTATTATTATTATTATTTTTAGGCTCGTTACTAACATAGTAATTAATTGTTAATTAGTATTTAGTTATTTAATAGCTGTGCTTCATTTGAAGTTGACCAGGCACGAATAAAACTAATTTTTAAATTTAATACAAAAATAAAGAAATTTAAATTCTCTATGATTTTTGCAAAATTACTTTTTTGTACGGTCGTAAGTTTAAATATATTTCATGATTCACTTTGAAATGCACCATTTACTAATGCATCTAGGCAACCCATAATACGTTTGTATGGTTCAAAATTCCACCACGAGAGGCATTATAGTCACTTGCTCGATTTTGTTACGGCCATTAAAAACGCCAGTTAAGTTCGTAAAGTAAATTTCCTTGTCCTAATAGTTGGTGGTTCGAAGGAAACTTTCACTGCAAGCAGGCTATATTTGTAACCTTCTGGCTGGCTTATAATAAATCCTTAACTTTGACATAACCTAATTCTGTCAATTAAGAAGTGAGGTTATGACTTCTGTGCTTAGATATTAAAAGGCAAATCTCACGGCCTAACTGATTTTTCATTAGGCGAGAGTTCGATAAGAGCATAATTCAAACGTCTTTCTTTAGGGTGCAAGCCTAGGGACGAACTTTCACTACAAGGAGCGAAGTTCACTATTGACAGTGCCTGAGAACGAAGTCTATTATTGTTGTGCATATTCTGAGACTAAAAAACTGAGTCGTCGAAGCGCTGTCAATAAGGAAGTGAGGTTATGACTTCGATCACCGTGTCTAAGACAAATCTCTTGTATCTTAAAAAAAACATAATGGCGGCACAAAATGGCGAAAAAATTGCATATCCTTATTGAAATATTTCATATATGGGTCAAACTTTGAAAATAAAAAACAAAATGGTGGCTGCAAAATGGCGGTAGTATAGCCAATTTTTATTGAAATTGTTTGAGAAATGTTTCACATAAGTAGGGGTTTTGAAAATTGTCAATTTCCGAAGTAAAATTTTGAAAAAAAACAAAATGGCGGCACAAAATGGCGAAAAAATCGCATATCCTTATTGAAATGTTTCATATAGGGGTTTTTAAGGCCGCTAACTATAAATTCTAAGTCAAACTTTGAAAAAAAAAAACAACAAAATGGTGGCTGCAAAAAGGCGGTGGTATATAGTCAATTTTTATTGAAATTGTTTGAGAAATGTTTCACATAGGGGTTTTTAAAATCGCCAATTACAAATCCGAAGTAAAAATTTGAAAAGAAAACAAAATGGCGGCACAAAATGGCGAAAAAAATATCGGATATTCTTATTGAAATGTTTCATATAGGGGTTTTTATAAGATCGCTAACTATAAATCTTAAGTCACACTTTGAAAAACAAACAAAATGGCGGCTGCAAAATGGCGAAAAAGTTGCGAATATTTATTCAAATGGTTTGAAGTGTTTCATACAGGGGTTTTTGAGGTCGCTGATTACAAATTCAAAGATGAGTTGTAAAAATAAAATGGCGGCGGCAAAATATTGAAAAAATTGGTCGAAAATCGCGAATTTTTATGGAAATGGTTTGAAGTCTGTCATATAGAGTTTTTAAGGTCGCTAATTAAAAGTCCGAGGTCAAAATTTGAGAGAAAACAAAATGGCGACTGCAAAAAAGCGAAAAGATAGCAAATTTTTATTCAAATGGTTTGAAGTGTTTCATATTGGGGTTTTTAAAGCCGCTAATTACAAATCCTAAGTCAGAACTTGAAAGAAAACAAAATGGCGGCTTCAAATTGGCGAAAAAATGGGTCAAACATCGCGCATCTTTATTAAAATGATCTCAAGTGATTCACATATAGGGGTTTTTGAGATCACTGATTACAAATTCAAAGATGATTGCTAAAAATAAAATGGCGGCGGCAAAATATTGAAAAAAGTGCTTCATATGGAGGTTTTAAGGTCGCTAATTTTAAATCTGAAGTCAAAACTTGAAAGAAAACAAAATGGCGACTACAAAATGGCGAGAAAATCACGAATTTTTATTGATCGATTGATGGTTGGAAGTGCTTCATATAAAGGTTTTAAGTTACTAATCATAAATCTTAAGACAAAATTTGAAAGAAAACAAAATGGCGACTGCAAAAGGGCGATTGCAAAATAGCGAGAAAATCACGAATTTTTATTAAAAAGGTTTGAAATGTGTCATATAGAGTTTTTAAAGTCGCTAATTAAAAGTCTGAAGTCAAAATAAGACAAAATGGCGGCTGTAAAATGGCGGAAAAATCGCTAATTTTTATTGAAACGATTGAAGTATTTCATATAGAAGTTTTTATTTAATATCGCTAACTACAAATCCGAAGGCAAAATTTGAAAGAAAACAAAATGGCGGCTGCAAAATGGGTCAAGAGTAGCGAATTTTTGCTGAAATTGGTTTGAAGTGTTTCATATAAGAGTATTTAGGTCGCCGATTACAAATCCGAAATCAAATTTGAAAAAAACAAAATGGCGGTTGCAAAATGACGATAAGATCGCGAATATTTATTGAAATGGTGTGCAGTGTTTCATATTGAGGTTATTAAGGTCGCTAATTAAATGTCTGAAGTCAAAATTTAGAAAAAAACAAACTGGAGGCTGCAAAATGGTGGTAAGATCGCGAATATTTATTGAAATGATTTGAGGTGTTTCATATTGGGATTTTTAAAGTATCTAATTACAAATCCAAAGCCAAAATTTGAAAGAAAATAAAATGGTGATTGTAAAATTGTAACGATTTAAGTTGCAATTCGTTACAGCAGGTTATAGTTTCTATTTTGCGTATTAAAATATGACTCCTCACAACTAAATAACCCTGTATTCGCATTTGATCGGTATGTGGTAGAAAAAATACCACAAAAACGACACAGCGGATGAACGCTGTGGACGAGGCTTGTCCCGGGCTAGGGAGATCGTCTTTTGCCTTTCGAATTTTACCTAGGTAAGTCATACATTTCTTGTAGTTGCTTAAATATCGCTATTCATAAAATTTGCTTATTAATTATTGCTTCAGCTTTATTGAGCTATAGTAGAAATAATAATTTGTCAAAATAATTACCGTATTTCGTATTATTTCCATATTTTGAATTATTTTCAGATAATTACCTAGTAGCACTGCTATTTTTAAGCACGTGGATGGGTATTCCCATTCCGTTTTACCGTATCTTGTCTAAAGTAGACGTTTTCGTGGTTCAATTATTGTTAATTGACACGTTATACCATATTTAAATTGTATAAATTATCGCTGTAAGTAAGTGAAACTTGCAGATTATTGTTATTTCGTACATAGAACAATTTCTGTGTGGATTTTTATTGTTATTAGGTTCGACTGTGGTTCATATGAGCTGGAAAAAGGAAAACTACACTGGTTTTGGATAGTGAAGGAAGTCCACTTGAGACTTAGGTTTTTGCCGAATTTATTTACTGTCCAGAGCTACAGATTTCTGTCCAGGAGCTTCCGGAGTAAGTGATCTATAGTATTTTTTTCTTCTCTTTGAATTATTCAATTTGTAGTACATTTGATCACCTGCTTCGGATGTGACAGAAGTTCGATTTTCTGGTTTCCTTTTTTCATCATATTCACGCTATCACAGTTCTATATCGATTTTATTATATATATTGACAAATTATTATTATTAGTTAATTCCTTAATTTTCGTGTAAGTTCCAAGAGTGTAGATTTACCTTGGTTTTACGTATTTCCTGCCATTTTGAATTAGGCATAAGTTCATTCATTTTTGTCCGTCGGAAAGCGAAAGACATTATCGGCATTTCATATATTAATTTTTGCTATTTTTACCGTTAAACTATTAGTAAAATATTCTTTCTAAAAGGTCAATGCTCTTTCAAAAAAGAAAATAAAAATAATCCTGTACTTTAATACAATTTTGACACATTTCTACTGGGGAGTTCAACAAAAGAAAGTCAAGCAAATAAATTTTTTACAATAAAGTTTAATCACATCTCAACAAAAGTGGTTCCACAAAAACATCCAAGTCTTTAACTTGCCCACATCATAATTATTCATATTTCAATAAATAAGTATATCCCTTAAACACTACACACTGTACACACTTATTAACAGTTAAAACAACAACAATTCATAATACTTGGTCTATTTCGATTGAACATTCGAGTCCGGAGCATTATACATTAAACTTTGCTGGTGCTGGTGATGCTGAAGGGGAAGGGATATGGGTACAGAAACAGGTACCAAAACTGAAGCTCCTGTCATTGAAGTCGGCATGCCATGGATCGAAGTGGTGGTGCTGCTGACAGTGCTGGTGTTGTTGCCTTGGTACGAAATTGGTACCTAAAATGAACAAGAAAGTGTGTATACGTTTTTTTCCTTAGTTATTTTTACTATAGGTACTGAAACTTCTTGAAGTATATCTGCACGTGAGCGCCACCCTGTAAGTGGAAGTTTTCGTTACCACTACTTACGTTTACCTACATTTGCAAGCGGCTGGGTTTGGGATCCTTGCAGCAGACCTAATTTTGCCATTAGGAGTTGCTCGGAGACCCTCCGCAACTCCTGCTGCTGCTGGCCTATGATGGCTTGGAGTTCTGCGTGTTTCCTCTGCAAATCTGCCTGGAGTTGGCTCTGGGCCGGGGATATCACTAGATTGTCGACCTGCTGAAAAAAACAAGACAAAAGGCAATCAGTACCGCTTTGAGAAGTTGCTGAATAACTAGGAAGTATGAGCTGGACTGAGTGTTGACAAAACCGTTTAAAAACAAATTTAGAAGCAAGTTACAGTACTGACTTAAGGTATTGAGATAATTGATGTTTATGATACAATTTTTATTACTAGGAACAGCAGATTGCTCCAGCTTACAAAAATATAAAACCACACACATTTTTAGAGGTCGGCTCTGTGAGAGTTATGACGTAAATGCCAGAATCGGCTCCAGCTGCTATGGACAATATGACCATTTTTGTGCGTAATACACAATTTTAATTAGATTTCATGACATTGTTAATTGTTTTTTTTTTTGGAAAAAGAAGAGATACTTAATTAATGTTTGTTTTTTTTTTATTTCTGTAAGTACTGACTCCCACTTATCAACGACTTTACAAGACTTAGTTTCAAAATTTTTTCTCCACATATTTGCAAATATTTTAAATATTCCTCTACGTAATTTAATTAATGTTCGTTTTATTTTTCTTATTTCTGTAAGTACTGACTCACACTTATCCACCTTACAAAACTGAGTTTCAAAATTTTCTCTCCACTTATTTGCAATTATTTTAAATATTCCTCTACGTAATTTAATTATTGTTGTTTTTTTTTTATTTCTGTAAGTACTGACTCATACTTATCCACGACTTTACAAGACTGAGTTTCAAAATTTTTTCTCCACAGATTTGCAATCATTTTAAATATTTCTTTACGTAATTTAATTAATGTTCGTTTTATTTTTCTTATTTCTGTAAGTACTGACTCACACTTACCCACCTTACAAAACTGAGTTTCAAAATTTTCCCTCCACATATTTGCAATTATTTTAAATATTCCTCTACGTAATTTAATTCTTGTTTGTTTTTTTTATTTCTGTAAGTACTGACTCATACTTATCCACGACTTTACAAGACTGAGTTTAAAAAATTTTTCTCCACATATAATTACATATTTTAAATATTCCTCTACGTAATGTAACCAACGTTTGTTATATATATTTTTATTCTGCAAGTACTGACTCACACTTATCCACGACCTTACAAGATTGAGCTTGCGAATTTTTTTTCACATGTTAATTAATTTGTTGCTCTGCTTAATTTAACTAATGTTTGTTGTGCTTTTTCTAATTTCTGTAAGTACTGACTCACACTTATTCACGAATATCTTTACAAGACAGCTTCAGAATTTTATCCCCAAGTCTTGTTAATTTATTTAAGAGTTGCTCTACGTAATTTAACTAATGTTTGATGTATGTTTTATTAGTTCTATAAGTACTGACTCATACTTATCCACGACTTTACAAGACTGAGTTTCAAAATTTTTTCTCCACATATTTGCAATTATTTTAAATATTTCTCTACGTAATTTAACCAACGTTTGTTATATATTTTTTTATTTCTGTAAGTACTGACTTACACTTACCCACCTTACAAATCTGAGTTTCAAAATTTTCCCTCCACATATTTGCAATTATTTTAAATATTCCTCTACGTAATTTAATTCTTGTTTGTTTTTTTTTATTTCTGTAAGTACTGATTCATACTTATCCACGACTTTACAAGACTGAGTTTCAAAATTTTTTCTCCACATATAATTACATATTTTAAATATCCCTCTACGTAATGTAACCAACGTTTGTTATATATTTTTTTATTTCTGCAAGTACTGACTCACACTTATCCACGACCTTACAAGATTGAGCTTGCGATTTTTTTTTCACATGTTAATTAATTTGTTGCTCTGCTTAATTTAACTAATGTTTGTTGTGCTTTTTCTAATTTCTGTAAGTACTGACTCACACTTATTCACGAATATCTTTACAAGACTGAGCTTCAGAATTTTATCCCCAAGTCTTGTTAATTTATTTAAGAGTTGCTCTACGTAATTTAACTAATGTTTAATGTATGTTTTATTAGTTCTGTAAGTACTGACTCACACTTATCCAACTTACAAAACAGAGTTTCAAAATTTTCCCTCCACATATTTGCAATCATTTTAAATATTCCTCTACGCAATTTAATTCTTGTTCGTTTATTTTTATTTCTGTAAGTACTGACTCATACTTATCCACGACTTTACAAGACTGAGCTTCAAAATTTTTTCTCCACATATTTGCAATTATTTTAAATATTTCTCTACGTAATTTAACCAACGTTTGTTATATATTTTTTAATTTCTGTAAGTACTGACTCACACTTATCCACGACCTTTTTTAAGACTGAGCTTTAGAATTGTATCCCCATGTCTTGTTAATTAATTTAATCGTTGCTCTACGTAATTTAAATAATGTTTGATGTATTTTTTTATATCTGTCAGTAGGTAGTCAGTACTGACTCACGCTTATCCACCTAACAGAACTGAGTTTCAAAATTTTCCCTCCACATATTTGCAGTTACTTTAAATATTCCTCTACGTAATTGAACTAACGTTTGTAATATATTTTTTCTTTCTGTAAGTACTGACTCACACTTATCCACGACTTTACAAGACTGAGCTACAAAATTTTTTCTCCACATATTTGCAATTATTTTAAATATTCGTCTACGTAATTTAACCAACGTTTGTTATATATTTTTTTATTTCTGTAAGTACTGACTCACACTTATCCACGACCTTACAAGATTGAGCTTCCGAATTTTTTTTCACATGTTAATTAATTTAATTGTTGCTCTGCTTAATTTAACTAATGTTTGTTGTACTTTTTCTTATTTCTGTAAGTACTGACTCACACTTATTCAAGACTTTACAAGACTGAGCTTCAGAATTTTATCTTCATGTCTTGTTAATTAATTTTATCGTTGCTCTACGTAATTTAACTAATGTTTGATGTATTTTTTTAATTCTGCAAGTACTGACTCACACTTATCCACCTTACAAAATTGAGTTTCAAAATTTTCCCTTCACATATTTGTAATTATTTTAAATATTTCTCTACGTAATTTAATTAATGGGTGTTTAATTTTTTTATTTCTGTAGGTACTGACTCACGTCTCACACTTATAATCCAAGACTGAGGTACTGGATTTTCTCTCCACATGTTGCTAATTAATTTAATTGTTGCTCTGCTTAATTTAACTAATGTTTGTTGTGTTTTTTCTAATTTCTAAGTACTGACTCACACTTATTCACCAATTTCTTTACAAGACTGAGCTTCAGAATTTTATCCCCATGTCTTGTCAATTTCTTTTAGAGTTGCTCTACGTAATTTAACTAATGTTTGATGTATTTTTTATTAATTCTGTACTGTACTGACTCACACTTATCCACCTTACAAAACTGATTTTCCCTCCACATATTTGCAATTATTTTAAATATTCCTCTACGTAATTTAATTCTTGTTTTTTTTTATTTCTGTAAGTACTGACTCATACTTATCCACGACTTTACAAGACTGACTCTCAGAATTTTATCTCCATATCTTGTTAATTAATTTAATCGTTGCTCTACGTAATTTAACTAATGTTTTATTTTCTTTAATTTTTGTAAGTGCTGACTCACGCTTATCACCGACTTTACGAATTTAACTAATGTTTGTTGTGCTTTTTCTAATTTCTAAGTACTGACTCACACTTATTCACGAATTTCTTTACAAGCTGAGCTTCAGAATTTTATCCCCATGTCTTGTTAATTTATTTAAGAGTTGCTCTACGTAATTTAACTAATGTTTGTTGTGTTTTTTCTAATTTCTAAGTACTGACTCACACTTATTCACGAATTTCTTTACAAGCTGAGCTTCAGAATTTTATCCCCATGTCTTGTTAATTTATTTAAGAGTTGCTCTACGTAATTTAACTAATGTTTGTTGTGTTTTTTCTAATTTCTAAGTACTGACTCACACTTATCCACCTTACAAAACTGATTTTCCCTCCACATATTTGCAATTATTTTAAATATTCCTCTACGTAATTTAATTCTTGTTTTTTTTTTATTTCTGTAAGTACTGACTCATACTTATCCACGACTTCACAAGACTGAGCTTCAAAATTTTTTCTCCACATATTTGCAATTATTTTAAATATTTCTCTACGTAATTTAACCAACGTTTGTTATATATTTTTTTATTTCTGTAAGTACTGACTCACACTTATCCACGTCATTACAAGATTGAGCTTCCGAATTTTTTTTCACATGTTAATTAATTTAATTGTTGCTCTACTTAATTTAACTAATGTTTGTTGTACTTTCTTTTATTTCTGTAAGTACTGACTCATACTTATCCACGACTTTACAAGACTGAGCTTCAGAATTTTATCTTCATGTCTTGTTAATTAATTTAATCGTTGCTCTACGTAATTTAACTAATGTTAGATGCATTTTTTTATTTCTGCAAATACTGACTCACACTTATCCACCTTACAAAACTAAGTTTCAAAATGTTTCTACCACATATTTGCTATTATTTTAAATATTTTTCTTCGTGGTTTAATTAATGTTTGTTTTTTTTTATTTCTGTAAGTACTGACTCACACTTATCAACGACTTTACAAGACTTAGGTTCAAAATTTTTTCTCCACAGATTTGCAATCATCTTAAATATTCCTCTACGTAATTTAACTAAAGTCTGTTATGTATTTTTTTATTTCTGTAAATACTGACTCACACTTATCCACGACCTTACAAGATTGAGCTACCGGATTTTACCTTCACATGTTGTTAATTAATTTAATTGTTGCTCTACTTAATTTATCTAATGTTTCATGTGCTAAATAGGATTGCAAGAAACAACTACTCAGCGGGCAAAGGATTATAAGATTATTTCTCTTTCCCTTACCAGACATGGATCGGTTTCGAACTTATAAATCGAAATAATAAAATCTGCCATTGACTAGTTTGGTTTGCCTTTATTATTTGCCTTTTCAACATTCTGATTTCTATCTTTACCTGTATCGGTGACAAAATGGCGGGCGAGGCATAACTCGCCATCATCGACTGGACTGGAATTGCCGTGATGTACTGCGGTGGTTCCAAGAACTGCGTCGTTTGTATTTGCTGAGGCTGCTGGGTTTCTATCTGAAGCGGCTGCTGCTGCAAGTGAGGCTGCAGTTGCTCAGAAGAGTTCGATTGGCTCACATGGGCGTTGTTTGCTCTGGGTTTCTGAAAAAGATGTAGGTACCTAGTTTTATACAGGCTGGCGAGGTTTTGTTGAAATACCCTGTATATTTACCAGGATAATATTGGTGATATATATATATATATATATTGTCATTAAACTAAGATCTGCTATCAATTTTGGTTAGTAACATTGTTTCAGCTAGTCCGTCTCTGCATAACATGCATAACATCACAAATAACGCTTACCGTCGAGCGCGGCGTGGTCATAACCGACTGTCTCGAGCCGGGCGAATCCGCCGACATTGACGTACAGTCGGAACCAGGCCTATGACGCACGACGCTTTTGCTTGTACTCTTGCTGGGCCAGGGGAGCGCTGCTGAACCACCTCCGAGGGTCGGCGAGGATACCTCTGGATTTTCGAAACCGGCACTGTCTTCTTTTCGGTTCTGTTTCATGACGTCCATGTAACTAAAAAAAAAAAATTAATTGATACACGGGCGGTCCAACAAGTGCGTTCAAGCACAATAACTCGGTCATTATGGGAGTTGGAAAAAAATGTATATTCTGAAAAAACCGAAATTTTATAAAATCTTTTTTATTTTTTTCTGACGTTATTTGAAAACAAATTTTAAAACGAATAACGCTTCGTCACGGCTACTTTTTATCCTCTACAAGATGGCGCTGTCAAATTTGAAATCCGACGTTTCGTCTTCCAGAAACCATCATCAACTTATTTTTTTTAAATACGGAGCTGGATTTTTTATTTTATTTTTTGTTCGGATTTTCATTCGACTCCAAACCCCGGCTACTTACCTAACAACCCTATGCGTACACACTATAAACTCCGGCTTGGAGTTCCACTGATGGTAGGTGATATAGAACCTGGTCTGCAGCCAGATCCACTGCTGCCCCTTGGTGAGGAACCTGTAATAGCACGAGGTGCCCTCGCCCTTCTGCATCAGCGACTCGTGGCAGTTCACAACCTTGCTCAGATCGTCCACGTGGTAATAGTCGTAACCGGACGTCCCCAGCAGCTCGAACGGTAGATACCCAATGATGGGCGGCGCCCTGTGGTCGAGGAACAAGAACTTCCACTCCAGGCTGTGCCTCGAGGTGAACTCGCTCTTGATGGAGTCGACTAGAGGCATCTCCTTGATCAGCTGCGGGGTTTGGATCCTGCCTGTGCCGACGAAGACCAGTCTGAAAAAGGGACGTTAGGTACTGGTGTGGTGGTTTAGCAGTAGTGGGCAATGACGTACCTTGTGTCTGCTTCGCCTGAATAGCCGTTGTATCTGTCTTCGCCCTGTACCATGTCTTCGTCTGATCCTGAAAAAATTGGTTCTATAATATGAAGCATGTTGGGCGTCAAGGACTGTTTTTTTTAAACAAACAATTCAAGATAAACTGATTATATATTTTCTGCTGAGATTATGCGAAATTAAAACCATCTACTGCAACAAGGTGTTATTACGCAACGTTTCTAACAGAATACATTCATAATATTTACAGTAAATGCCTTGTAATTCTAACAGTAAACCTTGCGAATGCATTTTTCGTCCTTCAGCGAACCAAGACCAACCTCACGTGCATTATGTCATAGATCGGACGCTGGCATTCACGTGAATTATTTAATAAAGTTGCTGGATACGTAACAGGTAGTATCCGAGAAATTATATGAAGCGCCGTTTAAGACATTATTAATATTACAAAATAAATATATATAATAATTATTGAAATATATATATTTTTTCTCGTATATAATATTTCACTTACTTTACCTTTTCTCAGGCTCATCTGGGTTCCTTGAATATATTGAAATTTGATTTATTTACTTGATATTGCCTAAATGGATTTTATTTAATTTGTATTTTGTGTTGCCTAACTTACTGCATAAATTTTGTTAACTGTTAAATGTATACTAGGTTGCATATACTTCAGTATGGACAAACAAATAAAAGATCACTGCCTTATCTTTTCAACTATACCTTTAATTTATCCTTGAAATAAATTGCAGTTTTAAACATTCACAAATCGAAAACGTTAGTGATCGTTGAGTTTTGTGTACAACTAATATTATCCCTGATAACTTAAAATGAAGAATACGAGTGGCTATTTAAGAATTCTAGCATAATAATTGATTAAGTGCTCATAAATAGTTCACGTATGGCTTTGAATTTGTAAATTGCCTGCTGCGCAATATTTAAGGTTATGTCTATACTTATTAACTACAATACAACACACTTAATAGTGCTTCCTTGCAATGAACGTTCTTTTTGAATATTTTACGATTAATTAGGAATGTTTATGGTTCTCCGATTAGCAATTGAACTGTTTCCTTTTTCAACAGAAACTTCTTATATGTCTCGATAAGTAAATGACTTTGATTATTGATAAAATGACTTATGTTCAATTTATATGAAACATTAATTTCTTACTTTTCCTGTGTTTTCTTTCTGTTTTTCAAACTGGTTATGTTAATTTTCTTGTCTGTTTCAGGTACACCAGGCTGCATATACCTTTCTTTTGACTTTTCATATCTTGACATTCGAGCTTTTGAACTGGATCGGGATGGATTTTCAATAAACGCTGGTTTTTACCATAATCACTTCAATTTTTGGTTTTCCTCTATTTTTCTTTTCCAAACATGATGCTTTTTTTCTGCAGAAATTGTCATTATTTTGTTGCTTTGAATTCTTTTTTAATGTTTCATGTAAAATCTGTCATTATTTTTATTTTTCTGTCATTATCGTTGACCTATGTATTTAATTATGGACTTGTGTCCTTTTTTGCATATACTTCAGTAGGGACAAATAAATAAAAGATCACTGCCTTATCTTTTCAGCTATACCTTTAATTTATCCTTGAAATAAATTGCAGTTTTAAACATTCACAAATCGAAAACGTTAGTGATCGTTGAGTTTTGTGTACAACTAATATTATCCCTGCTAACTTAAAATGAAGAATACGAGTGGCTATTTAAGAATTCTAGCATAATAATTGATTAAGTGCTCATAAATAGTTCACGTATGGCTTTGAATTTGTAAATTGCCTGCTGCGCAATATTTAAGGTTATGTCTATACTTATTAACTACAATACAACACACTTAATAGTGCTTCCTTGCAATGAACGTTCTTTTTGAATATTTTACGATTAATTAGGAATGTTTATGGTTCTCCGATTAGCAATTGAACTGTTTCCTTTTTCAACAGAAACTTCTTATATGTCTCGATAAGTAAATGACTTTGATTATTGATAAAATGACTTATGTTCAATTTATATGAAACATTAATTTCTTACTTTTCCTGTGTTTTCTTTCTGTTTTTCAAACTGGTTATGTTAATTTTCTTGTCTGTTTCAGGTACACCAGGCTGCATATACCTTTCTTTTGACTTTTCATATCTTGACATTCGAGCTTTTGAACTGGATCGGGATGGATTTTCAATAAACGCTGGTTTTTACCATAATCACTTCAATTTTTGGTTTTCCTCTATTTTTCTTTTCCAAACATGATGCTTTTTTTCTGCAGAAATTGTCATTATTTTGTTGCTTTGAATTCTTTTTTAATGTTTCATGTAAAATCTGTCATTATTTTTATTTTTCTGTCATTATCGTTGACCTATGTATTTAATTATGGACTTGTGTCCTTTTTTGCATATACTTCAGTAGGGACAAATAAATAAAAGATCACTGCCTTATCTTTTCAGCTATACCTTTAATTTATCCTTGAAATAAATTGCAGTTTTAAACATTCACAAATCGAAAACGTTAGTGATCGTTGAGTTTTGTGTACAACTAATATTATCCCTGCTAACTTAAAATGAAGAATACGAGTGGCTATTTAAGAATTCTAGCATAATAATTGATTAAGTGCTCATAAATAGTTCACGTCTGGCTTTGAATTTTTAAATTGCCTGCCGCTTAATATTTAAGGTTATGTCTATAGTTATTAACTACAATACAACACACTTAATAGTGCTTCCTTGCAATGAAAGTCCTTTTTGAATATTTTACGATTAATTATTAATGTTTATGGTTTTCAATTAGCAATTGAACTGTTTCCTTTTTCAACAGAAACTTCTTATATGTCTCGGTAAGTAAATGACTTTGATTATTGATAAAATGATTCTTATTATGTTCAATTTATATGAAACATTAATTTCTTACTGTTCCTGTGTTTTCTTTCTGTTTTTCAAACTGGTTATATTAATTTTCTTGTCTGTTTCAGGTACACCAGGCTGCATATACCTTTCTTTTGACTTTTCATATCTTGACATTCGAGCTTTTGAACTGGATCGGGATGGATTTTCAATAAACGCTGGTTTTTACCATAATCACTTCAATTTTTGGTTTTCCTCTATTTTTCTTTTCCAAACATGATGCTTTTTTTCTGCAGAAATTGTCATTATTTTGTTGCTTTGAATTCTTTTTTAATGTTTCATGTAAAATCTGTCATTATTTTTATTTTTCTGTCATTATCGTTGACCTATGTATTTAATTATCGACGTGTGTCCCTTTTTGCATATACTTCAGTAGGGACAAATAAATAAAAGATCACTGCCTTATCTTTTCAACTATACCTTTAATTTATCCTTGAAATAAATTGCAGTTTTAAACATTCACAAATCGAAAACGTTAGTGATCGTTGAGTTTTGTGTACAACTAATATTATCCCTGCTAACTTAAAATGAAGAATACGAGTGGCTATTTAAGAATTCTAGCATAATAATTGATTAAGTGCTCATAAATAGTTCACGTCTGGCTTTGAATTTTTAAATTGCCTGCTGCTTAATATTTAAGGTTATGTCTATACTTATTAACTACAATACAACACACTTAATAGTGCTTCCTTGCAATGAACGTTCTTTTTGAATATTTTACGATTAATTAGGAATGTTCGTGGTTCTCCGATTAGCAATTGAACTGTTTCCTTTTTCAACAGAAACTTCTTATATGTCTCGGTAAGTAAATGACTTTGATTATTGATAAAATGATTCTTATTATGTTCAATTTATATGAAACATTAATTTCTTACTTTTCCTGTGGTTTCTTTCTGTTTTTCAAACTGGTTATGTTAATTTTCTTGTCTGTTTCAGGTACACCTGGCTGCATATACCTTTCTTTTGACTTTTCATATCTTGACATTCAAACTTTTGAACTGAATCGGGATGGTTTTTCAATAAACACTGGTTTTTACCATAATATATATTATATATTTATATATTCGTAAAAATATATATATATATATATTTTTACAAAGATATATATATTTATAAAACTTATAAATACTTTAACAAAATAAATATATTTAATGAAATAATATATATATTTCAATAATTATTATATATATTTGTAATACTAATAATGTCTTAAACGGCGGCCTCATAAAATTAAGTCGTTTGCAAAAAGTTTTCGTTGACATGAAGAAAAAATATAAAATATCGATGAACTACTTACTGAAATATCCGACGAAATGCACCAATTCGTAGGTAGGGGGTTTTTGGGCGTCGGGCCCTCCTCGCCGGAGGTGGCAGGAAAAGACGACTTGCTTCTCTTCCTCGGACGGACTGACCAGCACGTTGTATAGGTTCGTTTGTTCGTCTTCACTAGCCAGATCGTATATCGTCGTATTGAGCACGTCACTCTGCAAAGAGAACAAAACGTGAAAATAAAATTACTATGTAGATTGTAGAATATTCTACTTACTGGCAGGTGACCTAAGAGTGAGGCAATACTTTCTGAAGCGTAATAAATATGACCAGATCCGGAGAATACCATAATAAAGCCGTCGACGGCTTCTAAAACTAAGTGGGTGAATTCTTCGTTCGTTAGGAAAGTGGGCTTCCAGTCCTCTTGGATTTCGTTTATCCGAGATCGAACGGCAACCTCTGTAACAGAATAGGAGCCTATGTTATTAAATTGTGACCTCAGGGTGTTGGTCCAGGCATTTGGACTGACCACTTACCGTTGTGATTCTTCAAGAAAGAGATGGTGGACTTGAGAACCGTTGATTTGTCCATCTTCCTACCACCCGTGGATACCATTGAGCTTAATTCGTTGACGAGGAGATTGAATTGATCCCTTCTCTTCTTCTCACTTAAATTTCTTGATTTCCTATCAACAAAAAGCCAGTTTTCAAGCAGGTCTTCCAGATGTCTTCCGTCTACTTACCGTTTCGAATCTTTGTCGTCGGAATCATCATCCATTGTATCACTGGAAATGAAACAAGAATTATAACACAGTGTTTATAAACTTCACCATGTAACGATTTAAGTTGCAATTCGTTACAGCAGGTTATAGTTTCTATTTTGCGTATTAAAATATGACTCCTCACAACTGAATAACCCTGTATTCGCATTTGATCGGTATGTGGTAGAAAAAATACAACAAAAACGACACAGCGGATGAACGCTGTGGACGAGGCTTGTCCCGGGCTAGGGAGTTCGTCTTTTGCCTTTCGAATTTTACCTAGGTAAGTCATACATTTCTTGTAGTCGCTTAAATATCTCTATTCATAAAATTTGCTTATTAATTATTGCTTCAGCTTTATTATGCTATAGTAAAAATAATAATTTGTCAAATTAATTACCGTATTTCGTATTATTTCCATATTTTGAATTATTTTCAGATAATTACCTAGTAGCACTGCTATTTTTAAGCACGTGGATGGGTATTCCCATTCCGTTTTACCGTATCTTGTCTAAAGTAGACGTTTTCGTGGTTCAATTATTGTTAATTGACACGTTATACAATATTTAAATTGTATAAATTATCGCTGTAAGTGAAACTTGCAGATTATCGTTGTTTCGTACATAGAACAATTTCTGTGTGGATTTTTATTGTTATTAGGTTCGACTGTGGTTCATATGAGCTGGAAAAAGGAAAACTACACTGGTTTTGGATAGTGAAGGAAGTCCACTTGAGACTTAGGTTTTTGCCGAATTTATTTACTGTCCAGAGCTACAGATCTCAGCCCAGGAGCTTACAAAGCACACGGGGTAAGTGGTCTATAGTATTTTTTTCTTCTCTTTGAATTAATCAATTTGTAGTACATTTGATCACTTGCTTCGGATGTGACAGAAGTCCGATTTTCTGGTTTCCTTTTTTCATCATATTCACGCTATCACAGTTCTATATCGATTTTATTATTGACAAATTATTATTATTAGTTCATTCCTTAATTTTCGTGTAAGTTACAAGAGTGTAGATTTACCTTGGTTTTACGTATTTCCTGCCATTTTGAATTAGGCATAAGTTCATTCATTTTTGTCCGTCGGAAAGCGAAAGACATTATCGGTATTTCATATATTAATTTTTGCTATTTCTACCGTTAAACTATTAGTAAAATATTAGCTTGAAATCTTTATGTGTGCTAAAATTTCGAATTTATTTCAAAATTGCGATTATTGTTACCAATTATTTTGTTATTAATATTAAATATCTGAATCTTTAGAGTTATTACTTCATTAACGTTTCTAAGTTTAAATTGTCCCGTACAAATCTGACATTAAATTATAGTCCTTTAAAAATTACAGTCTCCTCATGGTTTTCAACCTATAAAACAAATTCAATCAAGTTATAATTTGTTAACGAACTAATAGTGAAGTTTTGCAACCTTACTAAATTTTAATCTGTTGTCCGCGTACATTGTCTTTTGTGTTTTTAATTTTGATTAATTTTAAAATTAATTAATAACAATAAATAAATTCAACTACATGTATTTTTACATAAAATTTATTAGTTTTCTAAAAAAATGGACAAATTTTTCATTAATGCTAATTTTGACAAACCTTTGGTATTTATAGAAATTCTTGTGGCCTGATGATGTGATGTCATATATCGATCACGAAACCGGTTGCAATAAAAAAGAATTTTGTGGGAACAAGACCTTTGTGTTTTTCTTCTTTAATTTATGTTTACCTAACCATAAATTATCTATATATGAAAGTAATCCTTCCTATATAGGTATAAAATTATTGAATAAATTGCCAGATAATATAATCTAAATAATTTTCAAAGTTTTAAAAATAATGTTAAGCATTTTCTTATCACCAACTGTTTTTATAGTGTTAATGAATATCTTGAAATTGAATGACTGTTTATTAATATGTAGAATTGCTAAAATATTGTACTCGTTTATTTTGTATATATAGATCTATCATTTGTTTATATATAGATACATATTTTTAGTGACCTTGATTACTCGATGTGTAAATTTAATTTAAATGTTATTTTATTTTGTAACTGATATGACGTATCCTATACCAAATGTAATGGTCTATTGGATTTAATAAATTATTATTATTATTATTATTATTAATAGAGCCGGAGATATTTAAAAAATAGTGTAGCGATGCACTCGAAATGCATAAAAAATGCACTTTTATGCGCTTTTCTCGCGAAGCCCCAGCCCGATTTTGCTAATTTTTTCGGTTTTCGACTCATTTGCATGTATAATAAGAAAACAAAGAAAAAAATTGAACTTCCCGATTACATCAGTTTTCATCAATTATTTTGACTAATTAGTCAGTAATTACCCTCAATTATAGCACAATATGGCGTTCGTTTATCAAGAGACTTCAGTGTTGCGTCGATCAAAATGGTAGACATTTTGAGCAATTATTAGGCTAGTTTCATTATCGTTAAAAAAATTATTCCCCAAAAATCGTTCCTAGTTATTAAAAGAAAGTACATGATATCAAAATGTGAGAAATTATATGCGGCGCTATATCCATGTAAGAAAATTAGAGGTGAAAAAATTGAAAAAAATGTAAAATAATAGACCAAAGCGTAGATTTTAATGCTAAAAAAAGAGCACCTTATTTTACGAAAGAATTATTCAAATAATCATATCTCAAAAACCGTTTGAAATAAAAATAAAGTGTATTATATTAAAATGTGGGGAATTGCTTTATTCATGTAAAAAAATATAGGCATTCCATTTAAAAAATTTAAAAAATATAATTAAATATCAATTTATTAAAAAAATGGGCTTCAGTAAAAACATCATTATCAAATACCATCCTACATTTTAAGAAAAAACAATTAATAAAATTGACGAAAAAACAGAAAAAACATCCCGTTAGCCCATTGAAATCTGTCATATTAATAAATGATAACTATAATAAAGAGAAATTTGCAACAAATAAAAGAGCAGAACAAGAAAAATTATTACCCAATGCCAATGAAATATTTAGTCAAACTTGGTACAAGGGGATTTTCGATGATGCTGAATACGAGCCTAAAATCAAAATTTCTATAAAAAAATCGCTTTTTTGAAAGCTCAACCCCAATTTTCCCCACAGAGCGCGCGCCAATGAGCAAAATCAAAGTTCAACGCGTCAAAACAACATTTTGAGTATATACTTCCAACCTAAATTTGAAGTTGATCTGTTTTTTAATTCCTGAGATACGAAGGTGTACTCAATGAAAGTGGATCACCCTGTATGTTTCTTCTAATTACAATCTCCAGCCCATTCGTTCCATTTCCATTGTCATTTGCCTGACCTTAAAATAAACGACGAATATAATAGGTACGCATTTTCAATAAATGGCGGAGGTGCCAGGAAGAATACTTTTATATTTTCCATCCACATCGTTCGCCAGCGATACTCCTTCGCAGGTAATCTATTTTTAATCGCACGACAGATTTGCATAACTTCAGCTTGCACCTAGATTTTATTACTTGACGACCTTAAATTTTTCCCGGTAGAATAACGGTATCTTTATCAAGCGTGAATAAATAATTGGTATGTTTTAATAAAATATTAACATTGTGGATTTTTGTGCAAGATATAAGTACAATATATCTTGTGATGCCAGTTCCTTAATTTTTAAGTGCAAGGAACACCACTTGTTTGGTTCTTTGGGGTGAGAACGTTTAGGAGTAGCTAACAGATGGAGATACGGTTATTTATCCAGGGGTCGTAAGATGAATGTCTTGTCAACTGGACTTGGACAATTTCTCAAACGGGTTAATTAGAAATAAAAAACTGAAATAATAACTCGTGAATTTTAACTATGTATACCAACGTATTTATTTATTAGAACAGTAATGAATAAATAAATAAACAGGATATTTCAGCGACTTTGCAGTCGAGTGTGTACAAATTTGATAACGATAATAAATATGCGAGCTGGTAATCAAGAGTATATACGCGTGAATATGATTTAATTGCGGACGGCGGTGAGTTTTGATAACCGGTGTCTGTTTTGCGGCTGAAACGATTTCGGACGGCAAGCAAACGGTATTTCCAACAGGATAGAGTATGAACGGCGGGCCGTCGGTTAGCTATAGATATTCTTGTCTACACAGAGGGTTTTACAATACGGCGAACTACTGCCACAAACTTAGAGCTATTTAACAAGGACTATTTTTCGTAAGTTAAGTTTTCCGGTAAAACTTTATGCACTGAGGCCTTAAAGATTGCCCGACCGAGCAAATCTAACCAGCCGATGCATATTTTATGAAACAAAATACAAATGGAGGAATTACTAATTAGCTCCAGTTTGATTTAGTAGTGTAATATACAGCGATACTCACGAACAATAAGATCTCTGAATATCTATACTTAACTGAAGGCGGTACGGACGGATAGTAGCGGACCACGGTGTATTCTTACCAATATTATTTTCAAGAAAATTTATTACTATAATTCGGAGCGGCGGTTACGGACGGAAGTGAAAACGGTGAAAGTTTCGGGTTGATCTTGGACTGATCTTGAACTGATGCGGACTGAACGTTCCTCCGGCGTTTTATTACTTTTATGACGTATCCAGACGGTGCGTTAAAGGGGCGTACTGATTTGACTCGTACTCGTACTCACAACGTTACTTACTGAGGTCGAGCGTATTATGTAATTAGCAACATTGACTCGTAGCATCAATAACCGGAAATGGGTTGCCTGCAATTTCTAGACTATATTGCAAAAAGAAACGGATTAAAACGGACACGGATTAATATTTTAACCCAAGTGACGGTAATATTTAAAGCAAAAACGGACATTCCTTGACTGGAAAAATCACTTCGTTACAATCTAGAGAGAGGACAAAGTTCGCCGGTGCGAAAATTAATTCGTACAAATATTATCCCAACGGTTATCGCTTCTAGAAGACGATGTTAAACGTAGGGTCAATGTAACAAATGTTGAGAATGCCTCCAGAGATAACTCAAACTGTTATGCTGAAACTACCAGATTACTACAGCATGTTAATGATTGTTTACTTGTGAGTTAATTGCCTTATTTATTTATTCAAAAATAGATCCGTCAATGCCACAATTGGAACACACACATTTTATTCCAACACAACCAAAATATTTTGCTACAGAATTACTGATAAGTTCACTCGAGATTACTTCGTGTTAGCTTTTCCCAAATAAACTACTGTGCAAAACTTCCGAGACGCCTAAAAAAGCACTATATAACAAGCTGTAACTTTAACATTTTTTTGTCAATTTTAAATATTTAAATTTCTAGGATCTATCAGACTCGATACATTATTGGTCAAAAAAATTATTTTTTGCAAGACCCGAAAGAAAAAAACCGCAAAAAATTACTGAACGTCAATGGCGAAGAGGTCAAGGATGGGACTTTACGACACCAGGTCAATATTTAATATTAACAAAAAAATCTTAAAGTTACAGCTTGTTACATATAGCGCTTTTTTTAGGTGTCTCGGGAAGTTTTGCACACTGCAAGTGTACAAACTTAAATACAACACACAGTTCTTTCCTCTGGCTCAAAAACAATAATAATATTTATTTACAAATTTATGAAAAGTACAAAAATTATTCTAGTTAAAATTTTCACACACTTTTCTATGACGCGCCGTTTAAGACATTATTAGTATTACAAATATATATAATAATTATTGAAATATACAGGGTGTTCCAGTTATTTGTAGCAGGACTTTGACAGTCGATAAACATTTGAAAATTATTAAAAAAAGTTCATATAAACATAGGTTGAGAAATGCTTAGTTTTCGAGATACAGGGTGTTAAAGTTTGAAAATAAATATGGATTTATATTTATATTTCCAGAATGCTAAGAAGTATCAAATCCAAACTTACCAATTCTTTACATACAATTTAGAGGCCTATTTTAGAATAACAAACTACTACTTTACTTAACCATGGGCGTAGATATATGGATTTACTAAGGTTCTTTTTTACAAAAAAGTAGTACGCCACTGATATTTTCCCATGTTTCTAGTTTAATTCGATAAAGCTAGAAAAACCAAAAATTTAATGTCTCTTGGCACTTTTTGATATGACAAGCCGTTGTTCAGAAAATTTACATTTAATCTTTTGATGCACGCCTCTGGACGAATTTTAGACAAACTTGAAGTCGCTCAGAATTTCACCAAATTTGATGGTGCAAAAAGTCTCTTAAAAAGAAAGAATGAACCATTTAAAATATTTATTGTAAAAGTTTATTATCATGTAAATCAAAATTTTTATAACACAAATGTATTAAAACGCAACGGTCGAACTAAAATAAATGATTAGAAACACAAACACAAAAGCTAGCAACATGTAAAAGTGTCTTACTTCATTACAAGCATCTTTAGCGATGTTTCATTCTTTCTTTTTAAAAGACTTTTCGTACCATCAAATTTGGTGAAATTCTGAGCGACTTCAAGTTTGTCTAAAATTAGTCCAGAGGCGTGCATCAAAAGATTAAATGTAAATTTTCTGAACAACGGCTTGTCATATCAAAAAGTGCCAGGAGACATTAAATTTTTGTTTTTTCTTGCTTTATTGAATTAAACTAGAAACATGGGAAAATATCAGTGGCGTACTACTTTTTTGTAAAAAAGAGCCTTAGCAAATCCATATATCTACGCCCATGGTTAAGTAAAGTAGTAGTTTGTTATTCTAAAATAGGCCTCTAAATTGTATGTAAAGAATTGGTAAGTTTGGATTCGATACTTCTTAGCATTCTGGAAATATAAATATAAATCCATATTTATTTTCAAACTTTAACACCCTGTATCTCGAAAACTAAGCATTTCTCAACCTTTGTTTACGTGAACTTTTTTTAATAATTTTCAAATGTCTATCGACTGTTAAAGTCCTGCTACAAAAAACTAGAACACCCTGTATATTTATAAAACATAAATATTTTAACAAAATAAATATATTTAATGAAAAAATATATATATTTCAATATCATATATATTTGTAATACTAATAGTGTCTTAAACGGCACCTCATACATTTTACAAAACCTGAGTCGACCCTGGTGGGGCTCGTTTTGTATCGAATTTTTTTTTTACTCCTGAAAAGTGAACAGTGGGCATATTAAAGGACTAGTCTGATAATACAATAACAAAAATATGTAACACGAATTCAGTTTTTCTCATTATTTCAGAGCTGACTAGATTTACAGGGGGGATTTTTAAGTAACTGCGTCCCTTTTAATATAAACAAATTGAGGCCATTCTACATCAATAGGAAGTGAAACAAGATAAGCTTTGAAAACTCGGAGCTCAAAATAAACAAAAAAGCTTTTCAATAAGGAAACAAATACAAACTGGAAGTGAACAAAATTGACAAACGTGACGTTTATAGTAAATATAAATTCTCACCCAACATTCATAATTATAATCAATGTAATCACTATACTGCACTGTCGTGCGGGCACACGACTCATGAAAAATGCACATGCTTTTATTTTATGTATCTACGAAAATGAAAAGGAACAACAAAATTTGTTATACAGTTTTGACCACTGTTATTGATCATGTTCAAGATGTTATTCTGTAGTCTTATCACTATAGCCTTAAATAAGTATCATTAAAAATGTGACAAAAACATTTTTGCCTGTTATGAGATTTGCTACGTCGAATGGGTTGCGTTCGCCAACGGCTTTCTGAAATTTCAGTCGTAGAATATAAACAAACTTTTACTGAAGAATAATATTAATTAGAACTTCGTATAATAGTAGGAGAGCCCTCGGTCAGGATTTTCGACCTCATCGCGACACGAGGTTTCTATTTTTTTTCAGTAGTTCATATCAATATGAAAAAGAAATTCTATTGCGACTAAATAAATCCTCCTTTCCGCAACGTGCAACGTCCTGGGACTTTGCATCATAAATAAAACTTGTTTCTTTCGACTCGAACTAATCATTTTTCATGAAATTACCCGGGTCGTGATAACTCGAAATTTTGGTCGAGGGCTCTCCTACTTATTTGGAGATAATTTTAAAAATTTGCATTTTTATACAGGGTGATTCACGAGGAAAGGGACAAAATGTTATGGTAGATAGAGTTCACTTAGGTGAATTAGAAATGACTATTGGAAAAAGCCGGAGCCTTTTTTTTTATTGAACTACACAGGGTGATTTATGAGTTTTGCCCAATATTTCTTAAGGCAATATCTTTTAAGCTAATCACTAGAATCAGCTCGTATTGTGGGTATATAGTATACTATTAATTGTCAATTTACATGCATAATCAATGACAGAAAATTCCAGGGCCGGCTCAAATAATTTTTATTTTTAGGGCTTCTATGAAAAAATTCACCCTGTGTACGTGATTTTTAAATTCTAATACTGAATTATGAAACTACATATAAAAATGATCGAGAACATGTATTTTGTTGTTTTGCCACACTTTGGGCGAATTTTAAATAAACGATCAATTTTCGTCAAAATCGAAGGTATGCACAAAATAAATTTATAAAATTACATTTTTCTCTCTTATTCAAACTAAAATATTTGTTATACAAAATTTTGTGATTTCATGGTTGATTAATATGAAATAAATAATCAAAAATAAATAATTTCAACATCAGATTAAGTAATTTTTATTTGTGAGGTTTCTGTGAAAAAAATCAGTCTGCATACATTTTTCTCAAATTCTGATAATAAATTGTGGAACTACATTTAAAAAAACCGCTGCCAATTATGGGATCAAAACTTCCTCACCGTGTGGTGGAGTTTATAACAAAAATAATTTTTGACGTATTTTGTTTTTTGACTCATTTTGTTTTTTTGTACGTATTTTGTTTTTTTGGCGTATTTTGTGTATTTCAACATTTGGACACTATATTATAACGAGTTGTATATCAGATCCTATTTATAATCTTTCATCACGAATAAATTTTTTTGTAAAGTTAGAAGTAGAAATGTTTGGGTCCGGTAGACCCCATTCCAGTGGACCGATTTTGCTCATCAACGAACTCAATCTTTTCCTTGACCTCTAGAATGTGTGTACCAAATTTGAAAGCTTTATTTCAAAAAAAGAAAATTTTTGTGTATCGTCATAATTCGTCGAGAATCGTCCAGAAATGCATTATAAATTTTAAAAAAAATTTTCCGAATACATATCTTCCTCACTTTTGGTGAGGAAGTAATTAAAGAATTTGTTTATTTTTTTATCACAGTACATCAATAAACAGAACATTAATAATCCTGTCGTTATTAGGAAAGCCGTAGGAAATTTAATTTTACGACAAAGAAAATGTAGGGAGGCAGAAGGTTTTCATTTTGAAAATAAGTTATAAGGTTTTATGTTCTGTGAATTTGTTGTTTATAATGTTCTGTTTATTGATGTATTGTGATAAAAAATAAATAATTTCGTTAATTTTTAAATGTAGTTCCACAATTTATTATCAGAATTTGAGAAAAATATATACTTACAGACTGATTATTTCCAGAAACCTCAGAAATAAAAATCTGATGTTGAAATTATTTATTTTTGATTATTTATTTCATATTAATCATGCATGAAATCACAAAATTTTTTATAACAAATATTTTAGTTTGAATAAGAGAGAAAAATGTAATTTTATAAATTTATTTTGTGCATACCTTCGATTTTGGCGAAAATTGATCGTTTATTTAAAATTCGCCCAAAGTGCGGCAAAACAACAAAATACATGTTTTCGATCATTTTTGTATGTAGTTTCATTATTCAGTATTAGAATTTAAAAATCACGTACACAGGGTGAATTTTTTCATAGGAGCCCTAAAAATAAAAATTAGTTGAGCCGGCCCTGGAATTTTCTGTCTTTGATTATGCATGTAAATTGACAATTAATAGTATACTATATACCCACAATACGAGCTGATTCTAGTGATTAGTTTAAAAGATATTACCTTAAGAAGTATGTATTGGGCAAAACTCATAAATCACCCTGTAGTTCAATAAAAAAAAGGCTCAGGCTTTTTTTAATAGTCATTTCTAATTCCCCTAAGTGAACTCTATCTACCATAAAATTTTGTCCCTTTCCTCGTGAATTACCCTGTATTTTCTACATAAAGGGAAAATAGTTAAAATAATACAATATTAAACTTTATTATTCACTGTATCGTCATCGTCATCTACTATTTCAGTTTCCTCTTAAATTTCCTCAGTAATTTTTTCTTTAAAATAAAATTCTTTATTTTTACTTCGTTCACAAGCTTCGCTTTTTGGGCTCACGTTAGTTGAATTCAGGGGAAAATTCTGGATTTCTTTCCATCCGACTATAAACAATCCCGAAACGTGCTCTCGAAACGAAAATTGGGAGCTGAAATACTGCCGCATTGTGACGTCAAAGTACCTCAGGTGTTTGTTTACAAATCGAGTAAGAGTGTTATTTAAACGTGGGGTACGGCGAACAATTCAGTTATTAGCTCCAATATGCGGTAAACAGTGTTTAGTAAATGTCACGTTACGATTATTAGTGTGGAATTTCCGCGGCAATAAACCATATTAATTAAAGGCGTGGGTAGGTCGAAATTTCTCGAATAATAGCACAGCCCTTCATCACGTGCAAATGCCTTTAAGGCTAGGATTTAATAGTCTACTATGCTTTGTATGGTTGCCTAACGCGGGTAGACGATCACTGGCTGGTCCGGCCTGGAAGACAATGCAGATAACAAATTTTTGTTTTGTTTTGAGGGTTCACGCTACTCGCCGTCAGATGCCGGCATGTAACGTGTTTATAATATTGTGTATTATACCACTATGTTTGCATTGAATAAAGGAATATATTCCTTTATTCAATGCTTATAGCCTGTATTTGTGCTCTTTTGGACTAATAAAGTACTACTAGTGCTACTACTACTACATGCTGACATCTCCAGAGTGATAGACCAAGTTGTAATGCAATATTGTTCTGTAATTTGCCTAGTTTCGGGCGCTATTTCAGCAATGCAAATGACTACTTGACCTAAAAATGTGAAAATTCTCCTTTGAGGGTCAATTTCACGAAAGATACGTTAATTTGAGCGACAATATTTGGTGAGCTTTTAAGTAACACTTTGTACTCGGCCGTAAGTTAATTTCTTTTTACATAAAAAATACAAAATTGTAAATACAAGCGATTGAATGAGTTGCCTACGTATTGCCAATATTATGTACAGTCTTATTTTTTCCTTCTCAATTATAGATAAGAATGGTAATTTCAATACCTCACGGCCATTTACACTTTTTTCTGCAAAATTAGACACATTAATTTTCAAAATCCGTGTATTAGTTTCTGCAAAATTTACTCCTAAAGAAATAGCGGTTAATATCAGAGGAGTAAATCGCAACCTTAAGCGTATATCAAATATCATCAAATTCCATCAAATCAAATAAATATTTGCAAAAATTAAAAATATAAAATATTTAAAATAGTATTACTTCTATTCCTAATATAAACTGGTGCACAATTGAAGTGGATATTGGGAAAATATGGGCAATATTTGAATACCTCACATAAATAAAAATAATCTGTTGGTTTCCAATTATCTCTTCTCATTTTGATAAACCATTCTTTTCTCCTTGCTGTGTCTCTGGGGAAGCGTTTCATTAAAAAGTCCTTTTTTGCAGAGTTACTGCAATTTACTGCTGCACAACCAGGCATTTCGCCCCTAACTCTAAAAAGCAATAAAATTCGTTTGCATGGTATTTCTCACAAATGCATTAGCTACGATAATTAACAAAAATTACTAGTTTTCAATTAGATTTAAAATTAATATATATTGCCGAAACGGTTTCAGAATTTTTTAGTTACATATCTCTATTATTAATCGAGATACATTTTTTTGGAAAAAAAAACGATTAATTTGTTATTGGGAGAGTCACGATATACAGGGTGATTCACGAGGAAAGGGACAAAATGTTATGGTAGATAGAGTTCACTTAGGTGAATTAGAAATGACTATTAAAAAAAGCCTGAGCCTTTTTTTTATTGAACTACAGGGTGATTTATGAGTTTTGCCCAATACATACTTCTTAAGGTAATATCTTTTAAACTAATCACTAGAATCAGCTCGTATTGTGGGTATATAGTATACTATTAATTGTCAATTTACATGCATAATCAAAGACAGAAAATTCCAGGGCCGGCTCAACTAATTTTTATTTTTAGGGCTCCTATGAAAAAATTCACCCTGTGTACGTGATTTTTAAATTCTAATACTGAATTATGAAACTACATACAAAAGTGATTGAAAACATGTATTTTGTTGTTTTGCCGCACTTTGGGCGAATTTTAAATAAACGATCAATTTTCGCCAAAATCGAAGGTCTGCACAAAATAAATTTATAAAATTACATTTTCCTCTCTTATTTAAACTAAAATATTTGTTATACAAAATTTTGTGTTTTCATGGTTGATTAATAGGAAATAAATAATCAAAAATAAATAATTTCAACATCAGATTAAGTAATTTTTATTTCTGAGGTTTCTGTGAAAAATCAGTCTGTATACATTTTTCTCAAATTCTGATAATAAATTGTGGAACTACATTTAAAAATTAACGAAATTATTTATTTTTTATCACAATACATCAATAAACAGAACATTATAAACAACAAATTCACAGAACATAAAACCTTATAACTTATTTTCAAAATGAAAGCCTTCTGCCTCCCTACATTTTCTTTGTCGTAAAATTAAATTTCCTACGGTTTTCCTAATAACGGCAGGATTATTAATGTTCTGTTTATTGATATACTATGTGATAAAAAAATAAACAATTTCGTTAATTAGGTACTTTCTCACCAAAAATGAGGAAGATATGTATTCGTGAAAAAATTTTTGAAAATTTGTATTGCATTTCTGGACGATTCTCTACGAATTATGACGATACACAAAAATTTTCTTTTTTTAAAATAAAGCTTTCAAATTTGGTACACACGTTCTAGAGGACAAGGAAAGATTGGGTTCGTTGATGAGCAAAATCGGTCCACTGGAATGGGGTCTACCGGACCCCAACATTTCTATTTCTAACTTTACAAAAAAATTTATTCGTGATGAAAAATTATAAATAGGATCTGATATACAACTCATTATAATATTGTGTCCAAATGTTGAAATACACAAAATACGCCAAAAAAACAAAATACGTACAAAAAAGACAAAATGCGTCAAAAAACAAAATACGTCAAAAATTACTTTTGTTATAAACTCCACCACAGGGTGAGGAAATTTTGATCCCATAATTGGCAGCGGTCTTTTTTAATGTAGTTCCATAACTTATTATCAGAATTTGAGAAAAATGTATACAGACTGGTTTTTGTCACAGAAACCTCAGAAATAAAAATTACTTAATCTGATGTTGAAATTATTTATTTTTGATTATTTATTTCATATTAATCAACCATGAAATCACAAAACTTTGTATAACAAATATTTTAGTTTGAATAAGAGGGGAAAATGTAATTTTATAAATTTATTTTGTGCATACCTTCGATTTTGGCGAAAATTGCTCGTTTATTTAAAATTCGCCCAAAGTGTGGCAAAACAACAAATTACATGTTTTCGATCATTTTTGTATGTAATTTCATAATTCAGTATTAGAATTTAAAAATCACGTACACAGGGTGAATTTTTTCATAGGAGCCCTAAAAATAAAAATTAGTTGAGCCGGCCCTGGAATTTTCTGTCTTTGATTATGTATGTAAATTGACAATTAATAGTATACTATATACCCACAATACGAGCTGATTCTAGTGATTAGTTTAAAAGATATTACCTTAAGAAGTATGTATTGGGCAAAACTCATAAATCACCCTGTAGATCAATAAAAAAAAGGCTCAGGTTTTTTTTCAATAGTCATTTCTAATTCACCTAAGTGAACTCTATCTACCATAACATTTTGTCCCTTTCCTCGTGAATCACCCTGTATAAATTAGTTTGGAACTATCACAGTCTTATCCAAACACGGGATTTAGCAACTCTACTAAATATTTATTCAATTATATAACAAGAACCGTTACTTCAACCTGGTAAACAATAATAATAATATCGTAATCCTTGTTATTACAATATTCAATTATTGTGCATTAGCAATAAATACCAAGACCACGTCTAACGGTACTAGCAGAAAATCGAATAACCCTGAAATATTTATATATCTTAGAAAATGACCATTAATATTCATGGCTTTCTGTGATTTCTTGTGTACAACTTGGCGCAAGTACAGTTAGCGAAAGTAAATAACGGTAAATGCATACTTCAAAATAAACGCTGGTGGTTTTTGCAAAGTTTATATTTTAATTTATACGTAGGTATTGATCGTAATTAAATTCTCTAAAGCTAAAGACTAAAGGATTGTAACGGTTGTTATTATTTAACAAAATACAGAGCGCGGTGTTTGAAGTTGTTGCGTTGCGTAACGTTGCTGACGGGAAGCCACTCAAACAGGTGTCGAATGTAAACTTAAAATTCCCTATATGTAATATGCAAGTGGCATATTATGTATATGTATATTTTGCAAGCAATGTCAAACAAATTGGTAGTATACAGGGTGATTCACGAGGAAAGGGACAAAATGTTATGGTAGATAGAGTTCACTTAGGTGAATTAGAAATGACTATCGAAAAAAGCCTGAGCCTTTTTTTTATTGATCTACAGGGTGATTTATGAGTTTTGCCCAATACTTCTTAAGGTAATATCTTTTAAACTAATCACTAGAATCAGCTCGTATTGTGGGTATATAGTATACTATTAATTGTCAATTTACATGCATAATCAATGACAGAAAATTCCAGGGCCGGCTCAACTAATTTTTATTTTTAGGGCTCCTATGAAAAAATTCACCCTGTGTACGTGATTTTTAAATTCTAATACTGAATTATGAAACTACATACAAAAATGATCGAAAACATGTATTTTGTTGTTTTGCCACACTTTGGGCGAATTTTAAATAAACGATCAATTTTCGCCAAAATCGAAGGTCTGCACAAAATAAATTTATAATATTACATTCTCTTATTTAAACTAAAATATTTGTTATACAAAATTTTGTGATTTCATGGTTGATTAATATGAAATAAATAATCAAAAATAAATAATTTCAACATCAGATTAAGTAATTTCTATTTCTGACGTTTCTGTGAAAAAATCAGTCTGTATACATTTTTCTCAAATTCTGTTAATCCTGTTGACAATTTTTGAGACCAGCGGATCGTTTTACGTATATTTCGCCTTTTTGGATTCTTTTTTTGGAACCAACTATTTTTTATTTAATTTTTAAAAACAGAATTAGTTGGCTGTGATGCACATAAACGGCTTTGGTTTTGGTTTGTTATTGCAGTTGTCACCCGGTAAAAGCAATAAAATACCAATGAAAAAAATAGACCCTTTTCCTCCACTTTTTATTTTATTTTAGTTTTAATGCCAAATTCGTAATCAGCGCCCCCGAAAACCCCCATTCATCTATTAAATATAATAAAAAAAAGAAAATAAATAATTAGACATTCGACGCCATTTTGTAGACGTCATTTTGTTTTTAGACCAATTTTGAGACCAGATTCGTAATCTGTGACCCCAAAAACATTATGTAATCAAATTTCAGGCAATTGTTTAAATAAATAAAAGAGTTACACATTTTTTAATTAAGTAGTCAAGTAGTGTTTAAAAAAAATACTTATTTGTTAATAACAATTAATTGAAAAAATAAAAACCACACCTTCTCACTTATGGGGAACTTTTCTATAAACTTTTTCGGAAATTTCAAAAAAAAAATTATCAAAACCGGTTTTGAGTCAACGAAGTTAGAACATTTTTAGTAAATGGACTATAAGGATTATTTAAAAAAAAAAGTAAAATATCTCACGAACAGGTGGAGGTTCGAACATGGGTATTAGTTTGCGCGATTTACTTGTGCCCGTTGCAGGCAAGCGGACACAGTGGTGTGACAATCGTGGATCTCCGCGCTGTAGCCGATGGCTCTCGCGTCAACTGTTCCTTGTTTGGATTCTTTTATAATAATTTTTATTACACCTGCAACACTCGAGGTGCAGCGACAATTAATTTTATGTTATAGAATCACATTTTTGTTGCGAAAAAACAAACAATGGAAATATTTAAATGTGTTTTGAGATTTTTTTAAAATTACAATAATTAATCCTATCTGGGATGAATTATTGAAGTTAGAAAAATTTCGAAACGTTGGTCCAGAATACGTAAATCAAATTTCCTTCAGACATGAGTTCTACATCCCAACACGGTTAATGAGATACTAACAACAGTCTGCTGACTGTTGAGCAGTGAGTGGCCACAGCGCACTGCCGCGCCCTTCTCGAAATGTACAAATTTCGAACTGAGGCGAGTTGTCGGCCACTCGTATATTCGTCCCAAACCCTGTCGTGTTCGAAGCATCCTGGACTTATCTGTATATTTCTGGATTCAGAAAATTAAGGACATTTTTTTGGTATTAATATACAATTTAAAACAATCTCGTTTTATTTTCCACCCTGTATATTTTAGGAGATTTTTAATATCCGTTTTCAGAATATAAAAATTCATCAGAAATCGTGTCCACTACTTTTTTGAATGAGTTAAATCGGCAGAGGATAAGGGCGATAAGGGGGGGGGGGGGTGGAGATAAGGGGGGGTGTCAATTTTAAGAGACTCACCTTGTACATACGCCCAAAATTTCAATAAAATATTCCTTTTACTTCAGGAGAAAAAATACAAAAAAAAAAATGTAATTTCTGAAACGGTTAAGTTTTCGATATAAGTTTATTAAAAAAACTCACATTAATTTCGCATTTTCTGTTGATTCCCAAATTATCGAAGGTACAATTTGGACAACCCGTATATACAGGGTGGTTATTTCAAGTGGACCACTTCAAATATCTCCGTTATTATTGTGGGAAAAAAATTTGCACGTAAAAAATGTCGGCATTTTAATGAGCCATATTATGACCAAAACAAAATTATTATTGCCAATGGCCTATTTGACCACCCGTATTTAAGAAAATTTGAATTATTTTGCATTTTATTTTATATCATTTTTGTTTATTATTGTACAACTAAATGAGTAAATGTCGTTATTTTATTAAACAGCATCAATATATTTTATGTGAAAATTGAGGTCCCCAAATAAAATAATACCCATGAGCTATCCCTGCCCTGAAGGACCAAAGAAGTTTTACACTTCAGATTCACAAACTCCTAATGCGGCCCTGCCTAGATCGAGCAAAAATATCGTGGCAATTTTATCACTGTCAATATCATCTTGAAATCAACATTGTAATGTTTTCTACTATTCATCCGACTCAATTAAAACAAGGAGAAAACCTCTCGGTACGTAAGTTCCTTTCGTATGTAATTAAACACATGTATTCCTTTGTTTTTTGATATTTCAATTAATTAGATTTTTGAAATATTAGGTTGGTAACAGAAGTCAGTATTAAATTTCTAGAGGTTTGTGCAGAAAAAACAAATGCTTCCGAGCTTCCGTTGTAGATGGCGACGGAATTGGTAACATAACCGCTTTAGCAGTTCGAATTGCTTGCGTTAATAGTTTAAAAGTTTAGTAGTGTGTGCATTTTAAACTAAAAGTGTGTAAATAGTGATGGTGATTAAAAGTGTATGGATTATGGGTGGATGAAACAGACGGAATGCGACAGGAATAGGGGTTCAAGGTAGCTATTACTTTTATATAGCGAAATAAACAAATTGCTTTGGTTGAATTAGAGGTTAGGTTTTCAAATGTTTCATTTTAGTGATATGTTTTTTATTTTTATAAATTGTAAAATATAATATGAATATTATGTATTAATGCCATTGCAAGTTGTAGCTTGTAGCTTAAGGATAATTGGTGAGTTCATGCAAGCCCAAATTAATCAAATATTAATTAAAAGTTTACTTAATGTGGTTGCATGAATCCACCATGACAGTTTGTAAATAAAACAACAGTTTTTATTCATCATTACAAAACTATAATGCAAAATATAGCAATTAAAACTTAAAAGGTCTTCATAAATGATCGTAAACTACGTGACCACAGAATTAGGCAACCATATATACACACCCAAGGAGGGTATGTAGAAAAACAAAATGTGTAAAACTGGTTGCCTATTTTTGTTATTTCGACTAAAAAAATTATTTCTTTCGTAGGTAAGTCCCGAACGAGAAAGGACATGGGTGAAAACAGCAATAAGGTAGGATTTTTCTTTTATACAAGGTGCCTCTGACTGAACACGCACCAGAGGCGGATCAAGGTTATATTCCGCCCCAAGCTGAGCCAAATTTACGAGAGATAATATTCGAGAAATATTTTAAAAAATTATTTGGAAAATACAAATTTTAACCCCTTGTATCTCAAAAACTGTGCGTTTATAGTGTTTATATACCAAACTCATGTTTTTTTCGATGTTCTATCTTTCCCTGAAGTTTCCGATTTGGAAACAGATGAACCACCCTGTATGTGGATAATCCATAATCCCAATAAATTTTGGATTTTGGGCGTCGCGCCCCAACCCAAGCATCTCATGTAACTTATTGCCACCGATTAGTAAACCTATTTATTATTCCAACGCCGTACAAGATAACCAACTTCGACCTTTGGCGCCCGGGTTATTTTTTTTTTAGGTTATCACTGCACAGCGTGTGAATCGAAGTTGTCTGGACTGGACTCTGGACTCGCAGTTCCTCAATATCTGCGCCACCGTAACCGGACTAACCTCACCGGAGTGTCAAGGAAAGAGAATTGCTAATTCGCTATCGATCCGGAATTCCAGCAGAAATAAGAAAATAAATATGCCATTGGCATTGACAGTAACATTGGCTCGGATTCCATCTTACATAAAAAACAAATTGATGCGAGTCCTATGTTATAAGACGAATATTACGTATTTCGCTCCATTTGACGCTGACGAGTTCCAGTTCAAATATTTAAGGGCTGCTATTAATTAGCTGGATTGGAGTCATTTGTTTTCAAATAGCAGCCTCAGCCTGCTTATTTTAATGGCAGGGAAAATTTTGTTTTTGTCCGGGAAAAATACATTACTCTACTTTCTTTGCTTAATATGTGTTGTTTATAAAAAACTTTATGCACAAGCATAATAATAACAAAAATATCCAATTTGAAATAAATCTTTTAGTGGGGGTCACTAAAATTTGAAACTATTTAATATTAATTATTATTAACAATCTCAATAATAGGTATCTATCTCGTCAAAGTTCCACACTAGCTTCAGTAGCTTCTGTCTGGCCGTTCACCAAAACATCGAACACGAACTGGCACGCATCGCCGTACGCCGTGATAGAGATAAAAAAAATTGGCTCGTGTATGGCAACCTCCTGCTCTCGACCATCATCGTTTGTTTACATTTTTTTAAGTTAGTAAAGAAGCAGTAGAGTTCAGCGACTCTAACAGCTGATGAGTGGCAAAAGTGATAGGGGTCCTATAATCGAATTCTGTTTTTAAAATCTTTTTCATTTTGTGTTATAATAATTATGCAGATTATGCAGCCGGCTCTTTCATTTTGTCTTGCTTTATAATTTTCGTTATGGAAGTTAAAACTGCGTATTTCAATAAACCTGTTTATGCAATTAAATTCATTTTTCATTTTCGCTAGGTACCCTTATCTCTCTCTCTCCTGATTGGGTATCTCTGGATTATTAATGAAAAGTGAAAATGTAAATGTAATTGATTGGTTTTATGTTTTATATCATGTAAGCTTTAATTAAAATGGCAACACTGTCGACCGGCCACACGTAAGTGCAGTAAGGGCTTGCACAGCGGCGCCGGAATTACAGGAGTTACATTTGAACTGCGAATTAAAAAAAAAATACATAACTCGGCCATTTTACAACTTCGGATTCATATTCATGAATATACCGGGTGTAAACGAATAGTGAGCCACCCTTGTAACTTCCTCCTTTTTAAAGATATTAGGATAAAATTTTGTACGGTCAAATTAGATAAGATTTACAACTTTTTGAGACCTATCCGCCATATTTGTCACTTCCGGTTTCACCGGAAATGGCCCCAATAGTCGTTTCTAAATGGACCACCCTGTATGTTCTTACATTTTTGAAATAAAGATCACATTTTGGATACATATATGCTATTTTGAACAATTTATACAGGGTTGCACGAAAAATAATTCGAATTTTAGTTGTCAATCTAGATGGCTGCGAATATATGTTAAAATTATTTGTGTTCCAATGTAATTCATATAAAAAATACGAAAACGTCAATATATCCAAAAATACATCATACAGGGTGCTCTAAACTCATTAAAATCACATTTTTCAAAATAACTCTTTAAAAACATTATGAAACATAATGTTTTTAAAAAAAGAGTTATTTTGACAAATGTGATTTTAATGAGAGAAAATGAACGATTTTAAAAATACAGAGTGGAACATAAATCTTTTGTCTTTATAATTTTTTGACACCTCATCAAAAAACTTTTTTAATTTCAATAATTTTTGTCATGAAAACATTCTTGTATTTCTTGTAGAAAAATATTAAAATGACTTTGTATTTTAAAGCAATTTAGAGTTAATTACAAATTTTCGTGATAGTGGGGAAAAATTTTTTTTAATTTTTAATTGTATGACTCAAACTGCTGGATCCGCCCCTGCTAAAATAATTTAATAATTTAATAATACGGGTTTAAATCGATTACGACCAATTAAAAAAAAAATCAGCTTAAACTATCGCGGACAAAAATTTTACTAGGAAAAAGAATAAAATACTTTCAGATAACAAAAAATCGTTGTGATCGTTTCCCTACTACAAAAATTAATGACAGATTTGCCAAAAGATGGGGCGACTACTTACATGGAATATTGGGACACCCTGTACACTTATCTCGTCACCTCGCGCTAAAATTTCAAACAATCTGCCCTCTCTTTCAAAGCGATAACACCAAACAACGGCACGTCCAATTCCAAGATACGCAATCCAAAAACGTTTAACGATTAAAAAAAAAATAGGACCAGGTACATTTCTCTCCACTTACTCTGAACGCCTTGTGGATCCTTTCTTTATGCTTGACATATTCGTTTCAACTTATGTTTCCAGCACACGAATCCAACCAGAACGATCTGACACATATTGCTCGGGTTTAAAGGGGCTCAAGACACTTTTCGAGACGCATCGGCGACTCAGCACACACTTCATCATTCAAAAATCGCCGCACATTTTCCAAAAATCTCCACATCCAACGCACGTGCACCTCGACTCCCCGTCCGCGGGCCGTATCAGCGACGAGCAGAATTTTCCGGGCGCTTCGAGCGCGTTTGCCGATCCCGCAGAAACAAATAATTATAAACAAACGGGCTGGGATTATTCCGACTCGAAGGCGACTTCATGCCACTCTAAAGCGTACGGGACCGGCGACGGCGCACGCGCCGATAAGCTATTATCAGTTTATAATCAATCATGCCGTAATGGGAAATCTGGCCAATCAATTTTGCGTCTCGATTTGACGGAGACCCCCGGCAGGGCCGGATCTCGGAGTCGTCGCGTCGCTAGGGAACGGCAGGAACGGTCCAAGGTTCCCGCAGGATGTGTAAGGCTGCAAATATTGTCCTCGGCGGCTTTGTCCAAGGGTTGGTAACCTGCGCGCTTATTGCACTTGTTTAGGTGGCTCGGCTGCTCATTTGCTCTGTACACGCGGGTGGATATACCGGGTGGCCACGAAAGTATTAGCTACGGGATAACTCGGTTATTATGGAAGATAGACTTTTTAAATTTGGAACGTAGTAACAGATTATTAAAGCTAGAATCTGGCACAATTGTTCACAAACTATTAATTCCGGTCTAACCGGAAATGGCATTTTTTTCATTTTCCAATTTTTGATATTTTTCATTTTTTTATTTTTTCCATTTTATTCATTTTATTCACTTTATTATATTTATTTTACTGATTTTATTGATTGCATTGCATATATTGCTTTTATTGATTTTATTAATTTTATTTGGTTTTATTAATTTTTTTGTTTCTAAATTTTTTTAATTTTTTAATTTTTTTCATATTTTTCATTTTATTCATTTATTCATTTTATTTGTTTTATTTCTTTTATGTATTTTATTCATTTTATTCATTTTATTTTATTTATTTTACTGATTTTATTGATTGTATTGCATTTAATGCTTTTATTGATTTTATTAATTTTATTTGGTTTTATTCATTTTTTTGTTTTTCAATTTTTTAAATTTTTTCAGATTATTTTTCATATTTTTAATTTTTTTAATTTTTTAATTTTTTTCATAGATTTCATTTTATTCATTTATTCATTTTATTCATTTTATTTGTTTTATTTGTTTTATTTGTTTTATTTGTTTTATTTGTTTTATTTATTTTATTTATTTTATTCATTTTATTCATTTAATTCATTTTATTCATTTTATTTTATTTATTTTACTGATTTAATAGATTTTATTGATTGTATTGCATTTAATGCTTTTATTGATTTTATTAATTTTACTTGGTTTTATCCATTTTTTTTGTTTTTTAATTTTTTTAAATTATTTCATATTTTCCATATTTTTAATTTTTTAAATTATTTAATTTTTTCATTTTATTCATTTATTCATTTTATTCAAGTTATTCATTTTATTTGTTTTATTTATTTTATTTATTTTATTTATTTTATTCATTTTATTCATTTTATTCATTTTATTCATTTTATTCATTTTCTTCATTTTATTCATTTTATTCATTTTATTCATTTTATTCATTTTATTCATGTTATTCATTTTATTCATTTTATTCATTTTATTCATTTTATTCATTTTATTCATATTCATTTTATTTATTTCCGATTTTATTGGTTTTATTGATTTTATATATTTTATTGATTGTATTGATTGTATTGCTTTAATTGATTTTATGTGGATTTATTCATTCTTTCATTTTTTAATGTGTTCGTTTTTCTCATTCTTTCGTATTTTTAATATTTTCCATTTTTCGATATTTTTCATTTTTCTAATTTTTTTTCTTTTTATTCATTTTATTCACTTTGTTTTATTTATTTTATTCATTTTATTCGTTTAATTCCTTTTATTCCTCTTATTCCTTTTATTCCTTTTATTCATTTTATTCCTTTTATTCATTTTATTTATTTTATTTATTTTACTGATTTTATCGGTTTTATTGATTTTATTGATTTTATTTGGATTTATTCATTTTTCTCATTTTTTTCATTTTTTTTATTGTATTCATTTTATTCATTTCATTCATTTTATTTTTATTCACTTTAATAATTTTATTTATTAATTAATTAATAATAAATTAATTTTTTTCATTTTTTTAATGTAGGAACGGTTTATGGTGCAAAAAGAATAATATCTTCCTATTTATAATTCATTCACAAAATTTAATTATTTTCCATAAATTTTTAAACATTCTAAATCTGCGGGGGAAACACTTCTCTAAATTAAGAATAACTTTGCGCAAATTGAGTAATAAAAAAACACGCCCTTGAGTCAAATCCAACGCCTACTTTCCGTAAGATTTAAAAATAAAATGCCGCAGGGGCCTACTTACGTTTTCCAGTTTTTCACATTTTCGACACCAATTTGTAAACAAATGACAAGAAAATTCGATACAGGGTTAGTTAAATTCGAGCTCCATACAAGCTTAAATTAGGGCAAAATTGTGGAAAGTTATGCCGAGTAATATGACGAAAAAGAATTTGCAGTATTTGTTTCGTTTTCGAGATTTCTGAAAAAAACAAAAAATTTGGAGTATTTATTTTTCTTTGATTATTCAATTATGAAGAGACAAATACATAGAAAAAGTAAACGCACCTCTCCACAGCACATTTTTTCCCTTTTCTAATAGGCGGCCACCAATTTTCTTCATGACGTTTCGTTGCTGCAGAACCATCGTCAACTTAGTTTTTTTCTAAATACGGACCTGGATATTTATTTTTCTTATTTAACAGCTTCTGACCTCCAAAATATAATGACGTATTAAAAAGGATTTTGGAGATTTTCTCTGTCAAAATCCAATTTATGTAAAAATTTTCAAAATACGGTCCTGAATTTTATTTGTTTTAAATAAAATATATACTCGTATTGTGGGATTCAAAAGAAATCGGTTGAGAGTAAAGAGCAAACTAGCAATTTAGGCAAACACTGAGAATTATTCTTTTTCAAATACACATAAATTTTATTAAAAATAAATAAAAGTCAGGTCCGTATTTTAAAATTTTTTATATAAAATTGATTTTGAAAGAGAAAGTCTCAGAAATCAAAAAGTTTCTCTCGTCATTGTATTTTGGAGGCGAAAAGCTGTTAAATAAGATAAATAAATATCCAGGTCCGTATTTAAAAAAACTAAGTTGAAGTTGGTTCTGCAGCAACGAAACGGCGCGAAGAAAATTGATGGCCACCTATGGGTAAAGAAGAAAAATGTGCCGCAGAGAAGTGCTTTTACTTTTCTATTTGTCTCTTCACAACCGAATTATCAAAAAAAACAAACTCAAATTTTCAATTTTTTTAGAAATCTCGAAAACAAAATAAAATACTCCTATTTTTTTCCTGTCATATTTCTCAGCATAACATTCCACAATTTTGCCCTAATTTAACCTTGTTTGTATCTCTTACTGTTTGCGAGATCTCAATGATGAGGCTCGATTTTGACTAACCCTGTATATACATAATATTCCATTTAAAATAAGAAAATATTTTGTGAAAAATTTTGTGAGATTCTGGTTTCAAAGATCAATAATCCACGTTCTAAATTTCTAAGTCTATCTTTCATAATAACTCTAGATTATGCTAGAAGGTATATCTGCAGGTATAAAAAGGCCAAGATGATCCACTGCAGGCACTAAAATATGGCACAGTAAACTGAGCACAACCGAAAAGGAACAGTGACTAGTAGTCACTTTCAGGTTTTTTACTCGTGCACGCTAACATACTGAAAAGAATCCTCAAAACACACATTGGAAAATCGATCATATCAATTTCTAAAAAACGGTGTTAAATTTAGATATTAACACTAAATATTTTTTATTTCTTGCCGAAAACAATCTAAAGAAGTTATTTTTAATTAGACGTTTTTTTATTTCTTTTAAGAGCGCGAAAATATAGCTTACAGAATATTGAAAAATTCTTATCTCTACGCTTTTTTATTATATCGGTCATCAATCCTTTTAAAAGTAACATAACATGCCAATAATGAAACGCCCTGTATGTAAATACAGGATACCGGTGTATATTCACTTCGTTACAAAAACTCGCCTCAAAAATGCTAGAGCTTCACGTATATGTCGTGGCCAGCTTAGGTCACGCTTAAGACAATTGGGTTGCGGCTCCTTATATTTTTCACTCAACGGTATAAATAAATATCTCCATAATTCATCAAACTTAGCAAGTAGTACGCCATTAGTCGGTGCTTTTATTCCTAGTCGTCTTTACCCTCGCCTAATACAGATCCTGAATAATCCAGTGGCGTAGTAATTTTTTTTGTTTGGTTGAAACCAAGAGAGAAAAATTTTTTTAAACTTCTGTTCCGGCTGGACGTTTTTGATTTCTCCTCAGTAACTCGCCTGGCTCGCAAAAATTGTTACCCTTGGCTGAGTAACTTTAAACCAAGGCGCGCAGGAAACAAACACAAGGTCCTTCGTCCGGCGGTGTTAAAGCATTCATATGCGCATATTTTTACAGTTCTCAATGGCACACTTTATTTAACTTTAATTATATTTCTGCGCGTGGAAAGGCCCTGTTTAACAATAGATGCCGGCAAATACTTGAAAATTAACAATTTAAAACTGAGAGGGGCACGCCTACAAATAAACAATTAATTTGTAATAATTTATTATTTATTCATTATCTTCGACTCGTTCGATATTTTGCCCTTGAATTCTTTAGTACTTACTTTGTGCATATGCTATGAGAATGGGTACTCTTTTAACTAGGTACAAAAATATAGGATGAAGGTGTGGCATTTTGTATTTCATGGAGGTAAGCAGAGTAAATTTTTGATTTCCGGTCTCAGGAGATATTTCTTAGTTGATTAAATTGTTTTGCCGAGGATAAATAAATAGAAACACTCAGATATTTTCATGTTCAAATACACATTTGCTGTAATATGTTTTGTTCTATTTTAAACCAACCGGTAGTGAACTTCTAAGAAAAGAGATTAGCAAAACGCTATGTGCCTTTTGTATTTGAAAAGTATAAAGTTTCACAGATTTAGCACATGAAAAAATGTATTGCGTTGACATTAAGGAAAATATGATCTGCCTTATCGGTGTGGCAGGTCTCGCTATTTGGTTTCTGAACGATTCAAAGATATACAGGGTGTATCACCACGACCTTAAACTATTATTTGTATTTCCGAAACTATTTATAGTATAGCTATGAAATTTTTTATACTTAGTTTTTCCATGGTTCTCTATCCAACTAAAATATTGTCATTTTTCTGCCACTTCCGTTTATACCGGAAGTAGCAGCCAACTTCGTTATTTTAAATAGAACACCCTATACAGGGTGAATCTTAGAGTGGCGGCCATATTTATATGAGGCGACACCGTTCAACTATGGGAACACAAAACTACAAATTTTTTTTTTTTTAACGCGCTATGAAAAATGAATATTGTTTAAACCCTTTTTATTTGAATTTGGGTACCCCGCCAGTGGAATGCGCTAGCGAGAGTAACGTCTAATAACTGAGACGCACACGCCTGTCTAGAACAGTGCGTTGTTGCCAAACTTCACGACTGAAATAAAATACGGGGAATTTATTGTAAAGCAAACAAGAAACTAAATAAAATGAACTATCTAAACAAAGTAAAAACTATTCTCCGTGAGTGTAACAATAAAAAAAGTAATACCTAAAAAACTTAATACTTAGTAACAAATAATGAACAGAAAATTATTTTTTCTAATAGCAATAAATCTTTACTTATCTTGGATCGGCATTTCTCATAGCAGGTGTTGAAACTGTCCTCCGTTATTTTCCAAACACGCTGTAGCTCGCCGCATCATAGAATCTCCATTCTCCAACTTTATTGAAGTCCGTATTCTGCCTTATGTGATTCGCAGCGTTTTCTACTATTTCCCGTAATTCTTCAACGTTGTTGACAGGAGTCGTGTACACCAAACCACCGTACATTGTACGGTGCACCAAACTTTTCATGTGCCCCCACAGATAAAAGTCGCCTCTAAAACACCACTAAAATAAAACTACACACACGTAGAAGGTACACCTCACTCAATTATTAAAAACACAAACGCAAAACTACCACTTTTATAAATTTCTTTCACTAAAAACTGAAACAATTTAATTTTATAACAATAATAAACCACACTAGCTGCTGTCTGACTGGTCACTAACACTAAAAACTAAAACATAGAAAAACAACTGGCACGCCGCCGTGCGAGGCTTTTGCATTTCAGGAGAACCTTTTTTTTTTATCACCCTTTTTTGTTAATGCACCTGCTAAGTAACTAGGTCAGTGTCATAGTTTGTAAACAGTTCAGCGACTCTAACAGCTGATGGGTGGTTTTAAATTTAATGGCCTAACTAATTCTGTTTTTAAAATCTTTTTCATTTTGTGTCATAATTATGCAGACTATGCAGCCGGCTTTTTCATTTTGTTTTGTATTACAATTTTCATTATGGAAGTTAAAACTGCGTATTTCAATAAACCTGTTTATCCAATTGATTTAATTAATTTTTCATTTTCACTAGGTACCCTTATCTCTCTCTCGTGATTGGGTATCTCTGAATTATTAATGAAAAGTGAAAATGTAAAATGTAATCGATTGGTTTTATATCATCTACACTTGGCAACACTGTCGACCGGGCACACGTAATGCAGCAAGTGCTTGCCCAGCGGCACCGGAATTACAGGAATTATACATGAATCGCGAATTTTTTTAAAAAATTCATAACTCGGCCATTTTACAACCTACAAAAAAAAAAAATTCGGATTCATGTTCATGACGACTAGTACTATTAACCCCAAAAATATGGCCGCCACTCTAAGATTCACCCTGTATATTTTTATTTTTGTTATTTTTTTAGTGATCGTGTGTTTAAATAATTATTAATAAAAATTTATTGAATCAATTTATGTGGTCATTCGAGCTTCACGTTAGGTTTTTCGAAAAAAAATCATATCTCCATAAAGAACGGAGTTGGGCCAAAAATGGCAAAACCGTTTCGGGGTATCAGTCCAAGGATTAAAACCAAGTGGTTAAAAAAATTCCTAAAAAATTTGGAAGGAATTGGTAGGTTGCTAAATTTTTTGAAAAATGCAAGGGGTCTGAAAATCTCCCTGTACATCTTAGGATACAAATGGCATAACAATCGCTAACCCCTGTATACATTTTCAATGAATTTTCCGTCGAGATATGATTAAAAAATGTGTTTGAAAAAATTTAAATACATAATTTTTTCTAGTGTCCACCCTGTAACATTTTTTAACCAAAAATATAGCCGGCTTCCTCATTGTTAATAGTGTTACCATGGTAAATATGATTTTCCGCCATCAAATACTGTTTGACTTTCGATATTGACACTTCTTATAAATTGCAGATTTTTAAGCCGACCCTGTGCTTTCGTCGGAAATACCAAATCCTCCCAAGTTCGAGAATAGGTTAATAATTCATTGCTAGAGCTGGTTTTCCTACTTGACTCTAGCGCAAATTTGAAACTACTTAATTTAGTGCCGCAAGTGAATAATTAAAGTCCTACATAATAACCGCAAGCGATTATTCGTTTAATTTTACTTGTAAGAATTTATCGCACAAATGTTAAATTAGTCATGTGAGAATTTAAAAATTCCCACATTTTTAAGATATCCGACACAAAAGAAATGCTGTCTGACGTTAATTACATACCCCGTTCCACGCAATAAACAATATATCCATAAGATTGAAGCCAACAGAACAGTTTAATCATACAGATTTTTAGGGTATTTCCAATCCACCATGAATATTAGGAAAAAACAATCTTAAGGGAGTCGGACTGTAATCTAAACGATGATGTCAGCTTTTGTAGGATTTATTCGGTCGGACGGTAACCTAAACGGTGACGTCATATTCGTTTTGGAAGATTTGGTCGGACGAGAGCCTGAACGGTGGCGTCGGTTATTTCTACTTTACCAGATAACAGTGTTGCTGATCGTCTATCTGTGTCTATTATTTTGTTTTAATTATCTATGCTTTTAGTTTACAGAATTGGGCTCGTTTTAAGTCAAAAATAATTTATGTATAAACCATAACAAAATCGTCTTAATGATCGTGTCATGTGGGAAGTCGTTACCACTCGATCCCTATATGCTGAAATTGAAAGCAACAAACTTGAGTTTATAATAAGGATTTTTCAGAGTATTCCAATCCACCATAAACATTAAGTTTTTATAGACTGCTAGCTTTTTTGAGGCGAATATCTCCAAAATAAGAACAGATATCAGGATAAAGTGTCGATCCTGACTCACCCAGAAGCTTCTCGGCTACAAAGATCAATCTTAAATGATGCTAGGTATCTCGAAATATATTCATCATCTTGGCTCGAAGATTCATTAGGTCGGACCATAATCTAAACGATGATGTCCCTTTTTGTAGGGTTTATTCGGTCGGACGGTAACCTAAACGATGAGGTCGGATTTGCTTTGGAAGATCTTTTTGGTCGGACGAGAACCTGAACGGTGACGCCATTTATTTCTATTTGCTACCGTTAAATGTATATATGGTTGCCTAATTCTGTAGTCGCGGGGTTTATAATCACTTATGATGCTTTGCAAAGGAGAATAGTAGATTGATTCTATACTATTCAGTGATATCGCTTATTTTTAAATAAAAAATCTTCTTTTTATCGTCAGGCGAATGTCGGGTACTGTTTCTGTTCCTGTGCGCCACTGCGAGCGGCTACAAAAACAAATGCCACCCAAGTCAGTTCAATTAAGTCTGTTGCTGGAGAAACGGTCGTTATTGCTGAGATTTCTTGAGAGATAGTAACGGTCGGCAGATCAATATAACAATTTGCCTTCTGCTGAGAGAAACGTGCTGGCAAAGTTAAATTGTTGGTAAAATAAGTACCTACTATTTATAGTTCCTTCGCAAGTGTGGCCCTTCACCTTCTGTAATGTTTCTAAAATAATTAACTCGCCAATTATAAATTATTGCTATAACTTTTTCTCAGCATTGCACAAGGAAGTCAGTAATTTTTCTGCATGTGCCTGATTCAGGGCTCTGGTATCCATAAAAATTAAATAATAATCCAAGATGTAATCAGAGCTTGAACTACCTGTTCTGTCATTTTTCAACATACCCACGGCCCTTAGCATTTTATTTCAAATGAAATAATTTTGCTGCTCCATTAAAGGCAATTGAAAGCAAGGAGAAATTAAAAACTCTAGACCACTACGATGTGTATATCTCAAAGACGTCTGAATTTATCAGTATACAGGGTGTAAACGAATAGTGGGCCACCCCTGTAACTTCCTCGTTTTTAAAGATAACGGGATAAAATTTTGTATGGTGAAATTAGGTAAGATTTCCAACTTTTTGAGACTTATCCGCCATATTTGTCACTTCCGGTTTCACCGGAAATGACCCCAATAGTCTTTTCTAAATGGACCACTCTGTATGTTTTTACATTATTTAAATAAGATCACATTTTGGATACATTTATACTATTTTGAACATATTATACAGGGTTGCACGAAAAATAATTCGAATTTTAGTTGTCAATCTAGATGGCTGCGAATATGTTAAAATTATTTTTGCGTAGGGCACATGGTTCTGGGCTCTGGTATCCAGAAAAATGAAATAATAATCCAAGATGTGACCAGAGCTTGAACTACCTGTCTTCTGGCATTTTTCAACCTACCCACGGCCTTTAACATTTTATTTCAAGTTTTCTTCGTCAGATCCCAGTTTCTTTCTAACCTAAAATAGAGCTAGAAACAACTCCTCAACTACCGTTTTTTTTTTCCGGTTGAGGGTTGAATTTACCCGCTTTTATAGCGAAAAATTTTAATTCTCTAAAACGCCATCAGTTAGAAATCAACTGGCGGATTCGACAATAATTACGTTTTTAAGTGGTTTCAATGTGTTTTTGCTTTAGATGTTGTGAATTCTGTTATGTAATCCAATATTTTATAACATAGTTATGAAAAGTAGTTGTTTTAGTGGGGTTAAATTATTTTGTCATTCGAACATTCTTGTAGGAATATATTAAAATAATTTTGCTTCTTAGAGCTATTTAAAATTAATTACAATCCCCATTTAAGCTGCCAAAAAACTGATATACAGGGTGGTCCGAATTGTACCTTCGATAATTTGGGAATCAACAGAAAATGTGAAATTAAAGTGAATTTTCTCACATTAATTTCACATTTTCTATTGACTCCCAAATTATCGAAGGTACAATTCGCACCACCCTGTATAACGATTTAGCGTAATATTAAAATTTTAGCACTAGTTTGGAAGGAAGCACAATTGTTTCCACCAATTATGAAACAATAAATAACTGTCATAAATTTTTTCTCTCAGTGCAGACCGATCCAAACGAGATAAATCAGTCCCGTACACTGGGGTGACCCATTTAAATCGGACAATCAGAGTCTTATTGCCAAAATTTCACTTAGCGCAATACCACATATTGTACCACGTGTTTTTTAAATGTAATTCTCCATTGTAAAGTAATTCACTCTGGCGTCTATTTAATTCAGTCACCTCCTATTAAAATTCTTCGCAGCTTCGAGTAGACTAGTTCACTGTGAATTTCTGCTTCTCTAGCAAGTGCGCCTCCAGGAATTATTATATGGGATTATTAGTTTCTTCTTTCGTGTAACAAGTTAGTTATTAACAAACTAAGATGCGCCTCTCATCAAAGTGCGGATTCAGCGTGATAACTGCGGCCGTTTTGTGTGTCTTAGGTGAGTTAACAGTATCACTAGTATCAGTAGTAGCACTTTAAGTGTGCGTATCTGCCAATGAAATTTATGGTAATATGTGAGTATTCTGATTATATAATCGAGTAAAAACCGAGATGTTTCCGAAATATCCCCACGGGCGGAATACATGCCATTAAAATGCCTGGGTTTGTAATCAATTAGCTTACCTGCGTATTTTAAAGTTGAATTATTTATGGAAAAATCGAGGTGTGGCCACGGCATCTTCGGCAGATCCTTGACCATGTTTAAATATTTCAATCGTTTTATTTGGATATTACTCCTAAATAAATTTTTCCTCGCATTGTTTTGGGGATGGGAAGAGAAAAAAAAATCGACTTAGCTTTGGTAATCGTCTTCATGTAGGTAAACATTTCTAACATTTTCTTTTCAATTTGTGTTTAAACGGTAGTCACTAAAATTGGGAGAATTGACACTGAAGGAAAGTCCCAGGACGTTGCGGAAAGGCGAAAAAGAGTTTTCAGTCAGGAAAAAAAAATTACGGTGATCGGGCAGACTCGCTCTAATTTCGTGTCAGTTTTTTATGTCCTCAAAGGCTTTTTCCGGGCGTCGTATTTTATAGGCGTTTTGTGTCGGGAAAATCTTTTAGGCTAAATTTCGTAGCGATCCTTCGAGTATTAAGAAAGTTATTAACGTTTCAATACCGCCCGTGTCGGAGGATTGTGTAAAATTTGTGAGAATAGAAAGAGATGCGAGAACAATGACCGCTTCAGGAAATTTGCAAATTTTAACCCAGCTTCAAAATGTTCGTCAAAACGTCAAAATCCTACTTTTTCGTTCGCTCCTACTGCCTCGAAAATCGCAGGCGAGCTAGAACCAACTTTCCTCTCGGATCCCTAAAAATTTTGTTGCTTAATATTCATCCGCGGCCGAGCTCGGGCCTCGGATAATCGAATAACTATTATGACCCATTTTTTTATATCTTCTATAATTTTTTTCACCCCTTTAGCAACGAGATAGATGTTTATGAGGCGCCGTTTAAGAAATTTTTAGAATTACAAATATACAGGGTGTTCCAGTTTTTTGTAGCAGGACTTTAACAGTCGATAGACAATTGAAAATTATTAAAAAAAGTTCCTATAAACATAGGTTGAAAAATGCTTAGTTTTCGAGATACAGGGTGTTAAAGTTTGAAAATAAATACGGATTTATATTAATTTTTCCAGAATGCTAAGAAGTATCGAATCCAAACTTGCCAATTCTTTACATATAATTTAGAGGTCTATTTTAGAATAATAAACTACTACTTTACTTAACCATGGGCGTAGATATATGGATTTACTAAGGCTCTTTTTTACAAAAAAGTAGTACGCCACTGATATTTTCCCATGTTTTCAGTTTAATTCAATAAAGCAAGAAAAAACAAAAATTTATTGTCTCTTGGCACTTTTTGATATGACAAGCCGTTTTCCAGAAAATTTACATTTAATCATTTGATGCACCCATCTGGACGAATTTTAGACAAACTTGAAGTCGCTCAGAATTTCACCAAATTTGATGGTACGAAAAGTCTTTTAAAAAGAAAGAATGAAACATCGTTAATGATGCTTGTAATGAAGTAAGACACTTTTACATGTTGCTAGCTTTTGCGTTTGTGTTTCTAATAATTTATTTTAGTTCGACCGTTGCGTTTTAATACATTTGTGTTATAAAAATTTTGATTTACATGATAATAAACTTTTACAATAAATATTTTAAATGTTTCATTCTTTATTTTAAGGAGACTTTTCGCACCATCAAATTTGGTGAAATTCTGAGCGACTTCAAGTTTGTCTAAAATTCGTCCAGGTGCGTGCATCAAATGATTAAATGTAAATTTTCTGGAAAACGGCTTGTCATATCAAAAAGTGCCAAGAGACATTAAATTTTTGTTTTTTCTTGCTTTATTGAATTAAACTGAAAACATGGGAAAATATCAGTGGCGTACTACTTTTTTGTAAAAAAGAGCCTTAGTAAATCCATATATCTACGCCCATGGTTAAGTAAAGTAGTAGTTTATTATTCTAAAATAGACCTCTAAATTATATGTAAAGAATTGGCAAGTTTGGATTCGATACTTCTTAGCATTCTGGAAATATTAATATAAATCCGTATTTATTTTCAAACTTTAACACCCTGTATCTCGAAAACTAAGCATTTCTCAACCTATGTTTATAGGAACTTTTTTTAATAATTTTCAATTGTCTATCGACTGTTAAAGTCCTGCTACAAAAAACTGGAACACCCTGTATACAGTAAATTCACTTTTCAACCAAAGCACTTTGTGAGTGAATAGGAGAGAATAAAGCGAGAGCGCTAACATTCTGAGATCGACATGCAGTCACGCATGTGTAGTGCTCTCGCTTTACTGCTATCTCCTATTCACTCACAAACTGCTTTGGTTCAAAAGTGAATTTACTGTATAATAATTATTGAAATATATATATTTTTTCCTTAAATATATTTATTTTGTTAAAATATTTATAAGTTTTATAAATATATACCGGGTGGTCCAAAAAAACCGTAATTTTTTATTTCTCTAATAGTTTCGCCAATTATTAACCGATTTTAATTATTCAAAAACTAAATTATAACTAAAAGATCACGTTATGAGGTAATATAAATATATTTTAATTATTATTAAAATTGTAGATGGCGTTAGTCATCAAACTTGGGCCTTCTTTAAGATCGGCTGGAACTTTTTTTGCTAAATAAACAATGAAAAGATTGAGGAAGTATAATGGAATAAACATTGTGAATATTTTAACACATCAAACACTAAAACCGACCAGTTGGTTCCGAAGATATAGTCCGTAACATAAAACCGTTTTATCACAATTTTGTTGATATTCTATGCCACTCGTCTAAACACCAATATTTATTTTAGTCAAAACGGCATTAAAATATATTTATATTACCTCATAACGTGATCTTTTAGATATAATTTAGTTTTTGAATAATTAAAATCGGCTAAAAATTGGCGAAACTATTAGAGAAATAAAAAATTCTGGTTTTTTTTTGGACCACCCGGTATATATATCTTTGTAAATATAAATATATTTTCACAAATATATATCATTTCTGCTAACATATATTTATATAGAAATGAGCTTTCTTCGTCGTACGCTAGGTGGCGCCATGCTGATTAAATTTAGGTAAAATGCCCGTATTAAATTTGGCAACGTGTCTGTGTGAACTCAATCTATATTGTTCTGTGATCTATATTAACTAGAAGCAGTGAAAATAGGAGTGTATATTCACTGCTAGAAGATAAAGTTCACACAGACACGTTGCCAAATTTAATACGGGCATTTTACCTAAATTTAATCAGCATGGCGCCACCTAGCGTACGACGATAAAAGCTCATTTCTATTTAAATATATGTTAGCAGAAATAATATATATTTGTGAAAATATATTTATATATTCGTAAAAATATACATATATATATTTTTACAAAGATATATACAGAGTGTTCCAGTTTTTTGTAGCAGGACTTTAACAGTCGATAGACATTTGAAAATTATTTAAAAAAGTTCATATAAACATAGGTTGAGAAATTCTTAGTTTTCGAGATACAGGGTGTTAAAGTTTGAAAATAAATGTGGATTTATATTTATATTTCCAGAATGTTAAGAAGTATCGAATCCAAACTTACCAATTCTTTACATACAATTTAGAGGCCTATTTTAGAATAACAAACTACTACTTTACTTAACCATGGGCGTAGATATATGGATTTACTAAGGCTCTTTTTTACAAAAAAGTAGTGCGCCACTGATATTTTCCCATGTTTCCAGTTTAATTGACAAGCCGTTGTTCAGAAAATTTACATTTAATCTTTTGATGCACGCATCTGGACGAATTTTAGACAACTTGAAGTCGCTCAGAATTTCACCAAATTTGATGGTGCGAAAAGTCTCTTAAAAAGAAAGAATGAAACATTTAAAATATTTATTGTAAAAGTTTATTATCGTGTAAATCAAAATTTTTATAACACAAATGTATTAAAACGCAACGGTCGAACTAAAATAAATTATTAGAAACACAAACACAAAAGCTAGCAACATGTAAAAGTGTCTTACTTCATTACAAGCATCATTAGCGATGTTTCATTCTTTCTTTTTAAAAGACTTTTCGTACCATCAAATTTGGTGAAATTCTGAGCGACTTCAAGTTTGTCTAAAATTCGTCCAGATGCGTGCATCAAAAGATTTTAAATGTAAATTTTCTGAACAACGGCTTGTCATATCAAAAAGTGCCACGAGACAATAAATATTTGCTTTTTCTTGCTTTATTGAATTAAACTGGAAACATGAAAAAATATCAGTGGCGTACTACTTTTTTGTAAAAAAGAGCCTTAGTAAATCCATATATCTACGCCCATGGTTAAGTAAAGTAGTAGTTTGTTATTCTAAAATAGGCCTCTAAATCGTATGTAAAGAATTGGTAAGTTTGGATTCGATACTTCTTAGCATTCTGGAAATATAAATATAAATCCATATTTATTTTCAAACTTTAACACCCTGTATCTCGAAAACTAAGTATTTCTCAACCTATGTTTATATGAACTTTTTTTAATGATTTTTAAATGTCTATCGACTGTTAAAGTCCTGCTACAAAAAACTTTAACACCCTGTATATTTATAAAACTTATAAGTGTTTTAACAAAATAACAAAGAACCTGTGGTTAACGGCGTGACCTACTTTTTCTTAACACCCTGTATATGAAATTCTACCATTCTTGCCAATTAATAATTATTGTTACTTCCAAAAAGTACTCAAAAAGTTCCCCACGTGTCGATTGAAATTACCAAATGTATGGGGCTAGGAAGTTTCTCAAGTCCAACATCCTGTGTATATCTATTCCTTAGCTTTGTTCGACATTGCGTAGGCGGTCCGCTTATTCACTCTTTGCAACAATAGCGCTTTACAAGTCAACCCTAATAAATATCGACGAAGGAAAAATATAACAATACCACTTCGAAGTATATTGTTGCAATAAAACAAATCAACAATGAAATAATGTTCCCGGTCGAGGTTAAACGCCCACCTACTCACGGTAAGGTAAATTTATACAGGGTAGTGATTTTCATTCTTGCGCGCTTGTGCGCTTTTTTTGTTTTATTTTAATTTTTTAACTTTATACGAAATCAAGTGAAGTTTTAAGTCAGTCGCGGTTGCTACTTCCGGTATAAACGGAAGTAACAGAAAAATGATAATATTTTAGTTGCGTCGAGAACCATGGAAGTACAAAAAATTTCGTAGCTATACTATAAATACTTTCGAAAATACAGACAATTTTAGGTTGTGGTGATACACCCTGTATAATAATATAAATAATTACTATATCTAAATTGTCATGCTGATTGAATTCATAAATAAATCGTGACAGTAATTAAGTTGTGGAGCGTAGTAGCTCTACTACGAACAATATTTGGTAGATCATCCAGTGCCGAAATATAAATTATAGACGATTGTCATTCAATTGTGCTTAAAATGTTTATATGTATATCGTGTAAACAATTTAAATGATTTTTCATTGAATATTCTCCGGAATTTCGTTTTAATTAAATGACTGGGTAATTTTTATTATTCCGCGCGAGTCAACAATGTACTCGAAATTTAACGACGACTAAATTGTTTATAGACAGACATTAACGCTTAAATGTCCAGTAACATGTGACAATAATGTTGCATGAATTACATTTTAAGTACGTACGGATAATTAAAAACTAAAAAGGTTGCTATTTGTGACGTGCCAAAAATTACAATAGTTAAAAACCTGGTAAATTGTATCGTTCCACAGCAGCAAGTTTTTGAAAAATATACTTTTAATAATTTTTTTTATTTAGGGTTCATACATAATAATACCAAAAATATCCAATTTATTATATTGTAAATAATAAAGACGTATTATTATTATTATTAATATTATTTTAAATGCCCAATGGAGCAATGCCCAATACAGGCCAAAACTGACTTTACGAATTTTGGGTGGGTCCGGTCCTGTGACTTTTTTGTTTATGGACATTTTTTCAAACAGTAAGCACTTTGTAAAGACGTTTTATCCGAAGATTAAGATTCTGAAAAGATATTTTTTCTACGAGTCGCGTATGTACGAAAATTCCCTTTTTTTATTAGAGACCAGAGTTGGCTTTGACCTAACAAAAATTGTTTTTAAGATTTTTGTCAGTGTTTTTCTATCTAATACACATGAGTGAAACCCATCAACTGACAACTTAAAATTGCCGTCACTTAAAATTTTTTGTCTGTCTGTCTGTCTGTCGCAATATCTCGGTTATTATGAAAGAAAAACTTACGAAATTTGGAACGTGGATAATAGGGCACTAAAGCCAGAATCTAACATAGTTTTATATTACTTCCGGTCTAACCGGAACCGACACCAACTTTCTTATTTTAAATAAAACACACTGTATATTTTTGTGCTTCTTGCTCACCATGAAATTCTGATTTCAGTGATATGCCACATGTTGGCATTTAAAAGATGGCGTCGAAAAAGCTGAAAAACACAAAGTAGGCCCTTGTGGGATTTTTTTTTTGAATCTTAAAGAAAGCAGGCGTTGGATATGACGACGCATGTGCATGTTTTTTGTCATTCCATGTACGCAAAGTTCTTCTTAATTAAAGAAGCGTTTCCCTCAGATTTTGCATTTTTTAAAATTTAAGGAAACAATTGAATTTTGTGAACGGATTTTAAATGGGAACATATTTTCGGAACTTTTGGTACCGTTTAACCCCTACTAAATAGAGCTTTCTGAATATCCGGGTGGCCCATATCATAATATTAAAAAGAAGAGTTATTTTGAAAAATGTGATTTTAATGAGTTTAGAGCACCCTGTATGATGTATTATTGGACATATTGACGTTTTCGTATTTTTTATATGAATGAACAAAAATAATTTTAACATATTCAGCCATTTAGATTGACAACTAAAATTCGAATTATTTTTCGTGCAACCCTGTATAAATTGTTCAAAATAGTATAAATGTATCCAAAATGTGATCTTATTTAAATAATGTAAAAACATACAGAGTGGTCCATTTAGAAAAGACTATTGAGGTCATTTCCGGTGAAACCGGAAGTGGCAAATATGGCGGATAAGTCTCAAAAAGTTGGAAATCTTACCTAATTTCACCATCCAAAATTTTATCCCGATATCTTTAAAAACGAGGAAGTTACAGGGGTGGCCCACTATTCGTTTACACCCTGTATACTGATAAATTCAGACGTCTTTGAGATATACACATCGTAGTGGTCTAGAGTTTTTAATTTCTCCTTGCTTTTAATTGCCTTTAATGGAGCAGAGAAATTATTTCATTTGAAATAAAATGCTAAGGGCCGTGGGTATGTTGAAAAATGACAGAACAGGTAGTTCAAGCTCTGATTACATCTTGGATTATTATTTCATTTTTATGGATACCAGAGCCCAGAATCAGGCACATGCAGAAAAATTACTGACTTCCTGGTGCAATGCTGAGAAAAAGTTATAGCAATAATTTATAATTGGCGAGTTAATTATTTTAGAAACATTATGGAAGGTGAAGGGTCACACTTGCGAAGGAACTATAAATAGTAGGTAATTATTTTACCAACAATTTAACTTTGCCAGCACGTTTCTCTCAGCAGAAGGCAAATTGTTATATTGATCTGCCGACCGTTACTATCTCTCAAGAAATCTCAGTAATAACGACCGTTTCTCCAGCAACAGACTTAATTGAACTGACTTGGGTGGCATTTGTTTTTGTAGCCGCTCGCACAGGAACAGAAACAGTACCCGACATTCGCCTGACGATAAAAAGAAGATTTTTTTATTTAAAAATAAGCGATATCACTGAGTAGTATAGAATCAATCTACTATTCTCCTTTGCAAAGCATCATAAGTGATTATAAACCCCGTGACTACAGAATTAGGCAACCATATATACACTTAACGGTAGCAAATAGAAATAAATGGCGTCACCGTTCAGGTTCTCGTCCGACCAAAAAGATCTTCCAAAGCAAATCCGACGTCATCGTTTGGGTTACCGTCCGACCGAATAAATCCTACAAAAAGGGACATCATCGTTTAGATTATGGTCCGACCTAATGACTCTTCGAGCCAAGATAATGAATCTATTTCGAGATACCTAGCATCATTTAAGATTGATCTTTGTAGCCGCGAAGCTTCTGGGTGAGTCAGGATCGACACTTTATCCTGATATCTGTTCTTTATTTTGGAGATATTCGCCTCAAAAAAGCTAGCAGTCTATAAAAACTTAATGTTTATGGTGGATTGGAATACTCTGAAAAATCCTTATTATAAACTCAAGTTTGTTGCTTTCAATTTTAGCATTTAGGGATCGAGTGGTAACGACTTCCCACATGACACGATCATTAAGACGATTTTGTTATGTTTTATACATAAATTATTTTTGACTTAAAACGAGCCCAATTCAGTAAGCTAAAAGCGTAGATAATTAAAACAAAATAATAGAGACAGGTAGACGATCAGCAACACTGTTATCTGATAAAGTAGAAATAACCGACGCCACCGTTCAGGCTCTCGTCCGACCAAATCTTCCAAAACGACGTCATACGTCACTGTTTAGGTTACCGTCCGACCGACTAAATCCTACAAATGCTGACATCATCGTTTAGATTACAGTCCCTTAAGATTGTTCTTTCCTAATTTTCATGGTGGATTGGAAATAACCTAAAAAATGTGTATGATTAAACTCAATTCTGTTTGCTTCAATCTTATGGATATATTGTTTATTGCGTGGAGCGGGGTATGTAAATTAACGTCAGACAGCATTTCTTTTGTGTCGGATATCTTAAAAATGTGGGAATTTTTAAATTCTCACATGACTAATTTAACATTTGTGCGATAAATTTAATTCCTCTTCTATTTTGGCATGCCATAAATCTACATCTATATACAATTTATTTCCGCCTACGAACCGGAGGTGCTCTCTCCGAAATCACCTTAAACGTTTGTCGAAAATAATATATTTATATTGTTTTTCTCAGGTGATTCACGCCGTCAATATTTACAATGTCAAATGTCAAGACCAGATTCTGGCCCACAATCTAATTAAAACAATAACAGATGTGTGTACTATTTTGCTGTCTACGTTGCTTCAATTTCCATCCGTCGAGATCTATCATTGTAGGGAATAGGAGGCCAGAAGGCGCCACGTCGTTAGCAGCAGGAATTCCTTATAAGCCTGCCTGTTCTATATTTATGGATTTATTCGACTGTCAACTGTAAAAACTTGGTGGAAGTAATTCAGACTGATTTAGACCAGGTCAACAGACGATAAACTCACTATATTTTTGTATATATATGTATATAAATATATATATATATATATATCTTAGTTGAAGTTTATACAATTTTTTTTTATTACTTTTTTTTTATAAGTGTGTATTTTTTGGGGTTATTTAGAAGTGAGGTTGTCTGCATTTTTTTTGGACGGGAAAAAATTTTTGGAAGTAAAAAAAATTTAAAAAAAGAAAAAAATGTAATTTTTTTAAGGGCTAATTTTTCAGATCTGATTTTTTTTCCTTTGCCATCCTCGGCGTTTGGTATCGAGGCTAACTTGCGATGCTTTTGGGCTAACTTTGAATTTTTTCTGTGATAAATGGATTTCTCCCCGTAGACATTTTAGGGACGCCGTATTAAAAGTTAATTCACTGTAACCATTTAAATAACCACACTAGAAAAAATACGCAATAAACAATTGAAGAATGTCATTTAGGTAACAACTTTAAACTTTTGTTTTTGCAATTCATGGCACACCTTGCATATAATTATTTTTTCAAATGCTAATGTCTAAAACCTAATTCGTCCAGCATATCTCTTCTTTTCTAGCGCATTTCTACGACCATTTAACCGTGATCTCGTAATGCGATTACCACACACTTCAATCATTGTGTACCCGTCCGTACTCGTAATAATTAAACGCTGCAATTAGAGCCAGCATATTTGTGGCATATATTTCAGTATGGAGATTTGTCTGGTTCAGTTTAACTCGTGACTCATTCAACTAAAATTTATGTAAAACTTTAATTCATGGTTTGTTTATTTTGTGCACTACGACGATTAATAGTAATTGCTTATGACTTTTAGAGCTGATGCCCACATTTGGTCTTCGAAACGAAACAGTTGGTCACTTGGAAGCCTCGGAAAGTTATCCGCTTTCATATAACTTAAAGAGCAATTCCTCAGCGATAAGCACTATTGACAAGAGTAACCCCACAGGGATATCTTTTCCAGCAAATAATACCATAGACAATGAGATTCCTGATGCTAAAAAAAGATTGAGGAAAAATAGGCGCAGGAGGAACAGGAGAAATAAAAGAAAACGTAAAGGTAAGGCCAAAATTATCTCCTACATAATTTGGGGCAGTCTTAATAAATTTACAAGTATTTTCAGGTCTAACAACAGAGGTCTCGTTGGTACAGCAGGATGAAAATAAATTGGAGTCGACGACCATAAACGCCATAAAGCGAAAAAGAAGGAAAAAACTAAGGAAGAGGAAGAACAGGAAGAACAGAAGGAAGCAAAAGTTGGAGAACAGCAACATACTCGAAGTTACCACAGCTAGGGAGATGGTATTTCGAACCAACACAAACTCGAACTCCACCATACACGAGCTTATTAGAAAGTTGAATGAAAATCCCGAAGACAATTTCGAGGAGTTCAGGATGAAACACGCGAATAGGACCAAGGCTAAGGGTCAAAACGTGGCGAACTTGGTAGCTCCTGTCGCCCCTTTTTCCCAGTACCCCATCCACTTGAATGACAACAGTAAGATAATCCTCCTACAGCGACGGCTCAACGCAATGATGCTGTAAATACCAAAATGAGTGCTTTAGACTCGTTGCCAAAAATTTTGATCACAGTAGTACTTGCACGAGCCGTCACTGAAAATGACCACACAGGTCGCGATTTATACATAATCTAGTACACTTTTTAGTTACTTTGCATGTCAATGTTGGTAATGGCACCAACAACAAATACGGAAAAAAGAACAATCGATGTCGGAAGAATAAAGGCGGCTGTGCCCATTTTTGCCGGCCCAAGGGGCGAATTAAGTGTTCGTGCATGGAAGGGTTTGCCTTGGCCCAGAACCAGAAAAATTGTATAGGTATGTGTGTCCACACTGGACATTAGTAACTGAACCTTAAACCTTCATTTGCCTTACAGGATCCATTTTTAATTAAAGTAGATAGGGAGGTACTTGAGAGCCCCCGCTCCTCCACTTTTCACCTTCTCCTCCCTACTCCAGCCAATCCCCGCCCCCAGCTAATCAAAACGTTCCATTTGTTAAGCCCCGCCCTTTAGGCTTAAGAAATGGAGCGGTTTGATTGGCTGTGGGCGGGGTTTAGTTAGAGTGGGCGGGGTTTAGCTGGAGTAGGCGGGGACTAAAATTCTATTAATTACCGTACAACACGCACCTTTCTACTTATTTCAGACATAGACGAATGCAAAGGAAACAACGGAGGCTGCGAAAAGCAGTGCCGCAACACCTTAGGCTCCTTCGAATGTCACTGCCCCACAGGCCTGCGACTCGCTGACGATCTGAAGTCCTGCGACGACATCAACGAGTGTCTCCTCAGGAACGGCCACGGTCCTTGCCAGGACACTTGCGTAAACGCATACGGATCGTACAATTGCAGCTGCGTTGGGCTTAACGGCACTAGGCTGGGCGATGACGGGCATTCGTGTGTAGATCTGAATGAATGCGCGAAGGACAACGGCGGGTGCTCCCATTCGTGTATCAACACGCTGGGTAGGTCGTTTTGCGCCTGCCCAGACGGCATGGCACTATCAAGCGATTGGAAGACCTGCGAAGGTATGGTGTAGCACTTTAGGTATCTTAGGCTTGTCCAGTAACAATTTTTTGTTTCCGCAGATATAAACGAATGCGAAGACGACGCCGTGAAGCAGACCTGCAAGCACGGTTGCGTCAATACATCTGGATCCTATAGATGCGTGGACGTGGAGTATCAAAGCGACCAAGCCGCAACTAATGTCGCTTGCAAGCCGTTGTTTCCGCCACCCCAAGGCTTCATCAGTTGCTCCAGAGATGGAGCTTCTCAAAGATTCTCGAAAACAGGAAGGAAGAGGACGATGAACAGTCCTGGGACCATCTGCAAGCTGGTTTGTCCCATCGGGTACAGAATTGGTGGCCAGTTTTATGTGACTTGTGGGTTGCATGGAAAATGGGAAGGGAAAACCGAAGCCAAGTGTATACGTAAGTTTTGATCTGGAACCTCAGGAACGTTTCATCAAACTAGTTTTTTCCAGGCGTGGCGCCTCCAACTCTCCAGTGCCCACCTCCTCAACACTTCACAACGGGCAAGACTTCCAAAACGGCTCTGGTGAAGTTTCCATCTCCTGTTGTCAATATAGACTGGAAATACGTCAAGGCTTATCCATCCTGGGCGAAAAACTTGACGGGAACTTTGAGCGAGGGGCGACATGATATAGGTTTTATTGTGCGCGACCCCACCACCAAATTATCTACATCATGCTCCTTCAGAATAGTTGTAGAGAACTGACATTTATATTTATCGCTTCTTGTTGGTATCAGTATTGGCATTAAATGCTTCACAAATATAATATTATGTAAACCTTTGTAGAAGTCGTTTTTGTATGTGGTCTCTTACTAGAATCAAAAGAGTTGATTTTGGTCTGTAGTGATGAATCGACATTTTATCCAATACTATAAGAAACCGCTATGGTTTCATTGCAAATAGGCATGCATGTCGAGTTAGCAAAATCCTCCCAACCAAGAGAAAACCCAATCTTCATCTTTATCAACATTGCCACAGAAGTTTAAGTTTCCTGTGCATCGTTCGGTATTGAGAGGACCAGAAGAGGAGTCTACCAAGGTGACTCCTTGAGCCTTCTCCTCTTCTACATCTGACTACTGCTATCTGTCGGATTCCTCCAAATCCGCAAAATTATCAACATTTGGTACCAATTTCCAAATTTTGGTCTTGCTCTGGCTGAAGACCACCAAAAAATCACCTCATTCCAGATACAGCGGCTTCCTCAGCACCCAAATTGGTTTTTTTTCAGTTTCTTTTATTTTGGTCAGGTTTTTTATTTTGGTCAGGTTTGACAGTTGGTAATTGCGCTGTATCGTCAGTCACCCACAAATTTATCAAAATCATGTCAGAGCCCGTCAGTCGAACATCAAACATGTCGCTGGTAAGCGGGCCGATTCCGTACGAGGACTCAAAAACGGCGTTCTCAACGTTACCTGCACAATTCCCCAACGCCAATGAAAAATTAAGGACCAAGCAGTTCCTGTCCGCCTCCTCCGCGTCGATCACTCTAGTCGAGAGGTTCGGCAAGGTGTTTTCGCCGGTCACCTACGACATGACCGGTAACATCGCAAAATTGACCGGCAAATACGAGGAGGACAAGCAGATCCACGAATACATCGAGGATATGATTTTGAAGGAGCAAGAGGCAGGTGAGGTCCTTGCCACGGACGCCCTAATGTGGCTGAGAAGAGCCCTGCATTTCCTCGCCACGTTCTTCCAAGCAGTGATAGATGACACGCTGAGCGAGCGCTGCTCCCAGGATTTAACCCCCTTCATAAAGAATGCGTACAGCGACACCATGGAGGAGTATCACGGTTGGCTGGGCACGCAGTTGTTCAACGTACTCTCCCGGTTCGCCCCCAACAGAAGGCACCTGCTTTACACGCTCGCCTTGGAACGATCCAACCGCGAATCGAACGTTGTGAGGGACATGCAGGCTTACACAGAGAAGATGAGGGCTTGCGTGAGAAGGCTCACCCAGTTTTACAAAGACCATAATTTAGAATCGTACGGCACCTTGTGAACGGTATAATGTCTTTTTTGAATAAAATATATACAAGAATATGTACTGCGTTGAGAATGACATAGTGGCAACGATGGGCGTGAATGACACTTAATGATTGAGGTTATGTTAAACTGTCAAACATATGTCCACGGGTTAGAGAAGTGGTTTATTTTTTATTAAATGTTTATTTGCACAGACATATTTTGAACTAATTAGTAGTCAGTTTTTCTTACGATACCACCACGTATTGGCGTTTTAACAAATAGGATGGCCCTCTTTAAAATAATTGAATAAATACGCTTCTAAATCAATGTCATTGTCGATTGGTTAGATATCTCTACAAGAACTTACTTGGATATGTCTGTCGTCTAATGACGTCAAAGCGGCGTTGATGCAGTACTAAATTAGTGTAGTTGGACCACATTCAATGCATATTAATATCACATTCATTTTAAATTAAAAAACAATATTCCACAAAAGGCTCGAAAAATAAATGAATCTTTTATTATTTAGTAGTAGCAAAATACAAAATTCGATACAATTAATAGCTGGTAACATTTATAAAATGTTCGTAAAAATCCTAACTTTATGGCAGTGTTAAGCACTTAATTAGGCTAATTGTTTGCATGCGAAAATATACAAACAAGAATCGCTTCTGTCTATCTGTTCCATTTGAAGAACACCCTCCTGTTGGCTCTGGCGTTAAATGGCAATCTGCTCTCCGAATACACTTTTGGTATCTTGAAGCTCTGGGGTCGCATGGGCCTTGTGACCCTGATATGTTCCCAGTGGCATCCCGCCTGGCTCGTTATCATATTCTAAAAATCAAAAAAGTATATAAATGAATGAGTAATGGATATCATAACTCGCTCGTTGAATAATATACTATTTGATCAAAAACGCCATATTTGAGCATCTTACGCTGTAGCTGTCCGGAGAATTTGACATGTACTGCACGCCACTGGGGCAAATCAAAACGGCCTTGTACCTCCCCGCAGTGTGGTGGTTGGTGTAAGTGGCGCGTTCCTGCACTGAGTTCGACATTTCAGAATCACCTTCCCCTAAAAACAATTGTTTTATGTAGGCTCCTTAAAACTATAAGGGTTCCTTTATTACCTTTAACGTTTACAGTAAAATGGCAAAACGCCCTGTTGCTCGCCTCGTCGTTGGCGACGTACGTGATGTGGTGCAAGCCAGGACCGAACTCGCTTCCAGGTTCCTATCAAATCATTCCTGTTTTCACCCTGTTTAACTTAATACGCTCACTTACCCTAGATTTGTAAACGCTGGCTATTCCGACGTTGTCGTAGAACGTCGGCTCCCTCCAATGAACTATTTGCATGTTTTCGCCCCTGAGCAGGGTCCGTTCCAGATTCTCCGGGCATCCCATAATGCGCGGCGACTCCTTATCCAGAACGTGTATCACCACAGTGCAGGAGACCGAGCTGTTGAAGTCACCAGGAGTCATCGCAACGAAACGTAGTTCTGACCTGCCGACTGGTAACGTAGCTTCCAATCGCATACCCCAAGCTGGGGAGGAAGTTACATGCCTGTCCAAAAGATACAAACGTTACGATGTGAATTTTTAAATACAGCGATAGCAATACCTGTTGAAATCTACGTTGGATTCAGGTCTGGGAATCTTGACGAACATGTGGCGCTGGCCAGCAGGTAGCGTAAAGTCGAGCATACCGTTTCCGGGGCATTTAATGTAAGTATTTGGTACTTCTGCAACACACAAACGCGGTAAAAATTGGAGGAATAACTATGTATAAGTTGTTACTAGGTACCTCTTATGCAGGCGTCTTGTAAGCGTTCCGGTTCCACAGGAGGATACCATTGCAAATCCTCCCCACACAAGTGGTTGTCGAACTCCGGTTTCCGCCTAAATCCCTTCCTACAGTAAACTTTACAAGACTCTCCCAAGTATATTCTGTCGGAATTACAAATGCCAGGTAGATACCAGCCGTGTTGTATTGGGGGTAGACTCGGGCAAGTTGCAACTACATAACAAGGTAAATCTTGTTTAACAAATTGGACCACAAAACTTACTTAAAAATACTTACCTAGACAGCGAGGCTCGTCACCCTCCCAAACCCCTGCCTTACTGCAAGTCCTTTGCGATTTCCCCTCCAGCTTGTAACCTTCATTACACCACACGTTGCATCTAGTCCCTGCTGGAACCAAACTTCCATAGTCGCTGCTCTGCTCCAAGCATTTCATGACCCCGTATTTCGGCGGCATCGGAATCCTGCACTGCACCACGGCACCCAACTTGCAGCTCCTCCTATCCTTCTAAGAAACAATTAAGAAGTAGTACCTTACCATCTCCATTCTCGATTTATGCACGTACCTGTATAACGTATCCTGCTGGGCATTCGCACCTGAACCCGCCCTTCAAATTCCTGCAATACATCTCACAGCCCCCATTGTTGGTCTGGCACTCATCCACGTCCACGCAAGTCTTGTTGCTCACTTGGTCCAACACGAACCCGTACGGGCAAGTGCACTGATACGAGCCGGGGAGGTTTTTGCAACCGTGGGAGCATCCCCCCCGGTTCACCCGGCATTCGTTCAGTTCCTTGCACACCCTCTTGTTAGGCCTTAGAATATAGCCAGGCGGGCAAGAGCATTCTCGTTTGCCTTCCTTATTGTGACAGTAATGGGAACAACCGCCGTTACCCTTCGCGCAAGGGTCCTCATCGGAGCAAGTCCTGCCCGCGAACAGCTTGTACCCAGGCGGGCAGAAGCACTTCGCTTGGCCCCCGACGTTGTCGCAGCGGTGCGAGCAACCCCCATTGTTAATCATGCATGGGTTGATCTTAAAGCAAGTCTTGTCGATCAGCTCGTGGCTCGGGGGGCATCTGCAGATGACCTGCCCGTTGATGCTGGTGCAAATATGGGAGCAGCCTCCGTTCTTGGTGTCGCAAAGGTTGATCAGTTTACATGTCTTGCCCTCTAGTTGGTATCCCTCAGGGCATAGGCAGTATACTTGGTTTTGCTTGCTTTCGCATTCGTGGGAACAACCCCCGTTGTTAATGGAGCACGGGTTCACCTGCAAACAAACAGTGGTGTTCACCAGATTGTAGTGGTCCGGGCAAGAGCACTTTGCTTGATTGAGGATGTTTTCACAGGTGTGGGAACAACCCCCGTTGTTCTCTAGGCAAGGGTCTGTCAGTATGCAATTCCTCGAGTCTCTCAGGTGGTAGTTCTCTGGGCAGGAGCATTCGGCTTGCCCTTTGATATTTGTGCAAATATCTGAGCAGCCTCCGTTCTCCATTAGACAAGGATTGTGCTCTTCGCAGTGCGTTTTGTTTTTTAATCTGAAACCTTCCGGGCATGAGCAAATGGGTGATCCAGTCGAAGCGTTACACGTGTGCGAACAATCGCCATTATCAACCAAGCATGGATCAATTGGAGAGCACAGCTTTTGGTTCTCTTCCAGTTGGAAATCTTCTGGGCACATGCATCGAATGTTCCCATCATCGTCTGAGGTGCATTCGTGGGAACAGCCGCCGTTGTCCATCAAGCAAGGATCAATCCTATAGCAAGTCTTGCCTTCCAAATATAAATCGTCCGGGCAGGCGCAAGTCATGGTTCCGTTTGAAAAGTTGCAAAAATCTGAGCAACCTCCGTTCTGGATCAAACAAGGATTTTTCTCAAAGCAGTGGGTTTTGTTGGCGCTTAACTCATGGGTTGGCGGGCAAGAACACGTCAAGGCGTGATTCTCGAAAGTGCAAATATGCGAGCATCCTCCGTTACCTTCCAGACAAGGGTCGACTTCGACGCAACGTGTTTCGTTCTGTAAAACGTGCAAATCCGGGCACATGCAGTTGACATGCCCGTCGACGAACTCGCAAAAGTGGGAACAGTTACCGTTGTCGATATTGCAAAGGTTAATTTGAGCACACGCTGTTTTGTTTTCGAGTTCGTACCCTTCAGGGCACTCACATCGCACCGCCCCGTTCGCATTCACGCAGATATGGGAACAACCTCCGTTGCTCGTCACGCAAGGGTCGTAAATGTAACAGTCTTTGTCTTCCAGAATTTGTCCCTCGGGACACTTACAAACCGCCACGCCGTTATCGTTGACGCATTCGTGGGAACATCCACCATTTTCTTCTTTGCAAGGATCCAAGATCTCGCACGTTTTGTTATCCTCGCCTAAGGTATATCCTAGTTTGCAATCACAGTGATACGAGCCGGGCTTGTTGGTGCAAATTTGACTGCAGTTTCCGTTGTTGTTGGAACACTCATCTATATCCTCGCAGGTGGAGTCGTCGGAGCCGATTTTATAACCAGGATTGCAGGCGCACTCGTACCCACCCTCGTAGTTCACGCAGATCTGACTGCACTCATCCAAGTCCCTCACCTCGTCGCACTCGTTTATATCCACGCAAGCGTTTTGCTCCTTGTGGTACTCGTAGCCTTCTTCGCAGGAACACTTGAAACTCCCTGGGGAATTCTCGCAAAGCTGAGGGCATCCGTGGTTTGTTTGGCACTCGTCTACATCCACGCAAGTTTTCCCGTTCTTCAGCTCGAAGCCTGCTTCACATCCACACTCGTAAGAACCAATACTGTTGTGGCAAGAATGAGAGCAATCGTTGTCCAGCTCGCACTCATCCACGTCCTCACAGGACCTTTGGTCGGAACCCAGAACAAATCCGGCTGGGCAAGTGCATTGCACCAACCCGTTGATCTTGGTTTGGCCGTGCGAGCAGGTCAGATTGACGCAGGTGTTATTCTGGAGAGTCAGATCTGAGGGACACTCGCAATAGTACGATCCGAGTCCGTTGATGCAGATGTGGGAGCAAGGCTGATCCAGGCATTCGTTTACGTCCTGGCAGGAATGCGGATCGGACGGCGACAGGACGAAGCCGGAGGGGCAGGTGCAGTGGAAACTGCCGACGGTATTCTGGCAACCATCGGAACAAGGATTGGTGTCGTCTGCGCACTCGTCTACGTCTGAAACGATTTATGCGTTAGAATATTTGAAAATTAGATAGCTTAGGAATGACTTAGGAAAGGCTATTGATATAGTTAATCACCGGGCAATGCTGCCAATATCAAACAAATCACGTGGTGGAATTTTGCAGTAACGCCACAAGTCTTTAGCGACGAAACTGGTGAGCACTCCTACCACCATTAAACATAAAAACGAATTACTCCTCCTATTATTTTGCTTAGACAGCAGTTTTACCGATTCTACTTCCAAGCGCCCTTAATTTGATTGACTATATCTTATGCCTTTTCTAAGTAGTTAAATCTCCTTACCAGTACATTCCACATCCTTTCCTGCGGCGTATCCCTTCTCACACTTGGCCACCTCCTTCCCGGCCGGCATGCTTTCCTCCTTCTTAAGACCTTTGTCCTCTTCGTCATAATTATCGTAATCGTACTCACTGTCGTCGTAATCTTCAGTTGAGGTTCTTGTGGTTTGTTCAGGGACTGTAGTAGTTGTAGTTGTAGTCGCAGTTGTAGTTTGTTCATGCTCGTCGGGTGCGTTATGAGTATTAGCAATAATTTGATGTATGTCTGTGTTAATTTTTTCGATGTCTACCTCGGGTATCTTCGGGTCGATGGGGCTCTTGGTGCTCGTTACTTCGCTTTCCGTTGCTTTGGGAGTAGTGACGATGGGCTTCTTGTCTTCATCGTAATATTCGTCATCGTCGTCGTCGTATTCTTCATCGTAGTTTTCTTCGTCGGTCTCCTCGGTTTCTTTAACTACGCTTGTTTTTGTAGTCGCTTCGGTACGGGTACTCGTGAAAGATGTTTCAGTAGGTAGTAAATCGTCTCTTTCGTCATTGTCTTCATCGTAGTTCTCATCTTGTCTGTTTTCGATCACCTTTTTTGGAATTTCCGGAACAGATGATGTCTCATCATATGCCGTGAAATTGTTATTCTTGACATCGCTTGGTATATCCGTTACCTTACTAGAGTTATCCACTGCAGGCGCGGGTAGTAAATTTTCATCCCGTTCCTTTCCAATAGGCGTGGAATTTTCTTTTATTTCATTGTCAACTCTGTTAGATATTTCCGCTGTTGCAGTTGTTGCATTGTCGATGTTACTACCAAGGTTATTCTGCCTGTTTGGCTTGGTTTTATTTTCCTCATGTTCTTTATCCTCCTCATCGTACTCATCATCGTAATCGCCCTCATTGTAGTCGTCGTCATACTCATCGATTTCTTCGTCTTTTTTATCTACCATTTTTTCGTCGGATTTTTTACTTACTTCTGGTGCAACCGTGGTTGGAGCTGCTGCAGGTTGAGAGCTAGCACCCTCTTTCTTAGATGTTAACTGTTCGTCTTCGTTGTGTCCATCAGCTTTCGGTTCCACAACCATATCGCTATCCACGTTATTCTTCATGGCGGACTCTTTCTCTTCCTTGATCGCTTTTTCTTCCTCCTTCACTGCTTCGTTTTCGTCATATTCTTCATTTTCATCATAAGTTTCGTAATCCTCATCGTCGTATTCGTCTTCTTCGTAGTCCTCCTCATCCTGCTTCGAAACTGTCTCATTGTCAGCAGCAGGTTGATCAGAAAGAGTGTCGTCGGAGTGCTTTGCGCAATGATAAGATCCGATAAAGTTTACGCATCCAAATTTGCAGGCGGATTTTATTTCTGGATCCTCACATTCGTTTATATCTGAAAAAAATTCTAGCATTTTTAAAATACACAAGAACATGGATTGTCAGGTTAGGAGGTATTAGAAGATAGAAGAGACTTAAACGTTATTTCTCCAAGGGGTCATCAATGATTGCACTACAAAATTAGGCAACCATGATGAAACGAGGAGTGTTCCTGGTTGCCTATTTTTGGTAATTTACGATCCTTTATGAGAAGTAAGGTTAGAAAGCTAAGTCAGCAAATATTATAACACCGTGACACCAAGTGAAAGTAGTGAAGACTTAGAAAAGGCATATTGGTAAGAGACAAGAGGTACTGGAGAATCTAAATTTCTTAGTGGTTACCTTGGCAGGTCTTCCAGTCGGAGCCGAGCTCCAGCCCGCTGGGGCAGGTGCAAAAGGCCGTTCCGTGGGTGTTCACGCAGCTGTGCGAGCACCCGGAGATGCCCTCGGTGCATTCGTTCACGTCGGAACAAGTGTGCTCGTCGGCGGCCAATCGGGTGCCGTTTAGGCCGGAGCAGCCACACTTGTAGGAACCGGGAACGTTCTCGCAGGTATCCTGGCACGGGCCGTGGCCGTTTCTCAGATGGCATTCGTTGATGTCCTCGCAGGTTTTGCCGTCGGAAGACAGGCGGAAACCTGCGGGGCAGGAGCAGAGGAAGGAGCCCAGGTTGTTGGTGCAGGTGTGTTGGCAGCCGCCGTTGTTTGCCTCGCATTCGTTGATATCTGAAAATATTTATGCATAGAATTAGGGAGATACGTGCTTTTGTCCTGTGGGCAAGAATGGAAGGGGATTGTTTGTTATTGGTGATTTTTCCCATTTTCAATGTTATAACCTAAAAAAAAAATATTTAAAATTCATATTAGTTAGAGAATTTTGGCTCTATGTAGTGGCTATCCTACCGTGAAGTAGGACACGTATTTCCTTTTCTCTGAAATTGGGGGGGGGATTGTAACCGGCAGTCGAGCGAGCGGGACTACGTGTGCAGAGATAAAACAATCATTGCAAAGTAGGTGGCGCCCAACAATGAAATCAAAATAATCGGAAAGGAACTTAAAATAAGTTGAATCAAACAAAAAATTCACCGTTATACTAAGTTAAAAAGTTACTGTGTATGGAATTGTTGGGAGGATGAAGATAAGCATCTAATAAAATGTGTAAATTATTTTAAAAATCCGTTTATAAGTTTCTCGAGGAGCGGTGTAATTATTTTTAATTAATTAATCATACCGTGCATACCTGCTAGGATAATAATGGGTCCTGATGTAGATAGTAGTAATTGAACTTTACTGGAATATTACGAAACCTGCTCATTAAATAATAATTAGCGAGATGGACGTCAGATGGTCGTGACCGCGTGGACACGGTCAACGGGACTGTTTGAGCCGATCTGACTCTTGCAGAAAAAAATGGTACCGTTTTCAGCATAACGAAGATTTAGTCTCTCGTGACCAAGAAGAGGTTTCCACCCCGAGTTTGGATAAAAAAAAATCATTACTGTATTTTACGATACCTTTACAGTTGTCTCCATATTGCTTGAATCCGGAAAGACATTCACACATCGGTTGTCCGTTGCGCAGGCGACACAAATGTTCGCACCTCGATCTTTCCTCAGGTGAGCAATCCTGGGAATGGAGAGCCAGTTCTGGAGGCGCTACGTTAGCGTCGTCGCCTTGGGGTTTGTCTGCAATAAACACCAAAATTTTGTACATAGTCCTAGGTGCTCGATTTTCTTTTGTTTTTTCTAATCGCCTTACAGATTCTTTAATTTTTTTTGGAAAACGGTTGGAAGAAACAAAAACAGTCCAACTAGAAGCAATTTCTATGTTGTTGCGCGCGCACCTGTAGCGTATGTAGCTTCTCAACGAAGCTACAGATGCCACTACTATCTAACAGTTTCCTTTATTGACAGTTCAAAAATCACCAAGATGATAGAAACTTACCTAAGTCTAGCTTGTTTTTGTCACAAATCGGTTTCTTCCCAACCCATCTGGACCGGCTACAGAACATCCTTCCAGGGTGGGAGTTTCTGAATCTGTAGCCTTCGTTGCATTTAAACTCCGCCACCAGGCAATATTTCGGTTTCAGTTTCTTGACTTGAATCTTGTTCCTCTTGAATCTGACGAATTTGCCATTCTTTATATCTGGAGGTAAGGTGTTTTTGCAGGAGGAGTCCAGTCTTTTAAATAGGTGCTTGGACAGGGTCTTGTAGTTCACGGTTTGGTAGATCGCTTGCGCTTCAAAAAAAATTTTTAAACATGAATCTATTGAACTGGAAAATATTTACTTAAAAATAATTTTTTGTCGTAAATTAATTTACTGTATTAGCCATTTGAAATTTTGTAAAGACGTATAAAAAATTGAACTAGGTACTTGATAAAACGCTTTCATTTTTTTCTTTTTTAACAAAATAAAAAAAGGATTACTAGAACCGCAGCAGCATTGTCAGATGCAAGAAAAACTCCCTCTCGACATAGAAATCATAAATTTATACGATATATTTGCATAGGCAAATATAAAGATTATTACCAGCCTTATTTTTTTAGTTCTATATAATATAGGTAGGTGGTAGGTATATTGTAAATAATAAAATATAGCGCCACTTGGTGATAGTAATATCGTATTTTAAAAATTTAATACTAATTAAAATGGCAACTTGTAATTAGAAAGAAAAGGAAACCTTACAAAAAAAACACAAAAAGGAATTTTTTAGAATGTGTAATGTGGGAACGATAATTACTCTAACCCATTTATATGACTGATGGTCGAGATAGTAGCGTACCTGTCTCTCGCCCAAAAGTCCCGGGTTCGATTCCCGGTCGTGGCAATGGAAAATACTGTGAGAGAGATTTTTCCATTATACACGGATATTGGATGGATTGTCTTTAAATGTGTAGTGTAGCCCCCTCCGGCACAAGGCTCTTCTAGAGCCTTCTGGGATAAAGGGGACGTAATTACATGCGGTGTTATTTATTTGGCAATAGCGCGTTTTATTAGTAAAGAGTTGTAAAGTTGACCTTGAACGCAGGAATTTTACCTGTTACGACCCGACATTTTATTCTTTCTATATGTCCCAACGAATAAATAAATGTGATTGTGACTGGAACATGGTTGTTAACAACTAATGTTGATTGGTTGAATACAAATTTCCTGTCCCGTGATTGGTTATACTAGTAAACTGTTCGCTCACGGTGAAACGTAAAAATTCGGCTTTGGTTTTGGTAGTTGGGTAATGGTAGTGGAAGTCGAACTTAGAATTGCAATTATAAGGTTTTTCCGAGGGTTTTTCTTCACAATAAAATGTATGCAGTGACCGGAGAACCACAGCATAAACAATAATTATATTTTAGTTAATAAAATATTTTCTAATTTTTCTGAAGCATCTAGGTAGAATATTTTTCCTGCTGACAACAGAAATTATGCTAATAACTAAGAATATTACAAGAATGGTAAAATACCTAAATATCTACTACATCAACCTGGCTAGGAGACTGGCAAATATTACCTAACCTTGTATACTTTTTTTTCTAGTATAATTGAATTTAAAAAATTGAATTTAAAACTGCCGCCTACTTCTTTCATTCATAAATTTTCAGTTATTGTAAGTAGAAATAGCGCCCTCTCTCGGCGATCTATTGAACTATTTGTCAAAACATTGTGATGATTCATCAGTTTATCTATTCAGTAAACACTTTTGCTACATTTTTTATTCAGGTAATAACTTGTATGTGTTCAAAGTATCTTATGAATCATATTTTATTGAAATTGTTTACTTTGTGTAGTTAAAAATTGTGAATTCGCAAATTACGTAAATAGGAGGAATTCAGCGGTTTTTTCAGGACAATCTTGTACTTTAAAGAAAAAATTAACGTTTCATTAGGTGCTACAATCTTTTGTTATTAAACTGGACACATGGTATTTTTCTATTTTATATTTATTAAGGAGTTATTTACCAAATAGTACACCGTTGTTTACATCTATTTTGACAAATATTAGGCAACCAAGTATACACTCACTCAATTCGCAGCCTTAACCGTTTCTCTATCTCTGATAATAACCGGCGTTTCCTTTGACATCTCGCCTAATAAAATTCAAATGGATTTTCTATGCCAGTCTAATATTTGCAAACAAGAGTATCTGGGTTAAAAAAATTTCTGTGTCACATTTGAAACATTCGCATCCGAAAATAGCTCGCAAAAGATAATTTGCCGGTTTCTGTTATTGACCAATCTGCTTCAATTCCACGCAGTGTAGTAGAAATAAACACTGTTTACAGTTTTCATCTCGATGATAATAATTTGGACTCGCAGAGTCTTACTTTCTACATGCGCTAGCAATAATTCCGGTGATTATTCTCAAATTATTATTTACTGCTCCGAAATTTACATTTACAATGGACATTGGGAAATTATTTGGGGAAACTCGAGAATTTCTAATTTGGGATGTGCGGATTATTTCGTGTTCGGCCACTTATCGTAAACCTATTTCCACTTCACTATTTGGACAGAAATACAACAAATACAAATTACGATTATTACGCCACACAATTTTATAGATATAACCAATGAACATAGTTCATTTTTCCCCGGTCTTTCCAAGATATTAAAAATGATGACAGAAACAAGCCGGGATGGACGCCGGATACTCTGACCTACGTTGACCGTTCCGATTCAGATTTTCAACATAAACAGAACTGGGCATAGATTCACAAACATTTTAAGTACGGAGATTAAGCCGGCTCTGATATATCCATCAGTTCATATTATTAGACAACCAAACATATTAGGCAGCTAAGCTAAGACGAAGTTTATTTTCAACTGCCTACCTGTCTTATGACTAAATATTTCTTAGACTAAGTAGATCATTCAGATAAAATCATTAATCTATTCATTAACTACTTTAAACTTATACGGCTTTCGGAAGTATATCAACTGATTTGACTGTAAATAATACCGCGACGTTTGGTACTTAACATAAAACTACTCGGTGTGAACATGAACGAGTTGACAGGTTTGTTTTGGATGCAAGATGCAAGTGAAATTGTATACTCTTTAGGAAGTCTAATCAAGATGTAAGAGGCTAGTTTAAGAAGTTATCCTGTTATGTTGACGAATATCCACGTCTAAATATACACGTGCTTGACGGGATTGGGAATAATAGAATATTTGGAAGTGGTATTTTATTGCCATCATTTGGCTCTCATCAATTTTATTTTATTCAGCCATTATCATAAATATAAACAATGTCAATGTTATCAAATACAAAAAAAAAAATCGGCTAACGATAACCGTAATTTGCTTTCATCAAATGGCAGAAGTAATACTATGTTGGAAATTATTAATCACAGATAAGTTTTTTTCTGAAATGTTCAATTTAGCTTAAGGATGCCTGTTTGTTCCAAAATTATTACAAAATTCTTGCTTCTATTTTCGATGTCAATTGTTTCTTCAAACGTCAAATTCAGTTTTTCATTTTTTTTTAAATGGTACACCCTGTATATTTTTATATTTTTATATTTTATTTATGAAACAGAATTCAATTCTCTTTCGAGAAATATCAGGTATTCCTATTAAATCTAACTGTTTTCAAGATACAAATACACAAGGTGTTTGATTTGTCGTTCTGCAGCCTGTAACTTTTAAACGGATTGTATTAGCGGAAAAGTTTAAAGGGAAAGAAAGATTCTATATCGTGTGAGCTACATTTTCGTATTTTCGAAAAAAAATGAACGTCTAACAATTTTAGAAAAATAAAAAAACTGAGTTAAAAAAAATAATTTGAAGGAAAAATTTATTTTGAAATTATATTTGAAATCAGCTCCCAAATTTAATCTCAATTTGTTAATAAACTTTTTTGTCAAATTTTATATAAAAACGGGGTAAAATTTAAATGTTAATTATTTGAAAATATACCAAAATTTGATTTCTTTCAAAAAAGTTATTTTTTAAAATATGTATATCAAAAATATTTAAAAAAAAGCATGAAATGTAGTAGCTAACATAATATAGAAATGTTTTTCCATGTACAGGGTGATCCATAACTCTCATTTATATGTAGAAAGTCCTGCAGAATCCGAATATGTGTTCAGAAAAACAATTGAATGCCAATTTAAAATAATAGCAATAAAAATACGATTTTCTTACACACATACACATGATACTCATTGATGTGTCCAACTTCCGGTTTGGCCGGAAGTGCTTACAATTTATAGTAATTTTTTATTAACCCTGTATATTTTAATTATTTCAGATAATACTATCGATTACGAATCCAATGATATATAAAACATCATAGTTTCACCATTTTATTTCTGCAGGACTTTCTACATACAATGTACATATATATATATATATATATATATATATATATATATATATATATATATATATATATATACCTACATTTGAAAACAATCAAATATATTAACAGCAACCGAATTATTTACGATGAAAAGAGAGTTATGGATCACCCTGTACACTTTTCTGCTAAAACTATTCGTTTAAAAGTTACAGGCAGTAGAGCGATAAATCAAAGAGGGAAATCATATAGGAAATCAAATAATTGCCAAAATTGAAGCAAGCTGTGATTTGACAAAAAAAAATTATTAACAAATTTAGATTAAACCAGGGCATTATTAACCTAAATTGAAAATTTCAGAAAAAAAACTTATTACTTTTATATGATTTATTCCTAATTTTCAAAATCGATGCGATGATTAGTACGCGTCGTCTAGATTTTAAAAACAAATGAATTGACGTTTGTGAATGTTTTTGTCAAAGACATAAAAATGCCTTACACGGATGATGAAAAGTGTGATATTCTTCGTTTTGGAATCAGAGAAATGCTCTTTAAACACGTGGATCCATATACAGGGTTTTCCATTAAAAAAAAATGAAGGTTATGCAGAAATATTACATTTCTGATGTTCATTTGTTTTTTCTGACAACGAATTTTAAAAATATAGAGTAAAACATAAATCTTTTGTCTCTCCAATTTTTTAATAACTCATCAAATAACTGCTGCTGCAGTAAGTGGAGTGTGATGAGGAATGGCCCTGTATGTCATCTGGTTATTACTAAATAGTGGAGTCATTTTGCGTTAAAAAAAACGAAAAACATTTTTTTTGTCACTGCGATTTTATTGTTTTAATTTGCTTCTGTATTACAAAAAAAGATTAAAGCTGATATGATTTCATCTCCAAAATTAGTAATTTCTATTTTGCTGATTTTCTTTGGCTCCGATAAAGATATGGGGGAAAAAATGCCGCATTGCTTGTAATAAAATTGTAAATTAAACTAAATAAATAAAAGCATTTTGGACAGTTTATTAACTCGCGTAAAAAAATAAATACGAATTTGGCTATCTCAGTAATAACGCATAAAAATTTATAGGATCTAATTTTATTCAGATGTTAATTGCAAAAAATTTGGCATTTTTATATTGGAAAGATTAAATTTTTTTTTTTCTCATAAATATAGGACCAAAAATGGTTGAGATTAGATTTCATTTGATTTTCAATTCTAATATAATTTTATGCGCTAGGTCTACTATATCTAATTTCAGTTTTCCTCTAATTGACGTAAATTCACGTAGAAGTGTAAAAATGATTAATTTTACTAAAGCATCGACCAAACACCAATTATTTCTCATACTCTTGCTTTCATTCATTATAATTTTGAAAATAAACTAAATATGAATCGAATTAACGGCCTTACCTTTGACGTGGTTTGACTTAATCTTCTTTGTTTTCCCGGGCTTGGCAAGTTGTTTTCCGTACACTTCATTCACACCTAAAACATATAAAATATCTATATAGAATAAGGGCTATGAGACAACAAACTTTAATTAAAAATTAAAATTAACTTGATAAAAAGAAAGGGAAAATCGTCTTCTATCTAAGCGGTTTAAGATTCAATTCAGACTGGCCCAAATTAATAATGAATGAGCAGACCAGCTCTCGTTACCACCTTTTAAGAAAGAAGCGTGTTTTCGATGTGCGCACGTTAAAGATTCCTATCACGTGACAAAGCGGAAAATCGACAAATTTTGTTTCTAATGGTTAAATTTGTACAAAAAAATTAATACTAAATGAGTCTTCACATGTTTTTTTTCAATGAAAAAATAAAAAAATTTAACAATCACATGATATTTAGTCTTTTTTGTCTCTTTTTTAAATAGCGCATGTCTAAGGCAACTACTGCCCAAATTTCTCAACTTGGCGAGCTTTTACTCTTTTGTTTTTTACCCTTTCAAATAAAGAACATATGAGTTTGATATTTGTTTTCACAGCCGTGCTCTTGAAAAAATAAATTAACTTCTTAGGCCATAACATATCTCAAACTTTAGATGTGCCTCAAGGAACAATCCCGAGGCCTCTCTTTTTCATAATAGATACTTGTTATTTTTTCTACTTTCAATTTTTGTGAAATGTCGATAAATAACACCCGTATTTCCATATTTCTAACCATTTTCGAGATATCGATAATAATTGGCATTTGGAAAATTTCGAAAAAGTGTCCAGTTTTCTTATTTCAAGTGGGAAGTGGGAAACAAAAGTTTCCAAAAATATGCATGTTAGGGTATAGTATATTATATTATCAGAATAAGAATTTCATAATATTTTCGTAATTGGCCATGGAAAATAAAAACTAGGCAGTCAAAAATCGATATTATTTTTCCAGTCAGCTGTGACTGTTCACCATTATTAATAAAACTTCTTTAAAATCAAGTTATGTTGCTTCTCCAAAAGGCAGTTTACCAAAAAATAAACAAAATCATTGTCTTTCATAATTGGAACATTTCGGAAAATACATTTTGTTTGTGTAATTATAAAAATTGCAACAAACAGTTTCGGATTTCTTTCCGTGGCACACCCCCAGTTCTTGTGTCATTCCAAGCTCTGTAGGCCTTTGTTCTGTGAGAATATTAAACAACAACGGTATACACTCTTTCCTCTTTACCCACCCTGTATAAATGGGAACTGTACACTATTCGTATACTCGGGCCAAAAAGAGTAGTCAGTAGAGCCAGGGGCGTACGGATTTACGAATTTCATAAATTCCATAATTCGAACAAATGAAAGCGGATTGTGTTAATTATGCATGAATATGAGTTACCATGTCTTAAATTTTAAATAATATGCTTACATCTGGCAACATTATCTCCACGAATTAGGTATAGCAACGCAGTTGAACAATGCACATCCTTTGCGTTGCAGCATATGTGACGCCACTGAATGCGCTATCTAAGCCTTCTCGACGACCTTTCCAATAGCCGAACAAATTATTGGGTATAAGGGCGGCACGTTCAAGCATTTACTGTATTTGGTTGACTATACCAATTAAACATAATGACCTAGTTGTGGTTTTCATCTCTGGTAGGCGGAGAAAACTGGATATATTTCTCTGAATTATATGGGATTATATGGTAAAACGAGCTGCCGCTTCTGTATTCCATAACAGCTAAATCCTTTGAAGAATTGCCGGTGAGTTTTTGCTCTACTGACTACTCTTTTTGGCCCGAGTATAGTGGGTGAGCTATTCTAGTTTATATTTTGACCCGGAAGGAATAATACCCACTTCAACATACTTCTTCGTTTCAGGAAAACACATAAATTATACCGTAAAATTCGGCGTTTGGTGTATGTTTATGAAGTAACGCACATTGCGCCTACACAGCCAATATTTTAGAGGTGTCACAAAGTACATAAACGTCCATCGGACAATTTATAGGACGTATAAAATTAATTTGTCAATTACTTAATGATTTTGTGAAATCCCGGCGATAAATTTGGTGATACGGCTTACATACGTAGGATTATTCAAAATCTGGGCGCTATTTTACTGTTTTTATTTGGAGCACGTAATCCATTAAGTCTGTCGGATTAAAAATAAACTAATTTGTATTTTAAGACTGCATACAAGCCACTCGGTTCCTTCACCCACTCAAGAGTTACCTACAACAAGAAAAATCCGTGTCGGTGATTATTTATTGACGATAACGCGGGCGTAGTCGGGTTGTCTCCAGCAGGAAATTTAAACACGAGCAGAAAATATCAATAATAGACACATAATGAATACTCGATTGTTTAATTTTTTTCCGCCCTCCAGAGGCACTTTTCAACAAGTTTTTATCACTACTAATTTTGGAGATATAAAAGTTCAACCTTGTTATTTCCATTGGGAATCGTGGTCGGCTTTGACCTCAAATTATCCGAAAAAATTGTGGGTTTCCAACAATATTTATATCGGGGTATATTATATTATTCAAAAAGGTTTTACTGCATAAGAAATCACAAGTTAAAAAATTATTACACTCTTTTGCCGATATCTCGAAAATGGTTGGAGATATCGAAATACGGATGTTACCTATTGACGTTTCACAAAAATTGAAAGTATAAAATATATCGTTAACAAGCATTACGAAAAAGAGAGGCCTCAGAATTGTTCCTTGAGGCGCACCCGGGGCACACCTTAAGTTTGAGATTTCGTTGTGGCGAGAAGTTAATTTATTTTTTCAAAAGTGTCAAGGCCGGCCGTGGAAACAAATTTCAATCTCATGTATACAGGGTGTCCCCCACGATGAAGGTCGGTGATCGATATCTCGAAAAGTGGACATTGGAAAATTTAGAAAATTTGGTAGTAAACTAATACGTTATATACGATTATTTCTTTTTTGTTTTTGTTATCTTATATCTTTTAAATGTGTTTAGATTTTTTACTGACTTAGGTTATTAATAATTCTTTTCTGATAACTTCTTTGACGTTTTTCTATACATGTATTGCATGTCTACTGAAAAATAAAGAGATTATTATTATTATTATTATTATTATTATTATTATTATTATTATTATTAATGTCTATGGGGACAACTCGGCTAAAATATTTTCAAGTTGGTGGCACTTCCAGTTATACCGGAAGTCGATACCAACTTGCTTATTTGCTCCTTGCTCATTCAAATTCACTTCATTTTTGGATTTTACGCAAAATTCTAGGCCTATTATATGTATCATGTCCTATACCTACGTCTCTCCGTTTTTGCCATATTTCAATTTACTAAGCAGGCTACGGAAATTTGAAAATTTCATTTTTGAGACACATGAATTAAACAGAAGCTACTTTATTAGACCAACGGAAACGAAACTATCACTCCCGGTTGAACCGGAAGTAACATCAAATTTTGTTTCTTAAATATATTGACTGTATTTTTTAGCAGTCTCTTATTAAACGTAAAATCCTAAGTGCAACAGTTCTTTCCGATTAAAAAAATAAGGGAGATACGACCAATTTTTTACTTTATTCAAAATGGCTGCCTCAGATGAACACGATGTAAGAAAATTACCAAGTAGGCTATGGACATTATTAGTAAGGTTGTAGACTTGTCTGTGAAGAAAGTATATATTTGATTTGCTGATTTTTCTCAAAATACAAAATCTATTTTTCATTTTCATTTCCGTACGATCCTTGTGGACAATTTCTTAATGGAACCGTGCCATTTTTTTATTAACCAGAAATAATGAGTCATAAACTTTAATTTTTTACCATTAACCATTTCTTAATGATTCCTTTGTTAATAATAAAAGCATTGTTATAAGGTAAACACAAATTAAACAAGAAATAGTTTTATTAAAACATAACAACTATGAATAAAACAGCAAAATTAATTAAAAGCTAAATTATAATAAACCATTACAAAAATTGTTCACTGTCCACCATTTTGATTAATATACAGAGTTGCGCGACTTATTATTGCACGTCTAACATTCTGTGACCGGCTGCCAACATGGTCGGAAAGAGCTCTAGATGCCATCATATATTATGTCACTTTTTTCTCGACTTATCAAGAGCCTTTGAACCTTTGACAGCTGCCAAAATTTCTGTCAACTTAATAAAAATGCCATTTTATTATTATTTCAACAAATTAAACTACTTAACAAACATTTTTCTATAGGTTTTGGAGGTACTGAATACGAAAGTAATACCAAAAAGATATACCTGCATATTTTTAAATTTAGCAGTAATTTTGACAGCTACCAAAAACCATATTTTTTTAACATTGATTTCGTACTTAGTACCTGCAAAACCTATAGAAAATTGTCTGCTCGATACTTCAATTTGTTGAAATAATTATTAGATGACATTTTCATTAAATTGACAGAAAATTTGACAGCTGTCAAAAACGAAAACGTTATTTTAATTTTAATTATAAAAATAGAAAGATTCATATTTAAAACATTTTATATAAATTAAGTACCTAGTACGAAAAAGATATACTCGCATATTTTTAAATTTAGGAGCAGTTTTGACAGCTACCAAAAAACAATATTTTTTTGGCATCAATTTCGTATTTAGTACCTGCAAAACCTATAGAAAATTGTCTGCTCGGCACTGCAATTTGTTGAAATAATTATTTAATGGCATTTTCATTAGGTTGACAGAAATGTTGACAGCTGTCAAAAATAAAAATGTAGATACCTACTATTTCAATAATCAATTATGGAACTATCAAATTCAAAAGAAGTACTTCAATCCTTTCTTCACAATGTTTCCAATATTAAGAAAGACAAACTTGCATATTTTTTAATTTGACAGCAATTTTGGCAACAAATATAATATTTTTATTATTTGGTATATTATTCTAAATTGTATCAATTCCTACATGAAAATTCGAAGACCAATTGTAAAGATCAACGAATTTCAACCAGATGTCTATGATATAACCTTGGGTGTTCCTCAAGGCTCAATTGTAGGGCCACTATTATTTTTGATATATTTAACGATTTACCAAATCGTATTTAACATGGTGTTACCGCGATGTGTGCAGATGATACCACTAATTCCGTGTCCGTTTGACATAGGAATCACACACTGATCAATCTGATCATGTCGAGTATTTAGTCCAGTCCAGTCTAGTTATGTAGCTCCAGATAAAATTTAACAATGATTGATTTCTATAAAGCTAAAAAGGAAAAGAACCAAATGGACGAACAGTCTGGAGGAACGACCTATGGCAGTTACTTTTATAAATACCTACTTCCATGGAACAGCTGTGTATACACTATTACCGAGTGTCGTTAACCAACCATTTCCCACTTTTAACAGGAAGAGAAAATAATAAAAAAAACTAATAGGTACTCTCTATTACAGCGCCACAAAGAGGCCTTTAAAATTAATGTTCCGACAGAAATAAAGAGTTGCAACACTCCCCGGTCGGATTTATTTATGTATTGTGTTGTCTTATAAAAATAATATTTTATAGCGCCGAGAACAATGTTTAGTAACGGCCGTAATTTAAAATGGATCCTAAAATGGACATACATTAGGCCGTAATAAGTGGCGCCTCGTTTTGACAAAAGCGCGATTGCTTGTCCTTAACCGGATACAGGCAGTGCCGTGGGTGAGCTGTTTCCAAATGTCCATTATCACAGATGGGTATTATTGTAACATATTTCGAAACCGATTTTTAGATAGGGACCATCACGTACTTTAAGAAACTAAGAGTTAATTTAATAGAAAAATTGAATTTTGTTACAGAGAGAAACGCAGGTGAAAAATTTTCCAATTCTTCTTCTTCTCAAAGATCCGTATGCCTTTCTTCTCTCTTTTTTATCCATTTCTTCCAGCGTTTGCGGTCTCCTTTCAGCTCTTTTATTGTTTTCCCTCTTCCTCTTCCGATCTCCATTCTCTCTGCCCCTGTTTTCCTGGGTATGCTTCTCTTCCATTTTTCCCTCTTTCCTCTCTCTATCACTATTCTTACCAGTTTATTGTGTGCAATTCTCTAATTCTGTATTTATCGTCTCATTTTTTGTCATAATTCCTTATCTCTCATATTTTTATCATGTCCTATTTTGTCTTTTCTGCTATTCCATTTCATTTCTATTGCATTGGGGAGCGTCTCCTGTCTTTTTCGTTTGTTTCTGTGACAATATAAAGTAGTCTTCATTTTTGACAGCTGTCAAATTTTCTGTCAACTGAATAAAATAGCCATTTAATAATTATTTCCACAAATGACTAAAAAGACACTTTTCTATAGGTTTTGGAGGTACTCTAAATACGAAATTAGTTTTATAAAATCAGTATGTCTGTTGGTAGCTGCCAAAATTGCTGTCAAATTTAAAACGTTTGTCTTCCATAATTTTATAAACAATGTGAAATTTCATAGCAGGGAAATCAAGTGTTTTTTTTAATTATCTAGTTCCATAATTGAAATTAAAACACAGTTTTTACTTTTGACAGCTGTCAAAATTTCTGACAACTTGAAAATGCCATTTAATAATTATTTCAACAAATTAAAGTACCAAGCAGACATTTCTCTATAGACTTTGGCGGAACTGAATACGAAATTGTTGGAAAAAAATATTTAATTTATTGGTAGCTGTCAAAACTGCTGTCAAATTTAAAAAAATGTAAGTGAGCCCTTCGTAATGTTGAAAATAACGTGAATTCTCATAGAAGAAGTAATATTAAGTGTTTTAATATTTGTTAGTTCCATAATAGATACTAAAATAAAATATTCACTTTTGGCAGCTGTCAAAATTTTTCAATTTCTTGAAAATGACATTTTATAATTATTTAAACAAATAAACGTACTTAACAAACATTTTTTTATAAGTTTTGGAGGTACTGAATGAAATTGATGTCAAGGAAATATTATGTTGGTTGGCAGATGCCAAAATTGCTGTCAAACATAAACAATTACAAATCTATCTTTCGTAATTTTAAAAGTAATGTTGATTTTCATCGAAGAAGATACATAATATGTTTTAAGACTTTCTAGTTCAGTAATTGATATTAAAATAAAGTTGTAACGTTTGACAGCTGTCAAAATTTCTGTCAACTTAATAAAAACGCCATTTTATTACTATTTCAACAAATTAAAGTACTTAACCAACATTTTTCTAAAAGTTTTGGAGGCACTGAATTCGAAAGTAATACCAAAAAGATATACCTGAATATTTTTAAATTTAGCAGTAGTTTTGACAGCTACCAAAAACCATAATATTTTTTTAACATCAATTTCGTACTTAGTACCTGCAACACCTGTAGAAAATTGTCTACTCGGTACTTCAATTTGCTAAAATAATTATTAAATGGCATTTTTATTACGTTGACAGCTGTCAAAAGTAAAAAACGTTTTTGTCTTCCATAATTTTATAAACAATGTGAAATTTCATAGCAGGGAAATCAAGTGTTTTTTTAATTATCTAGTTCCATAATTGATATTAAAATACAGTTTTTACTTTTGACAGCTGTCAAAATTTCTGACAACTTGAAAATGCAACTTAATAATTATTTCAACAAATTAAAGTACCAAGCAGACATTTCTCTATAGACTTTGGAGGAACTGAATACGAAATTGTTGGAAAAAAATATTTAATTTATTGGTAGCTGTCAAAACTGCTCTCAAATTTTAAAAAAATGCGAGTGTGCCTTTCGTAATTTTGAAAATAACGCGAATTTTTATAGAAGAAGTGCCATTAAGTGTTTTGAAATTTGTTAGTTTCATAATTTAATAGATAGGTATTAAAAAGTTTTCACTTTTGGCAGCTGTCAAAGATTTTCAACTTATTGAAAATGACATTTTATAATTATTTAAACAAATAAACGTACTTAACAAACATTTTTTTATAAGTTTTAGAGGTACTGAATACTACTGAATATGAAATTGATATAAAAAAATATTATGTTGGTTGGCAGATGCCAAAATGGCTGTCAAAATTAATTTAACTTAATTTAATTAAAAATTTACTAGTAGGATATCTTTCCTAATTTTGAAAATAAAGTTGATTTCTATAGAAGAAGATACATAAATGTTTTAAATCTTTCTAGTTCAGTAATTGATATTAAAATAAATTTGTAAACTCTGCCAGCTGTCAAAATTTCTGTCAACTTAATAAAAATGCAACTTAATAATTATTTCAACAAATTAAAATACCAAGCAGTGCCAAGAAGAAGTGCCATTAAGTGTTTTGAAATTTGTTAGTTTCATAATAGATAGGTATTAAAAAGTTTTCACTTTTGGCAGCTGTCAAAATTTATCAACTTATTGAAAATGACATTTTATAATTATTTAAACAAATAAACGTACTTAACAAACATTTTTTTATAAGTTTTAGAGGTACTGAATACTACTGAATATGATATTGATATAAAAAAATATTATGTTGGTTGGCAGATGCCAAAATTGCTGTCAAAATTAATTTAACTTAATTTAATTAAAAATTTACTAGTAGGTAGGTATATCTTTCCTAATTTTGAAAATAATGTTGATTTCTGTAGAAGAAGATACATAAATGTTTTAAATCTTTCTAGTTCAGTAATTGATATTAAAATAAATTTGTAACCTTTGCCAGCTGTCAAAATTTCTGTCAACTTAATAAAAATGCAACTTAATAATTATTTCAACAAATTAAAGTACCAAGCAGACATTTCTCTATAGACTTAAAGGAACTGAATACGAAAATGTTGCAAAAAATATTATATTCGCTGGTAGCTGTCAAAACTGCTGTCAAATTAAAAAAAAATGCAAGTGTGCCTTTCTTAATTTTGAAAATAACGTGAATTCCTATAGAAGAAGTGCTATTAAGTGTTTTGAAATTTCTTAGTTCCATAATAGATACCAAACTAAAGTTTTCACTTTTGGCAGCTGTCAAAATTTTTCAACTTGTTGAAAATGACATTTTATAATTATTTAAACAAATAAACGTGCTTAACAAACATTTTTTTATAAGTTTTGGAGGTACTGAATGAAATTAATGTCAAGAAAATATTATATTGGTTGGCAGATGCCAAAATTGCTGTCAAATTTTCGTAATTTTATAAATAATATTGATTTCCATAGAAGAAGATACATAAAATGTTTTAAGACTTTCTAGTTCAGTAATTGATATTAAAATAAAGTTGTAACGTTTGACAGCTGTCAAAATTTCTACCAACTTAAAGAAAATGCCATTTTATAATTATTTCAACAAATTAAAGACTTAACCAACATATTTCTAAAGGTCTTGGAGGCACTGAATACGAAAGTAATACCAAAAAGATATACCTGCATATTTTTAAATTTAGCAGTAGTTTTGACAGCTACCAAAAACCATAATATTTTTTTAACATCAATTTCGTACTTAGTACCTGCAAAACCTATAGAAAATTGTCTGTTCGGTACTTCAATTTGTTGAAATAATTATTAGATGACATTTTCATTAAATTGACAGAAAATTTGACAGCTGTCAAAAACGAAAACGTTATTTTAATTTTAATTATAAAAATAGAAAGATTCATATTTAAAACGCTTTATATCTCTTTTTCTTACTTGTAAAATTTTAAATTTGACACTGATTTTGGCACGATTATCCCATAAATAACTGCAGCCTACGCCACTGCATCGTCTGTTAGTCGCGCATATCGAAACTTGATCAGATCCGAGAAGACGCGTGCATCTAAAGCTATCAAAACGCATTACGCGTTACACGCGTGTAATCCTCTCGATGGAACACATTCCAGCCACCTGATTGATTACTTAATAATTTAAAGAGTTTTCTTGGTACGTGGGAACAACAAACAATCTTCCGTTTTGATCTGATCGAGTAGAACGTTTTTTTACGCAACATGCACGAATTAAACGAAAAACGGAAACGAATTATACAAATGATGCCTTAATTTGCCACGCCAAACTGAGAAAGAAATATGATACGATTAATACGTACTGATGTAACTGATGGACGTTTTATTATTTTAAGATTGATTTAGGTGACGGGGCATGGTCCGTGGGAACGCGGCATCTCAAGTCGTGCATCGAAAAAGATGTCTGTAATGGCTGGAACAAGTTGCAGTTCGGAGTAGAAGAGAAGTGAGTGCACATATTTGATTAGATAACATTGTGGACGGATAGAACACAGTTATCATTGGTCACTGAATCTAGAATCTTCTTCCACTAGGAAGGTACTAAAAACAAATGGTCCAAGGGTCGTAGGCTTTATGGTGTGTGTTCAGTAGTTTCAGTCGCGTCTGTGTCAAAATGAAATGTCGTCTTCAGTTTTTGCCCATTTTTGAGATGGCTTTTTAGCTTTTTTTTGCAAGCTTCTTAATTTATTTTCTGCTACTAATACTCCTTGTGTACCGAGGTTCGTATGGAATTGATACGAACTTTGAGATTCCTCTTTCAGTTTGAAAGGTCGAGGTCTTCAGGATAGCTGGATTTAGTATATTTCTTACGTCAACGTTCATTTCTGGCAATGAACAGGACCCATATCTACATCTACAACTGTTCTCTTTGTCCAAAATGACTACCAACCAATTATTGGGATTTAATATTCTAGCGACCGACGAACAATACTCGCACAAATCTGTCGTTCAATATTCAAAACCATTTGTCCTTACTGTGAACTTGCAGTCTTAATCTACACATCACTCATCATACTTACACCAGTTGTCGATGACATAAGAGTCTGGAATTTACATATTCGTAATATGATATAAGAGTGTTCGTTTCAGTGTGGTGTTTTAGCTCACAAATGACAAATCAATGGGTGGTGTCATTTTTAAAAAAAGATCCGTTGTAACCGTGACAAATTGACTTTATTCTTCTGGGTGTCAACCAGAGAAAATTTTTCCTCTTTATTAGATGATTGGTTTCGGTAATTAATTACAGACATAGTTGCGCAGTTCATGACTGAAACTACAAATTTGGTGCGCTTAAGGCGTAATTATAATTAAATTGCAAATATATAGGGTGGGGCAATAGTGTGCCCGACTATAATATCTCGAGTTTTATGATAGCTAGTAAAAATATTAATAAACTAGATAAACGAGTTTGCGACTGGAAAATTCCTATGGAATTTTTCAGAAAACTCAAAAATACCGGAGTTACAGGGCCTCAACATTTGTTTTTTTTTTTAATATTTTTTTTAAATAACATTTTTGCTAGTATGCCAATTCTCTTTAAATGTGACACACTTATTACCAATCTTCTTCTATATTCGTGTTCTAAATCTGGCGTAAATCCTCCAATGTCAAAGTGCCTAAACTGCCCTTATCCTTTAGAAAAAAATCCAGAACTTTTTTGTTTGAAATCCTTTGTAAATTTTGATGGCACCCAATAAAAGAGCACTAAAGAATCTTTAAAAAAGGTCCTCCTGTTACACCACGATAAAATGAGCCATTTTCGAGGAAAATGCCTTTAAAAATTTACTTGTATTGAATGAATTACAACTCATTTCTGCTCATTTTTAACATTAACATAGCATGCCTCGGAAACAAACGCAGGAGTTTACGTGGGATTAATTTGGCAAATAATTTATGCATGTTTATTGTGAAATCATCTTTATAGATATGTATATCTATCTTCATATCTTCGTACCTTCGTATCTTCGTATCTTCATATCTTCATATCTTGATATCTTCATATCGTCATATCGTCATATCTTCATATCTTCATATCTTTATATCCGCATATCTTCCCATCTTCATATCTTCATTTCTTCATATCTAGTTTATCTCTATACCTATCTCCATATCTCTGTCTCTATATCTCAGTATGCACATCTATATATTTCTATTGCTTTAGGTCTTTGTCTTTATATCTTTTCATTTTCATATTTTATATCCTTATATCCAAACATTTTTACATCTTTGCATTTTTACGTCTTTATACTTCTATATTTTTTAACTCTTATATCTGTTTATATCTTTCTATATTTTTATCTCTACATCAATCGTTATATCCTTGTACCGCTATATCTCTAGATATATTTTTTATTGATTATATCTCAATATATCTGTATATTCTCATGACCTTACGTTTTTACCTTCATACCTTTATATCTTTATTTTTTATACTTTTACATATAACATCTAACCTCGTCACAATCTTACATCTTTATATTTCTATATTCTTTATCTCTATATATTTATATCTATATCTATATCTCTATTTCTATATCTCTATATCTGCATATCTTTATATTTTAATATATCTGTATCTTTATATCTCAATATATTTATATATTTTCATGTCTTTGTCTTTATATCTTTGTATCTTTATATTTTATATCCTTATATCCAAACATTTTTACATATTTGAATTTTTACATCTTTATTCCTCTATATTTTTTAACTATATATCTGTCTCTATATCATTCTATATTTTTATCTCTACATCAATCTTTATATCCTTATACCGCTGTATCTCTAGTTATACTATTTATTGATTATATCTCAATATATCTGTATATTCTCATAACTTTACGGTTTTGCCTTTATACCTTTATATACATATTTCCTTATACCGCTATATCTCTAGATATATTATTTGTTGATTATATCTCAACATATTTTACATCTTTTAAGATATTTCTATATTTATCTCTATATATTTATATCAATATCTCTATTTCTCTATATCTGCATATCTTTATATTTCAATATATCTGTATATTTGTCTTTATATTTTTGCATCTTTATATCCTTACCGCTTTTCATTTTTACATCTTTATACCTCTATATTTTTTAACTCTATATGTATATCTGTCTATATTATTATCTCTACATCAATCGTTAATCCTTATACCGCTATATCTCTGGATATATTATTTGTTGATTATATCTCAATATATCTTATATCTTTAAGATACTTCTATATTTATCTCTATATATTTATATCTATATCTCTATTTATATATCTCTATATCTGCATATCTTTATATTTCTATATATTTTTGCCTCTTTATATATATACCTCTTTTTATTTTTACATCTTTATATCTCAATATTTTCATGGCCTATGTCTTTCTCTATATATCTATGTATATTTTTATCTCTACATCAATGGTTATATCCTTATACTTCTATATAAATAAATAAATTAATATAAATACACCACATGTAATTACGACCCCCTTTATCCCAGAAGAGCCTTGTACGGGAGGGGGCTACACATTTAAAGACAAGGGACACACATCCAATATCCGTGTATAATGGAAAAATCCCTCTCACAGTATTTGCCATTGCCACGACCGGGATTCGAACCCGGGACTTTTGGGTGAGAGGCAGGTACGCTACCATCTCGACCATCCAGTCATCTTTAGATATATTATTTATTGATATCTCAATATTCTCATGACTACGTTTTTACCTTTATACCTTTATATTTTTTTACACTTTTACATATAACATCTAACACCTTCACATCCTTATATTTTTATATTTCTATATTTATATCTATATCTCTATTTCTATATCTCTATATTTCAATATATTTTACTTTATATTTTTGCATCTTTATATCTTTACCTCTTTTCATTTTTACATCTCAACATATTTATATATTTTCATGGCTTATGTCTTTGTTTTTATATCTCTATCCTTACATTCTCACATCTTTATATTTCTATGTTTTTTATCTCTATATTTCCATATCTCTATGTGTATATCTTTATCTCAATATAAGTATCTGTATATTTCTATGGCTTTATATATTTCCATCTTTACATTTTACGTAATTGCATCGATACATAAGTATATCTCTATATTATTTAACTAACCTGTGTCCCTGTCTCTATATATCCAAATCGTTACATCATTTTATCTTTATATAAGTATTTATTGCTTAAATCTTAATATATCTATATTTCCATGGCTTTCTGTCTTTGTCTCTCTTCACATCCTTAATCCTTACATCTTTATGTCTCTATATTTTTTATCTCTATACCATTCTATCTGTATATGTTTATATCTCAATATTTTTTTTTTACATCCTTATAACTTTATATTTTTACATCTTTATATCTTTATATTATATTTTTTTAAATTTTTTTCTCTATGGTAGCGAACTATTAGTGACCCTAAAGGTCTGTCCCCACTGACTGCCTATTTGGAACCATGTGAATCTTATGCCTATCCCAAGGTCAACGCACTGCCACAAGTGATCAGTTTTTAGGTGAAATGCGGCTAAAATAACCAAGTCCATATTAGGAGGTGCCTATCAACATTGCTTCCAACAGCTCTAACGACTGCAAATTGCGTGCTAGCCTTAGGACATCAGATTCAGGAAAATGTTACATAGACGACGGAATAATTGCATATTATAGTTGATAAATCGAATAAATAGAATCATTAATCATCCTAATTGTACCGTATGAAGCTCGAGATTGATAAAGCATTCTAGAGAAACAAAGTCATGATTTAGCGCCATGTGTGTTGCTTATATAAGCTCGGGATCAGAATTAGTTTTAATTTGGAACCTTTGATGCGATACAAACTAAATGAAAAAAATATATATATTAATATTAAATCTATAATACTGTTTAGTGTCCTGTACTATATTATTATTATTATTTTTTTTTGTTGTATGTAAATTAATATTAAAATATTTTTTTTATTTACAAAGATATTAACTAAAATTTGCCTTAATTCGTTTACCCATATGATTTTATTGGCACGCATCAATCAATTAAATTTTAAACTAGACCAAATTGTCTCAATGCATCTTCAATTACCGCAAGGACCAGTCGACTAGCAACAACAATTGGCAAATAATTTAAGCGCATGGCGACAAAGAAATTACTCAATCCTCCTGGATTTATCGCTTACTTAAGATTCCGCAAAGTACGTATTTGCATTACCATAAACGACGGGAACGTAGGAACTCATTTGATTTTAAAATTAATACAGATTGCCCACGCGTCATAAAAATAAAGTATAGGTCACAAATACCTCGGATAGTAAACGCATATTGCGGTCGATCTTAATCACAAAACGAGAAATAAGAAATAATCTTAATGATATAGTAGACGGTGAACTGTTAATGCCAATTTATTAAAATAAAATTCAGGTTGCTTATTGAGACAGAATAGTCTCACCTACATGAATTCGTGAAGTAATGTCAAGCGTATTACATAACACAATGTTATATATCGCTGCTCTGTCAAATAAATCGTTACAAACAATGCAAGAATATAAAATATTGGGTAGGTACTAAATCCAGTCGGCTAATACGTAATTATGCAAGCGTGCCCCAAGGCCCAGTCCTCGGGCTGCTATTGTTCATTATCTATATCAACGACCTATCTATGCTACTATGTTTCATCGTATGAATATATGCTGTTCGCTGACGCAACTCTACAATAATCTAGTTCTAATAAACTTGACCTACATTTGAATATAATTCAAAAAATAGTCGCAATAATTGAAATATTTAAAATGGCGCCAAGTCCATAAATAGGAAAAATGGCCTGCTTTCGAGTTCGAGTTCATAGTAATCGGAAAACATGTGGAAAAAATCAATTTTGTAATAATTTGCACGATTATAAAAAGCACATTTAAAATATGTGAATGACACTAAAAATATAAGTACATAAATATCCAGTGACATGTTAATTCGTCGCATGGTTTAGTAATTATGCAATGTTGATTCATTCGAATTACGTGTTGAAAGTCACTTGAATGAAACTTTGCCGAAACTTTAAATACATTATATTATTCGATGTTTGTGATCTAGTTCATTCGAGAATATCATGACGCCACGGCCAACTAGGCCCCTGCTATAGGAAAAATTTAGAAATGAAAGTGGAAAACATTAGACATTAAAAAAAAAGAGTAAAAATAGCTGAAAAACACGGGGTACGGTCCTGTGTCAAGATAACTAAACAGTCACATCTCCAATAACGAATATTTGCATATAATATACAGGGTGTCCACGTGGTGCGTATTTCTTCCATTGTCGATTTAGTCCAATTTGTCATTCGAGTTATTTTTAAAAAAATTAGCTGAGCTAGTCGATACAGTCAAATTTGTCGAAAAAACGAATTAGGTAAATTACTTAAGTCTGTCGATTCAGTAGAATTAGTCGAGTTTGTTGATTTAGTCGAATTAGTCATTCGAGTTTTTTTTACTCAAATTACTCGAATTAATCGATTTGGTCAAGTTTGTCGATTTAGTCCAATTTGTCATTCGAGTTATTTTTAGATAAATATACTCGACTATTTATCTAAAAATAACTCGAATGACAAATTGGACTAAATCGACAAACCTGACCATATACGGTGAATCGATTTACTCGAATAAGTCAAGTTAGTCGATTTATTAATCATCAGAGTTTTTTAGTCAAATTAGTCAAGTTAATCGATTTACTCGACTTAGCCAGTCTGTCAATTTAGTCAAATTAGTCGTTCGAGTTTTTTTGAGCCAAATTAATTGAGTTTGTCGATTTAATTAAATTACTCATTCGAGTTTTTTAGTCGAGTTTAATCAATTTACTCGAATTAGTCACGTTTGTCAATTTAGTTGAATTCGTCATTTGAGTTTCTTCAGAAAAATTAATTGAATTGAGTTGAATTAGTCGATTTAGTTAGTAAAATTTGTCAATGTACTCAAATTACTCATTCGAGTTCTTTTAGTCAAATTTTTGTCGAATAAGTCGAATTTATCGATTTAGTCGAATTAGGTATTTGACTTTTTTTAGTCAAACTAACTGAAATAGTCGGTGTAGTCAAATTTGTCAATTTAGTCGAATTACTCATTCGAGTATTTTTAGTTAGTTGAGTTAACCAATTTCCTCGAATAAGTGGAATTTATTGGTTTAGTCGAATTAGGCATTCGAGTTTTTTTAGTCAAACTAACTGGATTAGTTTTTTAGTCAAATTAGTCAAGTTAATCGATTTAGTCCAACTTAACCAAGTCTGTCAATTTAGTCAAATTAGTCGTTCCAGTTTTTTTTAGTCAAATTAATTGAGTTTGTCGATTTAATTGAATTACTCATTCGAGTTTTTTAGTCGAGTTAATCGATTTACTCGTATTAGTCAAGTTTGTCAATTTAGTCGAATTAATCATATGAGTTTCTTCAGTCAAATTAATTGAATTAGACGATTTAGTAAAATTTGTCAATGTACTCGAATTACACTTTCGTCAAACTAACTGAATTAGTCTTTTAAGTCAAATTAGTCAAGTTAATCGATTTAGTCAACTTAACCAAGTCTGTCAATTTAGTCAAATTAGTCGTTCGAGTTTTTTTTTAGTCAAATTAATTGAGTTTGTCGATTTAATTGAATAACTCATTCGAGTTTTTTAGTCGAGTTAATCGATTTACTCGGATTAGTCAAGTTTGTCAATTTAGTCGAATTAGTCATACGAGTTTCTTCAGTCAAATTAATTGAATTAGTCGGTTTAGTAAAATTTGTCAATGTACTCGAATTACTCACTCGAGTTTTTTAGTAAAATTAGTTGAGTTAACCAATCTTCTCGAATAAGTCGAATTTATCGATTTAATCGAATTAGGAATTTGAGTTCTTTTAGTCAAACTATCTGAGTTAGTCGGTTTAGTCGAATTACTCATTTGAGTTTTTTCTTAGTCAAATTAGAAAAGTTAATTAATTTTCTGAAATACGTGGAATTTATCGATTTAGTCGAATTAGGCATTCGAGTCTTTTTAGTTCAACTAACTGAATTAGTTTTTTTAGTCAATTTAGTCAAATTAGTCGTTCGAGTTTTTTCGAGTCAAATTAATTGAGTTTGTCGATTTAATTAAATTACTCATTCGAGTTTTTTAGTCGAGTTTAATCAATTTACTCGAATTAGTCACGTTTGTCAATTTAGTTGAATTCGTCATTTGAGTTTCTTCAGTAAAATTAATTGAATTGAGTTGAATTAGTCGATTTAGTTAGTAAAATTTGTCAAAGTACTCAAATTACTCATTCGAGTTCTTTTAGTCAAATTTTTGTCGAATAAGTCGAATTTATCGATTTAGTCGAATTAGGTATTTGAGTTTTTTTAGTCAAACTAACTGAAATAGTCGGTGTAGTCAAATTTGTCAATTTAGTCGAATTACTCATTCGAGTATTTTTAGTTAGTTGAGTTAACCAATTTCCTCGAATAAGTGGAATTTATTGGTTTAGTCGAATTAGGCATTCGAGTTTTTTTAGTCAAACTAACTGGATTAGTTTTTTTGTCAAATTAGTCAAGTTAATCGATTTAGTCAACTTAACCAAGTCTGTCAATTTAGTCAAATTAGTCGTTCGAGTTTTTTTGAGTCAAATTAATTGAGTTTGTCGATTTAATTGAATAACTCATTCGAGTTTTTTAGTCGAGTTAATCGATTTACTCGGATTAGTCAAGTTTGTCAATTTAGTCGAATTAGTCATACGAGTTTCTTCAGTCAAATTAATTGAATTAGTCGGTTTAGTAAAATTTGTCAATGTACTCGAATTACTCACTCGAGTTTTTTAGTAAAATTAGTTGAGTTAACCAATCTTCTCGAATAAGTCGAATTTATCGATTTAGTCGAATTGGGACTTTGAGTTTTTTTAGTCAAACTATCTGAATTAGTCGGTTTAGTCATATTTGCCAATTTAGTTGAATTACTCATTTGAGTTTTTTTTAGTCAAATTAGTTGAGTTAATAAATTTTCTCGAATAGGTGGAATTTATCGATTTAGTCGAATTAGGCATTCGAGTTTTTTTAGTCAAACTAACTGAATTAGTTTTTGTAGTCAAATTAGTAAAGTTAATCGATTTACTGTCAATTTAGTCAAATTAGTCGTTGTAGTTTTTTTGAATCAAATTAATTGAGTTTGTTGAATTGAATCACTCATTCGAGTTTTTTAGCCGAGTTAATCGATTTACTCGAAATAGTCAAGTTTGTCAATTTAGTCGAACTAGTCAATCAAGTTTTTTTAGTCCAATTAATCGAGTTAGTCGATGTAGTCAAATTCGTCGAAAAAATCGAATTAGCCGTTTTAGCCGAGTAAGATAAGTTGATTTAGCTGAATCAAGTCTTAGTCAAGTTTGTTAATTTAGTCGAATTAGTCATTTGAGTTTTTTCAGTTAAATTAATTGAATTTGTCGATTTAGTAAAATTTATCAATGTACTCAAATTACTCATTCGAGTTTTTTTAGTCAAATTAGTTGAGTTGACCAATTTTCTCGAATAAGTCGAATTCATCGATATAGTCGAATTAGTCATTCGAGTTTTTTTAGTCCAATTAGTTGAGTTAGTCGATATAGTCAATATACAGTCGAATTAGTAAAATTACTTGATTCTGTCGATTTAGTGGAATTAGTAGAGTTTGTCGATTTAGTCGAACTAGTCATTCAATTTTTTTTTACTCAAATTAGTCGAGTTAATCGATTTATCCGATATGGGCAGGACTTTAAGTGAATATTTTTCTTATTATGACTTTCATTTTGGTGATTCTCGGACAAATTGTTTAATTTAGTGGGTGCTATCCAATGCTAAAAGTAAAGTTCCACTTTTGTGGACGCCCTATAAACAGTGTGCATATATTGTGCACCACCTATATACGAGTAGGAACAAAAAATAAACGTTTAACCCCCTAGATTACTACAACAATTAATTATGTTCAAATATAGCCCGTCTACTGGTGATATCGAATGAAATTCTTACTAAAAGTTAAAATGTACCAAATTTAGAAATTTAACAGGCGATATAACTTGGAACGGTTACAGCTGTTCTTGTAATTACTCTAGTTCATATTGTCGTTCCTTAAACGAGGCAAAATAATCCTAGTTAGTCGACACAAACTATTTAAGGAATAGTATTCCTATTGATTTCTCATGAGCTTGATGAATTTTTGTGTTTTATCTTAGGGTTAGCCGACCATGGGCGTCCGCAATAAATTATAAAGGGTGTATTGGTGGAGATATTCTATATTATCTGTTAGCTATATAGTTAGTAGCTAGGACCAGTGGCGTAGAAGGAAGGAAAATATTGGTGTTCCATCACCAAATATTTTTTTAGAGCAAACTCAAGTTTTTTTTCTAATATTCTATCGTTCCCTGAAGTTTCCGCCTTGGAAACTGAACCACCCTGTATAAATGGCTTTGCCGTGATTCATAAAATTCTGAACTACCTCTAAAACGCATATGGTAGATCATGTGCCCAAACTCCAAAAAAAAAAAAATTGAAAAAATATGAAATTTCAAAATTACCACCAAAATATTTTGTGTAGGTAGGTACCATTTTTCTCACAATTTTTAATTGTTTCTCTAAAAGTCGGTGAAGGTACAGAACTGCCCTTGCTTCAGAAAGTCTTGCAATATTATGGAAATGGAAAACGTGATTTTTTATTTTACTTTTTTAAACCGATAAAACCAGACGTTTTTAACTAAGACTAAAACATTCTAAAGGCACTTTTTTACAAAGAATCTAAATTTGTCATCGCATTTTCCAAGGCATTCTAGACTCAAAAATTACAGCAATCAGCTTTGTTTCTTTTACGGGCGCCATATTGGATTTTCGATTTTCACATTTTTGAAAAGAGCTTTTTTTTTGATATATCAAGTTTACAAAGATTGCTTTGAATAACATCAACACTTTTGTTTAACAAAAAAACTTTTGACAGTTACATTAAATGTAAAATTTTGGTGTTCACATTTCTCACAAATTTACTTGAAGAATTGAATTTTTTATTCTGCACAAAAATTGTTGTTTATACACTCAAGTGTATAAATTGTAAAAAAAAAATTTGCTGCACGTCCGTATATAAATATTCAAGACCTTTATTTTATTTTTATATATTTTTATTTGCATTTGTATCGATACTATTGATTCATTCAACGCCTACATCAGTGTAATTATCAAGTTTGTGTCATGCAAATGCAACAGAAAAAACACTCACATAATACAAGCAATCCACACAAACAGAAGAACCTGCCGAACTGAGCCAGATTCATGTTCACAAAAAATCACTGCCGAATCCTAAACCATATGTCTGTCAGTGGCGCGCACTTTGACTTTGAATTTTTCGCACCGGCGAAGACGTTCCTCAGGTGCCTGGGAGATTGCTCCGTTCGCAGGCGGCACAGTGAAACTAATGCTAGATCGAGGTTTGGCGGATCGACTAGGAAGTCCGACGATATCGAATAGTTCATGCGGAGCATTCTGTTAGATCCGTGGCTGTTTTGATGGGGAAATAGGATTGTTTTGGACGCGAAACTTTTATAAATAGGGTGCAATGGCGATAAAAAACCGTTTCGCAATGTCAGATGGGCCGCATTAAAAATAGTTGCGGACTCTCTGGCGGGCATGTTGTGACAAGTGACAGTCGAATCGAGTTTGTTTATATCGATAAATAGGTGTAGTGTCCTAATCCGAAATGACAAATATCTGGTGGATGCAGGATGGCAGATGTTTTTCGTGGCATTTCTCTAACTAACGTCGGAATATTTACCGAAAATTTGACAAAAGTTTCTTACACCAATTTTTTTTTTCGGCGCATTTATAAATAAATTACTGTTTTTTAAACAAAGATAAAAATGAAATACTATTATTATTAAAAGTGTGGGAAAATGTTTTTTTGATTTTCCTGTAACTAGCATACTAGATATGAGTGCAAATTTCAATACGTCAGAGCATTGATTAAAGAATGAAGAAGATGCGCAATGCAAATAGTAAAATGTGAGACCAATTCTGGCTGCGAGATTATCAGTCATTATATTGGTTAAATTTAGATCTGGTGCGTGGCTGTTCCTGTAAAGATCTTGACTCAGACGTTTTTTCTCTAAAATGGAGCATCTGTTCCCTCAGTCGATAATGCAATAATTGTAATTTATTCCACATTAATAGTATTTAATTTAAAAAAAATATTTGTAAAAACTTAAGAAACTTGAGCAACTAAACATTTATTCACGAAGACATATTTTTTCACTCGAGGCCTCGAGAATCTCATCAGCAACGCCCAGCTGCAAACAAAAAATTGCCGATCAGATAAAAGTAATTAGAGAGAATCGATCAAGTGTATTTAACGACGTTTCGTGACTACATCGCATTACAAAATATGTATTTTTTCTAACCAATAACATCTGTTTATAGGTAATCGATACTTCGTGATTCTGAACTCATGCCCTCAGGCCCCTCAGTAGATTCCTCTGGCCAGTGGCCACAACAAAAAACTGTTATAGACGAGCTGAAGAATTCAAAATACAATTTTAAATTACCAGTCTAATATGTTATTCAGCTATTTTAGTGAACACAGTTTTTCAAGCTAGGAGCAGGATGGTCCATAATTGCGCGCAAAGACGTTTATTACAACAAAGTGTAGAGCCAGTGCCAGTAGGATAGACTAAATAAAAGTTAAGTATAGACGAAGTTGGGGCAAAATCTGTGTAAATACAGCACTTGATACAAATGCCCCTATACTATTTTTAGTACCCACTGGTACTGAAACCAACAATTTGAAATAAATTAGACGATTATTAAAAACATTTTAAAGATATTTATAGTAGTTAAATTTATGCATAAAGCAATGTGTTGCACGACATGACACATCTAAACATTTTAAATTGTTTTAACAGATTTTCGCGAGCATTCCGGCTCATAAATTATGGATATTAACCTTTTTTCAACCGCTCTTACACTCGCAACATGTAATGTAATTAGATAATTACGATTATTTCATTTGCAAGATGTAACAAATATATTATTTTAGGTATGAAGCGAACGAAAAACGTCCATACTGTTTAATAAAAACATTCAAACATAAGTATCTAATATATAGGTTTTTTGAATTTGAAGTAATTTTCAGCTACCTATCTTGGCGCCTGAGTATGCATCAATCTTCCTCGTATATATAATATCCCGACAGTATCAACTATAAATAAAATAAGATATTGCATTCCCAGCGTTTCCTACAGGATGTGAAAGCAACTTTATCTGTGAATTTGGAGAAAGTGTGGTTATGTTAAAGCTCCTAATATCAACCATTTACGTAAAATTAAGTAGAACTACCAAAATGTACACTAACAATGGTTTCTAAATATGTTTTTTAATAATTTTTGTTTCATTTTAAATATTTAAATTTTCTCGATCCGGCCCTGGCTTTGGGGAAAGAATTCTGAAAGCCAGAACTGGCATTATCATAGCGATTGGCGACTAGCATAGGAGGAGTTACTATTCCCCAAATATATTGTATTTTCCAAGTATTTCGTATTCCCGAAGGATATATAATATTCTTGCGTATTCCCAACTCATATCGAATCCATTTTTATTTAAAAAGTTCGTGACCCATACTCGGTCAGACTGGTTTACCCAGCGAATACCAACTCGACCGCAAAATTTAATCGAAAACTCCTAGGCAATCTGAGACATAACCTCCATGTCTTGTTAACCTAAAATTTTCAGATATTCCTTTCCCGATTAACAGAATTTACCAAAATGGATAATCTTTCGTCGTTATCTGGGTCGCAAAAAGATGAACTGATGGACCAAGTTAAGCAGCAAATTGCAGTGGCCAACGCCCAAGAACTTCTAACAGTAGGTAGTTAAATAGGCCTGTCTTTAAGTAAATTATGCCATTTCGTTTTAGAAAATGACTGAGAAATGCTTTAAGAAATGTATATCCAAACCTGGCACATCGTTAGACAGCTCGGAACAGGTAAGTGGGTGTTATGCCGGCGATTTCTAAACTAATTTCGATTTTACATTTTGCAGAAATGCATAGCCATGTGTATGGATAGGTATATGGACTCTTGGAATCTAATATCGAAGGCGTATAGTATGAGAATTCAAAGAGAAAGGGGTCGAATGTAGTTTAAACTATTGTATAAGCAGCATCGAATAACGGTGTAATAGTTTACATCTAGTTTTTTTTTACAAATGCTCGATGAGTATTGTACTTGTACGTACCGGGTATGTTTTACTATTTTGCCTGCCAGCGTAGTACCTGTTACTGTTAATAAAAGATGTTCTCAGAATTTGTTTAGTTATTTTTTGGCGTCGTAAATCATAGCTGGTATATGGTCCTACAATGGTTCTGATGTTCATTTTCTATACGTTAAAGTTGTTTATGTTTAATAAAAAAAAAGATGTAATGTAGCAGTTTATTCTAAATTAATTTGTTCCTTAATATTTAAATGACAACAAGGTGTAAAACTATCTTATTTATTAAAAGTAAAGTTACATGAGACGGAAATCACAAATTTAAGGCACAAGTTTTGAACATACAATAAATTAAGTACAAAATATAAATTAAAAATAAATTAAAAGCTAATACTATGAAACTAATATTAAGTACTTCCAATACACCGAGGAATGTAAAATTTGTAATAGAGCCCAAGAAGACTCGAGTAGAAATCTAAACAAAAAAAAATGTGCCAACGATACGTGGATGAATTTATTCAGAATTCTGTTCGATTCCTCTCAAGTTTTATGGCACCTTTTTTCTGTAAATATAAAAAATTGTGTAATACGCATTGAGCATTGCGACATTACTTTGCGTTGCCAGGAAATTAGATAAATGTAACGACTTTTAGTAAAAATCATTTAAAGCAAAAAGATCACATATTTCGGTTATTATTTGTCAAAAAGTTTCTAATCTGTTTACTAATTACGTAAAATCAAATCTAAAACGTTTAAAATGAGTTATAAAGTTAATATTAGTTTTGTTAAAAAAAATTAAATATTTTAGGTTTCAAAATATTAGAAAAATTAATATTTAACTAATTGATAGGATATTTTTCTAATTATTAATAAACATGTATTTGTTCTTTTTAATGCATTATAAATATTCATCAAGTTTAAAGAGTTCTAGTCAACAATCAATATTCTTTTGAAAACCCTCACTGGTATTTGCTTAAAAATTTTATGTTTCCGGTAACCAGGCATAATTCTAACAGTATATACAGGCTGCTTAATCATGAGCCGGTGGGAAAAAATGTGATTTCTGATCTAAACGATATTTCTTTAACATTTTTAATAGACGTAATTATTATAAAAACAAAAACCAATTTACAACTATCTCTTTACGTAAATTATTGCTTTAACTCTTACCAATTTTTAACGTTTATACAGATTTAGACTCCAATCTGTTGATCCTTAACTAACGTTACTTATCTTATAAGCTGAGCCAATATATTTAACCTACTTACAAATTATTGAACAAAAAATGTTAAATACCATTCTACAGTTTTCCCGCATGTTTTGACATCCACCTTGGATTGTTTCAACTTACATGAAGAACAACATTTAGTTGCCAGAATTTATTACAAAAAATACAAATGAGTATCAAACATACAAATTTTTTCGGTAGTTGAGGAAAAATAATAAAATTTCGTACTACATGCTTTTTCAAATCCGTTGAAGTAAACCCAAGGTGGGTGACAACAAATTAATGAAAATCCTGTATACATTAAATGTCTAGAACTAGAGGGTCAGCCTTTTTAATATCCGAGGGTTTTCTCGTTCCCCAAACGTATCGTACGGCTGACCCTTCACAGTAAGGCGAAAAACAACATACAAAACTATCTCGTAAGTAGACCGTTTCCACTGCAAAGTCACACAAACTGTTAGATAGTACTTATTCCGTAACACTGTAATTAAAGCTGTTTATGTGACGTCAATAAAAAGGTCTATTACAGAGGCTGAGATATAGAGATCGTAAAAATTTGAGCTAGCCTTTGCAACTGCATTGCACTTAGGTGTATTTATTTGCTAAATAAAAAATTTGAGTAGTCTTGCTTAAACAGTATAAATTGTACCGTTTGAATCGGCAAAAATAATAACAAGCCAACGTTGC